>CM052097.1:2163707-2220535 GCA_028453745.1 Agapostemon virescens
TCTATGTTAAAAGAGAATTTGTGGTCTAAAGGAGAAATGGAAGACCGTTGTTTTACTTGTGTTTACGAAGAGTAGAACGTATATTTTGGAAAATTTATGAACGTCCCATTTTAAAATACAGTCTTCTTACCTCTTTAACAAGTATATTTTATGGTTATGATTAACAAGTTTAGCGATTTTTATTTATGAGAAAATTTTAGGACGGGTTTACTGATCCCTGCATCATAAACGCATTTGAGTTCAAAGAACGGATAGAAGTTATATTTTAGCTATTATATTTTCGATCTTCACAAATCTGATATAGTGTTACTGTAAAAAAATTCAGTAACAGTGGAAATAGAACGTGTTTCATACTATAATACTTTCTCGGGTGTTAATAATGCAATGCGATCTCTTTGACACGTACCGAAAGCAGAAGTTATGATTTGAAGATAACCTGTTAAAGAGATCAGTTCTTCTCCCATCGATAGTCTTAATCGCTATTTGGTGCGTGGGTTTCGTACACGGTCTGAATGCAGATTCTTAGAACGATGAAGTAGCAAAGGGCGTAGAGCAAAGCGGAGCCAAAGCCTGATAGGTTTGACGGGATTTAGTGCTTGTAATGGCAAACTCGACGTCTGGTGTTGCGGTCGGCTTTGGTCGGCGTATTAGGGTAGGGTCGGCTGGATTATGGAGGCGGGGTAAACACAGCCCCGTTCTAAACTGCGCGACATTTTGAAAGTTACGCTGCGCGAATCCCTCCTAAATGCATTAAAACATCTTATACGTGTACTACGTAGCTCGGAGGAACCGTCCACCCTGTCGTCAAGTAACACAGGGATTAACTGCAATACATATTACACATATAAACTGCTGTCGTTGAACCGAAACGATGACAGTCAATTTTCAGCTTGTCACGTACTTGTTTGTAATTCCATAAACCGACTCGACGCTTCCGAACCTATTAGCAACATTCACTTTTAATGGCTCTGAAATAACAGCTGTTGGTGCTTGTTCCGCTTTGAATATTCGAATAAAAAAGGTATTCGTATTACTGCCGCGATTCTCATGGCCCACATTCGGGTACGTGACCTAAAAAGGCGATCATTTGTAGGTTTCAAAAAAATGTTCTATATTGTAAAATTTTTGCAGTTTAAAATAATTAAATGCATGAAGAATAATGTTGTTGGACGACCAACTACATTCTTATGTATAAGTAGTGAGTAAGATGTTTTCGACTACAAATCTCGACCGACCATTACGGAATATATTCAGATGCGAAAATCAGATTTTGATGAAATTTATGGGAGCTTATAGCTTTATTGTTTAAATAAAACACTTTGGTAAAATTTTCTTACGCGACTACATTTCTTATTGAAAAACACATAATATAAAAAAAATTCCAATTTTATCGACCTCTGGTTTCCGAGATATCTCAAAAATACCCCAACTTTGAGGGCTGTTTTCATCCCTTCAAAGTGGATAGTTGTCGATAAAAAAACTGTTAGATTATTGGATATATATATAACGGTTTAATAATACTTTAATAATACATATTAGGTCAATCGGAAAGTTCTGTCCATCTAGCGTCGAGTAGCCGTAGCTCGAACTGTGGGTAACTATAACCTCTAAAATAAGGCTAACTTTTTAGTTTGAACATCTGTTAATAAAACTCAGTACACAACAATTTACGCTTGCATCAATAACTTCGTTTTTTTCTACATTGAAGATGTCGGAATTTGAGCCGAATAAGCGTCATTTGCGCGAAGTGTTAGTTTTTTGTTTCAATTGGAAGAAAACGGCAGCTGAAGCTCATCGAATGATTGTAGACGTTTATGGCGATAATGCTATTTCCGATAAAACATGTAGAGAGTGGTTTCGACGTTTTAAAAATGGTGATTTTTCTTTGGAGGACAAAGAGCGTTCTGGACGGCCACGAGTATTCGAAGACGAAGAATTGCAGACGTTGGTGGATGAAGATCCGTGTCAAACGCAAAAACAAATTGCAGAAGCGTTAAATTGTGCTCAATCTGTCATTTTCGACCGTTTAAAAGCCTTAGGGAAGGTCTACAAGGAAGGAAAGTGGGTCCCATATGAACTCAAGCCAAGAGACATTGAAAGGCGGAAAACCATCTGCGAAATTTTGCTTGCTAGGCAACAAAGAAAGGGGTTTCTCCATCGCCTCATCACTGGGGATGAAGAATGGATTTATTTTGATAATCCTAAACGTCGAAAAACCATTTGTGATCCTGGCCAACCCTCAACATCGACGACAAAGCGGAATATCCACGGAAAAGAGGCTTTACTCTGCATTTGGTGGGATCAGGAAGGTGTGGTATACTATAAACTGCTAAAAACTGGTCAAACAGTCACAGGAGATCTCTACCGACAACAAATTATCCGTTTGAGTCGAGCATTACACGAAAAACGACCACAATATAAAACGAGACAGCGTAAGGTGATTTTGCTGCATGACAATGCTCGGCCTCGCGTCTCAAAAATTGTCAAGGAAACGATAGAAGCACTTCGCTGGGAAGTGCTACCACATGCGGCTTATTCACCAGACTGTGCCCCATCTGACTACCACTTGTTTCGGTCAATGGCACACGCACTTGCTGAAGAACGATTTAATTCGTACGAAGATCTCGAAAAATGGATCTCCCCCTGGATACCCTCCAAAGATGAATCATTCTTTCGACGCGGAATTCGCTTGCTGCCCGAAAGATGGGAAAAAGTCATCACTAACGATGGACAATATTTTGATTAACGTACTTTTTCATTTTCTTTCATGAATAAAGCTTTACTTTTTGTAAAAAAACGGACAGAACTTTCCGATTTACCTAATAAGTAATACATGTTTCACGACACGCGGTAACGCACAAGACCCACACAATGGTTCTTGTGGAGAGCGACATAATGCTCATGCGCACACTGTCACTCGCGCGCACTCTTCTACGCATACTCGCCAGCGCACGCTACAGGATGTGTGACAAACTTCCATCAAAAACACTTGTCAAATATTTTTCAAAGAACTATAAGCTCCCATAAGTTTCATCAAAATCGTATTTTCGCATCTGAATATGTTCCCGTGTTAGTCACACTACAGTCAGCGTTATGATGCACTACCCTAATCGTAATCCCTCTTCCTTTAAGGGACTACTACGTAAACCGAACAAAATCCCGAAATTCGAGTAATAGCCTCTTCACCACGTTAAAACTAAGATCGTTTCATATTCGTATTTCCGCCTAAAATTGTTGTCAATCTTTGACGAATTATATCCTACTACACATTTTCCTTACTTCGACTGGAATTAGGTCGAGGGGTGTTTATTAATAAACTAGTGTTTAATGTACTTTAAAAACTCCCAACGCTTATTAATCCTCATCCGGTAGACGACAATTCACTAATGTTTATTTTTGCGTTTGTATACTTACAAAGCAGTATTATTTATCCAAAGTTGATTGATTTTATTGTACGTTTTTTTCTTTTAGTACGTTGTGTGACGCGTGTACCATTTACGGTATACGTTAAACTTGATCCTCAGGTTACGTGTACCATAAATGGTAAATATAGACATATTTATTTAATTGGCTGAAAACATATATATTATGACAAATTTAATTATGTAAGATATATACCTACCAAAAGGATAAGATATTATATCAGGTGTGTAAATATGAAACCAGATTTTTTATATAGAAGATACACATTTATTGTATGAAAGTGATAAAAAATATTTGGCGGCTGCTGAACTGAAGAGGATGTGTGGTGGAGAGAGAAAGAAAAGGAAAGAAGGAAGGGGGAGCGTTTCGTCCTGGTTCCGCTAGAGGACTCGTCAGTAAGGCTGACTAGCGTACCCTGCCTTAGACGCTGAGATATCGGAAGGCGGTCAACACATTGAATGCGAAGCCATTTTGCTTAGCTTTCGCGTCACATTTTATTTACCTTTAAACGGAAATAATGCAACTGTGCATAAGCAAAAGACTCGCTTAGCCGATTTGTGCTTTTCTGTTTCAATCGAATCTATTGAAATAGTGAGAATATTTCTTAATATTATATGAATTATCTATAACATATTAATTTGTAAATTTGATACCGTCAGTCCCTAGGGACTGACATTGCATTCAACGTGTTAAGGACGGTATACAATGAACTGGAGGCGGATCAGGAACTTGCGGGAAAGTTTCGTCCTACTCTCCATCTATCGGTAAGCGCAGGAGGTACAGCCGCCACAAGTATTTTATTCGAAGTATTGCCCATCGATAGCTATACATTTTTCCCATCTCTCTGACAATTTGTGGATGCCACACCAAAAAAACTGTACATTTTCGTAAAATGCGAGGCGCTGCTCAGCAAATGCGGGTGTCATCGACACAAATAAATAGTAATTCGACGAAACAAGTCTGGTGAGTAAGCCGCATGCAAAAGTATTATATTTCTCAACGAAACGTCTCAATAGTTTCCTTGGCCGGTTTTCCTGTGAGTGATGGTGCATTATTATACAGCAAAATCACTTTGTGTTACTTCTTCTGATATTTCGGTCGTTTTCTGGATCTTTCTCATGGCTTTCAAAAGTATGAAGACGGCTTCTCGTGTCACATTTAATTGATCCGCGAGTTGTTGCGTTAGAGCATCATCCTCATCCAACAATGCTTGCGATTTGCTCACTTCAATCTTTTTTCTTCGCTTCTTATGACAAAATTGCTACTTTTGAACTTTTTGAACTACTCAAAGCACAGTCATTTATCAAGAGCATGCTCACCGTAAGCTTTAACAAGCATTTGATACGATTCTGCAGCAGTTTCCTTCAAATGATAACAGAAAATCAATGCTGTTCGCAAATCGTATTTTCTAGGCACTGTAATTCTACATGTTCAACGCTATTAAAATTTATGCTGATGTATGAAACTTGTATGGTTGTGAGTTGAAAATCTTTATCGAATATGAAAATAAGAAAATGGCGTCAATGACGCCGTTTGATAGTAACCACATTGACAGCAACACCACGTATGGGTAAATTCCGGTTTCATATTTACAGACCTGGTAAAAAATGCAGTAAAGAAGCTAATTGCTTATAGGTTCATCATGTAATGAAATATTGTGTATTAATATATCAATATTTAGTTAAAACATCAAATGGCCTGAACAAATCGGACAAAAACGGTTTGGCACGGGACGCGTTAAACATTCTCTAAAATGTATTATGTTTAGTAGCAATTTCTACATATTGAAAAAGTATTGCATAAATTCTTTCTATATGGAACATTGTCGGATAGGCTTCTGTTACACTCACTGACAGATTTCAATTCCGTATCTCGTATATTTATATTGTTATTGATATTTAAAAATAACTCGTAATTTAAAAGTTTTGTTTATGAATTCTAAAATTTATCAAAGATTTTGTTATACTTCAGGATGAGTCTCGGTAATAATTTTTATGTAATCTCATTCCTTAAAGATTTACGATTACAATGAAGAAAGATTAATTTCTGGTTTCATTTGGTTTCAAGTTTCATAGCGAATTTAATGATGCATTGATATGGAGATGCAGCGTGCCGCGCGCTGTACTTCCGGTATGCTTACACGTTCGCGTTCGCTGGGCTACGCGATGCTAAGAAACTCTTCGATGCAATTATTCAAATTACAAGATGAAAGGAATGTTTACGATGTTCTGAAGATAAGCTTCGATTAAATCCTCTGCACTCTGTCTGGATTGAGTTCGGTTGAGACTTGGTCGAGTGTTGCATACCAACTAGCTTTTCTCGAAAATGAAGTTTCAAATGTAAAAATTCGATTTTGTTTTCGACTTATTTTTTTAATACAGAATAAGGCCCTATTCAGTTGTACGACCAGTTACATGACATCCCCTACATATTTACTTTATAAAATTCTTTTCAAGATTGTATAAACTTTAGAAATTGTTTAAATTTTTTACTACCTCCAGTTATCCACCCATTTCTGTCATAAATGCATCAAATCCGCACACTCACATTCACTAATGAATTTAGCTTAAAGTAAGACAGTTGTGACATTGTACAAAGCCACTAAAAGTACCAAGTCAGTGTAAATTCCAATATAAATTTTTCTTTGTTACCTGATATCTATATAATGAACAAAATGTTGCTTAGACTCCGCTTCTATATATTTCGAAAAACGTTGACTTGCATGTTATTATTTACATACGGGCCAACAGACTCGGATTTTTTAGCAAAAAATATGGAAAAATGATGGTAGCAATTTCAAATATTTTTTGGCGGTGGTTCAACTTGATACGTACAACTAGACCGGAATGGCAAAGCAACCAATAAAAATAGTCAACACTTTGCTTTTTCATTTTACCGGATGTACGCAGCGAATGATATCGGTGACTAAATATTTCCTATCCGAGATACATGCAGTGCCGCGTGCGACTTCGCATGAATTTTAACAGTGACAATTTCGTTAAATGATCCACTGCGTACGTTATTTTTTCGCAAATAAATATTTTCAGGCGCGCTGCATCGTGCAGGATCATAAAAAGTAGAATGTATTGTCCAGGAAGAAAGTGGCAGTAAAGAAACACGGTCGCGTTTGGTTATCAAAAAATTATTACGTGCCTAGAGAGTAAATAGATTTATGGTGGCAATACATTCCGACGAATGGACACAAGAACGCGTTTCCTGTCAAAGTGCTTCTCCGTTCTCTAATGAATTTTTCTTTCTACCGTTTCGCGTCCATCGCGTTTCGACTGGCGAAAAACGTCCACGGTCCAATCGGGCCGTGTACTATGCACGCATCACAAAAAATCCCGTGAAAGGAATGCGGGACTGATTAGTCAGAGTGGAAGGGGCATGCCTCGTTTCACATTTATTTTCGTACAATTTATTGCAGTTTCATGCTACAAATTTCAGTGCTTCTTTTGTTGCGACTCTTTGATATCTGTTATTAAATTAACTCCTTGCCGTACCATTTTCTTTCTAACTAAACTTACTATGACGTTTGCACCGCTAAAAATGTTACACAAGAGGAAAGACAATTTATACCTATTATACTTCTACATTTATTTCGATGCTTAAATAGTAATCTTATGTAATCTTATGTAAATAGTAATCTAATGCTTAAATAATTGCCTCCATGCATTGTGTACAATGTTGAAGTTCACAGATCGTGCTGTTCAAGGTCAGATTCGAACATTAATTTAGTTATTTTAGTAGTATGTACTGCCACGGTATATTCTTGGAAAATACATTTACAATACTTTGTATTTATCAATTTTTCGTCAATCGGTTTTATATAGTCTACACCTCTTAATGTGACATTTATAAAGAAAATATTTGTTTCCCCTCTGTATAGAACTCCTCCATAAATCATGAGACCTCCTTCTCTCATTTGTTGTTGCTTTTTGGACGCTGTGAAAATAATAGGATCATCCATCTGGTCCATCAGACGCGAACCTTTTCTCGTCCGTAAATAAGACTTTCTCCCATCTTTTTTCTCCATTAAATATGTTCACGTGAAAACACTAGTCGATCTTCCTATCCTTTTATTGTTAGTGATGATTTTTCTCGTGACGTTATCTTGAATTTCTCGTGTTTTGCGCTATCAGACTATTACTTTTATAGTATATCCTCCGATTAATTGGTATATTTCATTGCTTGGTTGTTTAACGCCCTGACATGGTAGAATTTGATGCGATCTTTTTCGTTTCTCGTAATTACCGACAGCACAAGGTTGTCTTGTCCTCTTGTACCGTTATTTTATGGAACTTTTAAAAAATTTCAAATTATACCATAACTCGATTCCCTTTAATCGTTTCTTACATTTTGCGAATGCTTGCATCGTCGTTTTTGAGTTCTAGATTAGTTTCTTTTCTGTCTCGTTTAACCCCTTGACTATGGCAGACTTTGAGACGTACCAGCCGTACCATACAGTAGGAATTAAGTTACGACTGTTTCGCCCGATACGGAACACCGTACTCGGGGTTCTCTGTGATGGCGCATAGGGCACCATACAGAGGTTTTACTGCTTCCGCATGTCCGAGGGGTACCGCAATAAACCGCCTCTATTGGCCGAATTGGGGCAATCCTAAGTTATCGTTAAGGCCTGCAAAAATCATATTTCGAACTGTCGCTAAAACTCTTTCAAGGCCAATATATGCAAACCGTTTTTCCCTTTACCTGCTGACTACCCCTATACACTCCCCTTCTCCTTTCCAATTCTATATATTTGTCTCTACCTTCCTTGAAGAAGTTAGAAGCACAATAACCGACACACCTAAAACATCGCAACTGTATCTCGCTGATACTATTAAAATACATTGGTCAATCCTACAGCGACTCGTCATTAAGCTTACAGTCCACTTAGTATACACCTCCTTAGGATTTCAACCATAGAAATTCCACCACGTAGTTTAATCGTCGCTAAATTAATTGTTGACACCGTGACGTACATACGACATATGCTAAAAATTTTGAGTAGGGATGCATTTTTGTAAAAACATATTTCAATAATCAAACAACTGAATTTCCCTATATTAAAACAATATTATTTATTTCTTCATATTCTGAACCGAATTTCTACTATAAATACGAAAAATTTAATATTAATGTAAAGCTTTTTTCACAATTATCTAATAATCTAGTAAAGTGTGATATAATTTGATACATGGATAAATACATAATCCTACACCATATTCCTTACATTCGTAATGCGTCTCATTCTTTTATTATGTTTTCGACACAATACATATTTACGTCTTGCGTTTTTTCAAATTGCTGTATTTTTACGCATGGAAACGGAAAATGCCTTTATGTCAAGCGAAAAGCATGATTATTAGGATTTCCACCTTTTGATTTACAATTATGTACTCTACCTAAGCGGTATTTGTGTAAATCTTGCTTCATCGAATGTAAATGAAATTTACATATATATTATTTATTAATACAAAATTACGCACATATTTATATTAATAAAACTGCGTCAAACGTCATTAGACGCCCTTAATCTCAGGCGATCACAATGGGATAAGCGCCTATAGGCGCTCTCAGTGTCACAAACACAACATTTCTAAGCGCCTATAGGCGCCCACAGTAGCCTAGGGGTTAATAGTATACCATTGCCCATCTTTTATATTAGGACGTGTCAAAATGACGTGTCCCATGAACTTAGTTTTCTCTATTATTATCAGTTAAATTATCAGTATACAATCGTTTAAATTTATTTTCATACAGTGTAGATAAATCATTTTTAACAGAGAATTTTATCAGTGTTTTTCCTTCACGTTTCTTCCGCTTCTGTTGATTTTTAATAAATAAATCGATTTTTGCACCATTTTCGATTTACACTTCGTAACGATAATTCTTGACAAGCCACTGAATAAAAAAACAGTTCAAGTCTAAGAAAATGTGAATATAGTATTTTTCTAGGTTGCATACAAACATTGAATAGTGCATATAAAAAATGGAATTATTCGATATGACCTCCACCAGCTACCGCGACCTTCTTGAGCTTGTATCTGAACTCGCAGGCTCGCTTCAACTCCTCCTTGCCCATTTTCGTCATCATTTCTGCGATGGTAGACTCCAGGGTGTCTTTGGTGCAGTGATGCTTTGCATTTACCTTTGTCTCGACTATACTCTACGTGTAATAATCAAGGGAATTGCAGTGGGAGTTACTAGGAAGCACAAGTCGGCAACACAGTGGTAACAGAGACTTCCGTAAAATCTGATTAATCTTTTCTTTCAAGTAGATCTGGAATTCTGTGCTTGTCTTGCGGTTAAAACGATTTCTGTGAGTTGCTCGAGATGCGGTTACAGTCACTGGCATTAATATTCGATTACTCTTAACAAGACGATAACTTTTTAAATATTGAATCATACAATATGAATTTTTGTAGAAGTTAAAATAAATAGCTTATTATTATTCGACGTGAAATAAAATTTTGAAAAGATTGCGGTTGGTCCATAAGATGCTCCTTACAACTTATTTACGTCAGTCTATATCGAAAATTTAAACAATTTTAATTGGCCTGTGTGAACTATACATATTCTGAAAGTTTCATCGAAATCAGTCAACGTTACATCAGCTAAAAACATTTAAATATGGTGAAAATTCCAGTTTTCATAAATTTTGGTCTCCAACTGTAATAAATCTAAGGATTTTTACATTTCTCAAAGCCTGTTCATTTCTTCCGCACAAACAGATTTTGATAAAATTTGCTAAATATATATAATGAACACAGATCTAGGAAAGGAATTTTTCAAATTATTATCACAGTATGACGTTTTAGAAAACTTGTCGTTTAGCAAATTCACGATTTGACTTTCCGTTTTCGAATTGTTAACGACAAACACGGTTCAATTTAAGCGCGGTTATAGGAAATGGATTACGGTTCGACGACGGTTTACATTACGCGCGGTGTTAATATTGGTCGAGCTGGAGTTCGTCCGGTGTAGCGGCGCTTTGATTGGTCGGTGTTTTTCTTTGATAACTCGAAAACGAAACTTAAAGTTGCGAATTGACTGAGGAAAAAATTTATTAGAATAACTCAAGAAAATACCCTGCTCGAGGTACTCGAACATTTTTGGGATATCCTGTGTAATGAGTTACCTTTTAAACAATTGTTTAGGATATCGTGCGCGTGAAATAAAAATGTGTCTAACAATTTCGCGTAGAACAAATAAATAATATGTACTAGAAACAACAACGAATATAGCTGAATAAAAAAAGAAAGGATGGAATTGGGCACTGCTTTGTATTGGATTGTTCCGAAAGTTCGTGCCGATTTTGACGGAAGATTGAAACGAAACGTATTTAAGTTTTAGTATATATTTATTAAAAATATTTTATCCAACATTCAATATTTAAAGCGGTTTATTTGACGATTGATTTTCTACACAATTCCACAACAACAATGTAGGGACTATTAGGGATTACTACCAAACTGCGCGTAGACTGACTTCTAGATTTTTCGGTTAAAGGTTTCGTTCTTTATGACATTTGCATACTTAATGAATGAATAAATAATGAATGTTGTTTTGGGTTTGTACCCCGATATATATTATTAGGAGCTAAGAGTAAGAAAGAGAAAGGGCACAGCTGACTATTCTGAAGAAATCGCGTGGAGAGTGAATAACGCGAATGAGTAAAACAACCGTGCACAGTGAGACAGTTCTTGACAATGGGGTTGGTTATCCAACAATAACAATAACGAACAATATGTACAACACGGAAATAACAACGATAATGTTTTAGGAAATAATCTCGAGACAAATTGTGACGATACCGATGTGTACTGCTAAGCGCTATCTGCTGGCCTAGCGAAGGGTTTCTATTGTCTTACTCTAGTACCTCCCCAGAATACCTCAATGAGTGAAACATTCCAAGTCTCTCAAAGGCTTGGAGAGGTTACTTCTAAAAATAACGACTCCGGAAAGTCGTCGCTCTCGAGAACTTTGTGGTGACCGGCACACGGTTCTGACCTTCGTCGCTTTCATGACCTGAGTCTTATTGTGACACCCGGTCGTCTACCGTACGCACTTGGGAAGGATGGTATTTCCGCGTCCGAAAATTCCTTCCTTTCCACGTTGCGAGGCTGCTACTATTGCATTGCTTATAAAGGGTATCCCAAAATTCATGCAAGATATGAATTTTGAGCAATTTGTACGGTAAAGTGTTGACAACGGAAAAAAATAGCGTGACCGTTAACAGTTTAGGGTTATTAAAAATGGAGCGCTATACAAAAGAACAATGCGTCGTCATTCTTGAGCAATATTTTAAAAATAATGAAGGTGTGGCAGCTACGGATCCAACAAAATCATTTTCAGCGATGAGACTCATTTTCATCTCGATGCCTCCGTTACTTGTCAAAATTGTCACATTTGGTGTTCAAAAAATCCACGAGTGATTGTTGAGACAGAAATGCATCCGCAACGTGTCACTGTTTGGTGCAGATTTTGGGCTAGACACATCATCGGAAGATTACTCTTCGAAAATGCGGTTCATTAGGCAATAACAGTTACCGGTGCTCGCTTTGCGACATGATAATCCGCTTTATAGTGCCTAAATTGCAAGATATGAATGTGGACGACATGTGGGTTCAAAAAGACGCTGTCACATGCTGTACAACTAGAGAAACAATTCAATTACTGCACGAGTCATTCCTGGTCGTGTAATTCCCGTTTTGGTGCTCAGAGTTGACCGCCCCGATCATGCGATTTAACGCCGTTGGATATTATTCTTTGCGGTTTTCGAAGTCTAACATTTATGCCTTCAAGCTTATGACTACCCATGCCTTGAGGGAGGAAATTGAGCGCTGTATCAACGAAATTCAGTTACATTTATGCAAAACGATCATGGAAAATTTTGACAAAAGACTGCGTATGTGCCCGCAAAGCCGTGGATACCATTTACCCGATATGCTGCACTGCATACTTTATGAATCGATACAAAATTCACAATTTTTAATTACAAACCTGTGTTTTCTATCCAAATTACTTTTTGCGTGAATTTTGAAATACCCTCTATTTGCCTTATTTGCATCTCATTTGTCAGACTGCCCGTAAAAATTCTGGAATTATCTCGAAAGTTCAGTAGCGGTGCTACCTCTCACGCTCGCTAACAGATGGATAATTGGACGTCCTATCTCGCTACTAACAGATCCGCCACTGATTAATATATATATATATACAGCCCTTAACTGCCTTTCGACATCCTAGCTAACAAGCTACCAGGCCCGGGACGAAACGCTCCCCTTTCCTTTCCTCTCTAACCGCTACCACACCCTTTCAGCAGCCGCCAAAGCCCTGTAAAATGTTTGCGTGTTTTAGGGCCGCAATGGATTTACGAATAGGTCAAGTGTTTAGCTCAGTGAATGGACCATCGAAACCTTTAAACAGACCGAAACTATGCGGTCGCGTCGATGTTGGCAACAAAGTTTCGGCGAGAAGTGTTATTCGCTATTCAGTTTCTGCGAAATAAAGCGGCGCTTTCGATCGGCGTGTTAGTTAACGTAGATTTCCGCAGGTACGGGGACAGGCGAGCGAGAGGGGATAGGGCAAGTGATGGTCGTACAAAGGGTAACAACCAGTCTCGTTTGGAAGAGTGTTACCACTTCAAATCGAATTGAAATTTTTCACTGGTATTGTGGTGGAGGTCGACCGGAGTGTTTAACGCGCTTTTATAGAAAATTGTTGGGGAAAAATCACGCTTGTTCACGAGCCCGGGCTGCAGTTACGACGATGACGATCGATTTCGCGTAAAAATATCGCATACCGCGTGTCCGCCCGTTTCCGAGATATCAATGGCAGCTTTTTTCACCAATCGCATCTAAATTCTTGTCGAGTCGAACGTGACCCGATTGAATGATGCACGGGATTCGGTTGCAGGCCTGGTACCTCGTGATATGCTACCGCAAATTCAACGATTCCTTGTGTGCTAAATTGGCACGTATGAAAAATCCGTTTTATTTATTGATTTGTTGTTTTGATGGCGCTGTTCGATAATCGTCAACGCTAGCGAGCTATTATGTATTTGGATATTCTTAAGAATTGTTTATAACATAAACAATATAATCATATATCACGGCAGCAATTTTATTATATTACTTGTTCGATTCCGAGAAAAGGTCCGCTTGCCCCCCCCCAAGTCTCGCGCCTCGTCTATAGAAATCGTGCAAACAAAACATACGCAGGTCGACGCAAGAGTCGGCTACGATATGGACCCCAAAAGTCCCTTTTCCGATTTGTAGCCTGCTTCGAATAATTAGAAGTATTGCTAACCCTCGAGGGCAGCATCGAAGACGTTCGAGGGTTCGAGTTTTGGCATTGGAAAGGGGGCCATAAATCCATTTCGTGTGCTTCTTGGCCGGGTACCGTTCACGAGTACGCGAGAGCCACGGATTTAGACATCGCGCAGGCAAGGATCGGCATAAGCGGCAGACAAGGCATCACTCGCCTTGTGCCGAACGTGCTGGCCACTTGGGGCTTTTTACAAATCGCACAGGAAGACTGTTACCCCTTTGGGCCCTTGTCACCGGACTCGGGTCGCAAAAGAGCAATAAACCCTTTGCTGGCCACCCGGGCCAAAAACATCGGCGTATTTTAGTATTTCGTCAACGTGCGAATCACGGGAATTTCCGCCGGTAAATTCCAAGATTGACTGGAGATAGAGACTTCCTCCTCCATCGACGAGGGTAGTCCTAGAAGATCCACCTCCTCCAGTTAACCTAGGAATGAGGATGACTTTTCCCCTAAAACGCAATTTTGAATGTCTCACACGCCAAAGTAAAAGAGACGATCTCAGAAATATATACGTCTTTATACAAGTTCTTCTCACGAACGTCGTATTTTTCACGGGCTTCTCTTTGCTGAAAACAACATACGCGTAAAATCACCTTGATTTTTTTAAATGGAACCACCCTTTTTTAAACACCTGCAATAATAGTCCCTTTCATTACGAATTCAGTGACTATATTATTTCAAGTTCATTCAAGGTGAAGGACAGAAAAAACGTATAAGATTTAGAATATGAAAGCAGAATACGTTTATCATGGTTGAGACTTGTAGTAAATAGTAAACATACTGTCGTCGTAGTTAAAGTAAACGTACTAAGGTCCCTCAATGTTACTGTTATTCAGTATTCTTATTTACTATCACTATGTTTTATGCAGTGCAGGCCCGATTACTTTATGATGAAAGGTACCCCGATCGAAACACTCCTTCTAGACAGACTTTCATTAATACGTACAGGTTGTTTCGAAGTACTGGAGGTGTACATGCAAAACAGTACAAACGGAAGAATTCCACGACCAATGAAGACAATGAAATTAATATTTTAGCAGCTATAGCTGTCAATCCTCACGCGAGTACGAGAAAAATTTCCTGGGAAGCAGGCATAAGTCAAAGTAGCGTAATACGAATTCTGGCCCGACATAAATTTCACCCGTTCCACATATCGCTCCATCAAGAAGTGCACAGATTGCTTCAAAATCATTCATTTTTTTCTAATATCTTGTTTACGAACGCCCATTATTGGTCTGTGGATAAGCCGCACTGGCTGCGAGAAATTGATCATCAAAGACAATGGAGCGTAAACGTGTGGTGTGGTATTTTGAACGACAGAATAATTGGACCATATTTCGTTAACGGAATGATGACGGGACAGAAATACGCTGAATTTTTGCAAGAAGATCTTCCAATTTTGTTAAAAGATGTCCCTTTACAAAATCGCTATGATATGTGGTACCTATTATACATGACGGTTGTTCTGTTCATTATGCACGAGTAGCTAGAGAAACGTTGAAATCACGATTTCCAAACCGATGGATTGGACGAGGCGAAACTGTTTCATGGCCAGTACGTTCGCCTGATTTAAATCCACTGGATTTCTTTTTATGGGATCTGCTAGAAGAGACCGTGTACATGGATGCTCCAACAACAGTTGAAGATATGCGTGAGCGTATCATCACAGCATGTACAAATATCACCTCGGATGTACTTATCAGAGTTCAACATTCCTTCGGAGCTCGTTTACATCAATGTATCGACGTAGATGGCCATCATTTCGAACATTTATAAAATACAGGTATTCTGCTTCTATATTTTAGTTTTATACGTTTTTTCTCTCCTTGATCTTGGAATAATATAATTACTGAATTCCTAATAAAAGGGACTATCATTGCAGGTGTTTAAAAAAGGGTGGTTCCATTTTAAAAAAGTCAAGGTGACCTTGATATCTCTATAAAAAGTGACATAAAAACAAAATTTTTTTATAGCATCGTGTCAGCTCGATTGTATCATTTAACTTTGTCCTTACCATATTTTACGTATCATTAAAAACAACAAAGATATTTGAGGTGCAAACGTTTGGTGACTCACCCTGTATAATAAGTTACAGTTAGGGTAAATTTCAAAATTTTCAAAATGTTTTTGTCATCCAAAGGAAGGTTTTTGAGGGGTGGCGTGAAAAAGTTTGTTGGTCAAAAAATAAGGTCCAACCTAACGAATATTTTTTATGTCATGGAAAACCAAAGTGATATTTCAGCGATCTCCTTTTGCTGAGAGACTCTGTTTATTCTACACGATCTTATCTCAAATAGTGTATACCAATACTATGTATGTCCGTGACGGACGATCTGTACGTTCTGGGGACGTCGCGATACCGTCCATATGTAAGTATGCTCGAAAAGTCTAAGGACGTTGTGTGCAGACATTCCCAGAACGTTTTCTGTGCGGATGTCACGCTTTTGTGACAAATGTCATGCATTAGAATACAAAATATAAGATGAAAAAGTATAAAACAAGATTGAAGTCATTGGGAATCTAACCTGCGACGGTTTGGTTGCTGGACTTCCTCTTTACGAATAAGACTACTTGTTATGTTATTATTAAATTTTGGAACTTAAAATTTTCAAGATATCAATTCTTTTTTTATTAATGATTCGAAAACGCTAATCTGTTGATCTCAACATTGGAACGTATAATGTTGTTATTACTACACCTATATTGCAACATATTTGAGACACGCAAATTCATGTTTCATGTTCCGTCCTTTCCTCGTTTGCCACGAAGCAGGCTGTTTATGGTAGCGTAAGGTAATACGTATATATATATGTATATATACATACTGATGTGCACTAGCAGATGTGTATGATATTATACCCTACCCCACTAAATATTGCAATACAAAACTGTATCTGAAATTATTATTACAATTTCCTGGATAATTATTATTTATTCCTTATTCCTGGATAACTATTAAAATTATTTTTTTTTCCTTATAGTGTTCTTGGAACATCCGAAATTTAAGTTCCAAGGACGTCTATAAGACTTTACACTAAACCCACCACAGTGGATCAAACGACCCTTTTCCGACTTTTTATTTTACAATTATTGAAGTTACAAAATGGCCTTCATAGAAATCGATTCAACAAATCTTTTTGTTCCATTATACTTAGTATGGAAAATTGCAAATAATCAAAATAAGTTAAATAATCGCATTTTTATAAGACAATATACACCAGCCAAATTTAATGCTCGGTAGGTGTAGTATTAAGAAATGGACGTTTCTTGAACGTCTAAAATTTGAGTCCTAAGGACGTCCGTCGGATGTTCCAAATGGTGGTTCTTAAAATGTAAAAAATTTAAATCTCAAGGGTCTCCAAAAACTTAAGAAGTGTTAACCCTTAGCACTCCAATGGCTCCTCTGAGGCGACACTAAAAGTTGCCAAAACAACTACTACATTACCGTGTTTGCATTTAAAAAATCGATAAAAATTGAAGCATTGTACGTACGAATAACAGTAACGAATTCTATATGCACGAAAGAAAGTGAACCATATACAATGTAATTATCCTATGTAAAAAAATGCCTCGATTCTGGAAGATAAAAATATTGCTTGGACTGCAAAGGGTTAAGATGTGGACGTTTCTAAAACATCCGAAGTTTAATTCCTAAGGACATCTTAGAACGTGCTTTCTCAAATTGACGTAAAACGTTCGGATTTAAACAGCACATAAAAAAGATGAACGATCTTGTGCAAGACAGTGAGAATTAATATCAATTTTCTCCGTATAAAATGTGACCCGTTTATATACGGGTTTTCAGATTTTCATCCACATTCGCTTCACAGTGAACTTATAAAAGGAAGTCTCTCCTTTCCAGTGAACTTTGAAAGGCTGATCTGCGATTTTTTGTCGTGGTTTTATTGTACTCGAAATGAGAAGTGTGCAAATAGCCGAAGATCCCGTAACTCCAGAGTTTTACAGTGGGAGCATTCGCGAAATTAGAATAGAAGTGGGTACGTCGGACTTTTCACGCTTTTCAGCGTCGGCCGTTCGGCCCGTGGCGCGTACTGGCTCACCATTTTTCGCGCCTGTGCTCATTTCAGCCTCTTTCGTATTCTATCCCGTTCGAAAGGTCTGCATTATAGATCGTGTGAAATCCAAGTGTCTGACCCCAATCGAATGGTCGACTTGCGCGGGAAACAGAGAGCCATGCGAGAGAAGAAATGGAAACAATGCTGGCTGAAAGGGCGTGCAGGACGGAAGACGAGTCCGTCGTTGAAATCCCATGCGGATCCGTTGGGCCGTGGAACTACGCTGTATCGATCAATAAATCCCGGTACAGATAACTCTTACGTAAACGATTCTGAGCTAACGTTACACTGAATAATCCTTCGCTGCTAGCATCCCGCGACGACATGAAATTTACATCGTGAACCATATTATTTTAATTCGCTACCGAATCCATTAAACTTCTGTTCAAACTGCAGCTAGAATTTGAACCATTCAGCATTAACATCGACGGAGAATGCTCACGCGAAAGGTCGCGCGACTTTTAAAGTGCTGACACGAGTTAACGGTCGAAATATTTGAATTTATTCGAGAATCAGTGGAAACAGAGGTAAGGCAGTCCTGGGTAATTTGATGCAGGAACAGATTGATACATGTGACGTAGGGGGCCGCGTGGTCGCAGCATCATCGAAGATCCTGTTAATACTAAAATAATTCTTATTATAAGAGGAGGGAATGTGCCACACGTCCAATCACAACAGTCTGATCTCCAATTCTGCTCTGTTCTTGTTACAACGTTGTTACCAAAACGACCGTGTAACTCAGATAATTTGCATATCTTTGGCTAGATATTTAACACTAAACGTACTATCACTGGTCAAATGACTGATCCAGATTGTTTATTTCACAGTTATTGAAATTATAGAGATATTTTCATGGAAAATAATTCACTGAATCTCTTTAATGGAATATAATTTAGACATATAATAAGAACCACCTAAAGCCTGAATAAATTAATTCTTGTTATTTTTATAAAGCAGCTTCTATCAGTTACTTTCATGGCTCGATAGGTTTAAGGTTCGTTAATTAACCGAACTTTAGAATGGAATTTAAAGTATGCAGGCTTGGATAGTTGCTATTCAATCTTCTATGTTTCTATAGCAGCAAAGTAAATATTCATGTGTGTTATTCAATTCATCTGGAGATATTATGCAGCACGTTATGTTGGCTCCGGAACATTAGCTTTAGGCCTTTGTACGTTAGCCTTTGAAACACAAGTTGCTTGCCTTATTGCAAGCACCGTAGTTTAGCAGAAATAAATTATTTCTAGCTAGGATCGTGGAAAGTGCCTCATGGCTTGCAAGTTGGTAAGCACGCGCACCTCCAGCACACTATCAAGTAGTAAAACAGTAAAAACATAGAGGGTTAGGTCATCAGTAACATCTGGTAGCGTCCGTGAGCTACCCTAACGGGCCTTTCACAGGAAAATAGCCGCCTTGGGTCCGTCCGCAATGGACTCCGAGTTCGTTCGCGAATCATCGGGGACTTTCTGCCAGGAAAACTTGCTATTTTCTAGTCACCTTGAGTCTGTCCGTATTGTGCCATCTCTTACCCCAACGAATTTCGTAGTTCGACGGTGGCCACAAAGGGGTACACCACACAACTAGTTAATTCTAATTCGAACTGCGAGTCTTCCCACCTAAATAATTGTGGCGGCTGTGCCTCCTGCGTTCACCGACAGAGGGACAGTAGGACGAGACTTTCCCGCTAGTACCTTATCCGCCTCCGATTCATATATACAGGGTGGAAATTACAAAGCGTTACCTACGACACGTGAAAACATGAAAGTCAGAATACCCGAAGCTTGTGCTAATATAAATGTTGAAATGTTGAGCAAAGTTAGAAAATCATTAAGAAGAAGAATTGTTAAGTGCATTGAAGTAAGAAGTAATCATTTTGAACACACACTAAAGTACAAATAAAACGATCACACCTTTTCTCCTTTCCCTGCAAGCTTGACCTTGAATGACCTTGAGTCATAGGTCGTTGAATTCGTCTTAAAACGCACTATTTGATGGTGGATGAAAAAACGTATCATTCCATTTAAAAAAAGAAAGTTGACCTTCACCTCACCTTGGAGTATCCACCAGGGAAAACAAACGCTGAATATGCACATTGTTGATTTCATTTAGTACGACTACACAATTTGCCTACGCGTTTACAGATACACAGTGTCTCACTAAAGCATTCAAACACTTTTTAAATCCAAATAATTTTTTAAAAATTGGACCAAACGTCTTGACTTTTCTTGAACAATTAAATGCAGTGATTTACTAAATGATATGCGAAAAATATTTTGAAAAAGTTGTGATTAATATGAATTACATGGCAAATAAAGAAGGAACTCTTTAAATATTTTTTATTTAAGCCACGTACTAACAATTTTAAAAACGCATTTTGCAGATCTATTTCATTGAAATCTGTGAAAATGATACGTGATACATGAAAATCGCAATTTTTCACGATTCCTGGTCAGTTGTTGCTTAAACTCCACAAATTCTTAAATCTTTCTACGCGTGTCGTTCTTATCTGCACCAATTTATTTCGATGAAATTTTGAGCATGCGTATAACTAACACAGGTCTGCAAAACGCAAATTTTAAATTTTCATTACAAGTTGAAATAAAAATGTTTTAAAAATATCTTTTATATTTATTCATATAATTTCTACCAATTAGAATTATTTCGAAATTATTTTTGCATATCGTTTAGTATATCAATGCTTCTAATTGTTCCAAAAAAGTCAAGTCGTGCGGTTGAATTTTCAAAAAGTTATTTAGATTAAAAGTGTCCAAATACTTTCATAAGCCACTGTACAGCCTTTACATCGAATTTCAATACGCAAACTATCATTTTCAAATATTTACACGAGATTAATTCAGTGTGTCAAGATCGCGGTGCACCGAAGTTAATTTATCAAGGATATCACGACGTAACACGTTGTATTATGCACTACGGTACCATGACATTAAGCGATTTGAAGACGAAGGTAATTGCGTTAACGCCTTCTGTTTATGAGGTTGATATATTTTTATATAATAACCTCTAGTGAGGCATATTGTTTAATTTGTTTTTGGGCATGCTGATCTAGCGTATTATTTTGTTCCGAATATTTTTCTTCTAACAACAAAATATTTTACGTATGTCATTCATCAAGTAAATATTATACCTTTGTTTTTTGTACATATTTTTTGAAATGTTTCAAAGACGAAAGTTCGAAGTATATTTTTTGTATATCTTTTTTGTGTAATTGATTTAAATAAAAATTACAGACATGAAAAACTGAAAAATGTATTAACTTTCCCCCGTCACCCTTATACTTAGCAATCATAATGGGGTTTTTTAGGATTATCTATAAAATGTGGGGGGAGTCTCCTAAACGTTGCATACTTAAATATTATCTTAAATGATTACAAAAATATAATACATTCTCTGTTTTATTTTGCATTAGCCTGTAAGTTAATAATATCAGAAATTACAATGAAGTGGAAAGTAGTCAACATTTCCCCATAAATTAACTTTAATTACTATTATACTTTAGCACTTTTCTCTTTTTCAATAAACACAAAATATTAGACGGTAAAAATATTTCTATCTACATGATAACATACGCTGTTTTGGTAATTATATATAAGTGGGGATCTTACGAATTTCAATAATCTTGAAGTAGGTTATTGAGTCTTAATTTCTAAGATACTTCCAAACAAATTGTTAGGATGACTTTCGCATACACTGCCATTTTCAATGATCGAATTCGTTGTTTAATTCAGGGAGGGGCTCCACCCCTCTTCCTACACTTTCTCTCCAAGAAATTTAATCCAAATCTAAACCAGACATAACCAAAATTCAATTTTGATGAATTTCAAATATGACGCTAGGGGTGTACATTTGTAAATTTTAGGTTAGGTTTAGATTAGATTTATTGGTAGGGGGCTCAGGGTCTGAGGTGGAGATTCTGTACCGCCATGAAACAAATTCGATTTTTGGGAAAAGGTGGAATTTGTTGTAGCCACCCTTGTTTTGTTTGAATACCTAAAAGACTAAAACCGAGCTACCATAATATACACAGAAAAAATATGCTAAGAATGTTGTCTAGGACAACAACTCCTTTGTAAATAATCAATATGTAAAACATTCACTATCAGTCAAAGTGTATGTTAAACATATACCGAGCACGTTCTATTACCGACTATCAAATCGAATGAACATGGATCCGATTATGTTAACGTCTATAAATTCGAAGGTATAGTTGTTTGGCATATTTACTAGTATTGCCATACTTCGAGAATTGAATTTTGGTCAGCTTTTCGTGAAAACGCAGTAACGTGCGACGCGGATTATCTTGTTTCCACAACACGTTCCTGAATCCGGTCGGGCTCGATACAAGCTGCAGTACGGTTTATTAGCAGCCAATGCGGGGAACTTAGCTATCGGGTAACTTTGACAAAACGACCGGAATGGATTTCCTTAAACCGGGCCGCTAACGCCGCCCAAGTTTCTGTTTCTCTTCAAAGTTACAGCATAGGCACTCCCGAACGCTTGAGTTGTTAGAAACCAATGCGAGACCGACATCAATGTAAAGACACCGTCAATATACCTAACGCGATTCGTGACGGAAGCAAAGGAATTGTGCAAATTGAACAGTTTATTGAATTCTCTTCGACGGTCCATTCTTAGAAATTTGTACAAACAAAATTATCATCTCCGCAAATGGTGGCCGTAAAACTTCCTCTGGCGTGCTGGCAAGTGACAATTGCTTTTCGTTCAGATAAATAAATAACCACTATAACTGTCATTTCCCTGTCTCTCACTATCCTCACGGAAACCTGTTCATTTACTCAGACTGCTTAAGTGTATTTCAGGCTTTATACGGTGCTCCACTAAATATAAAAATTAATCATTTTGCGATTGATATTCGGAAAATAATAAATGTAAATTTTCGATAGAAAGTATTTATCTTTTCTGTATGCTTGCTTATAATAAATAATATGTATTGTTTCATCCTTATATAATATTTCATACAATTTTACACAGCCGCAGAGAAACATTTTTAAGAAAGTGTGCTTTTAAGATGCAGAGAAAAGAGTCTGTAAGAATGTGTTAACGAACATATCAATTAAAAGTTCTTATGTATAGATTTTCTTCACGATTATTATGACGAAAAATGCATCTACAATTATCATAAAATCTTCTGCCACAGTAATCATCAAAGATAAAGTAATATTTTCAATGCTGTAGTAGTTTTCAAAATAGGAATAGTATCGTATTGAAAGCGTAGAATGTTTCGCCAATCTGGATTAATTTCGAAATTGATCGAGAAAATAACAGAAAATGAAGAACAGTTGCGATAGACGAACTATTGGAATAGGCATGTCGATTAAGCTCTCGGAACGGGCAAATGAGACAATTTGCTCAAAACGAATGCATTAAACGAAACAATGAGTACGAACGAATGTCAATCAAGCTGATGAATATCTGGAACAATTAATATCGTTGAAAAGTTCGTAACGGCCGAAATAGTAAGAAATATACGAGTCCCACGCAATTACCGAAATAAATTCATTCATTGGATGAAAGGCAATCGAATAAAAACCGATATAAAAGTGATGAAAGCGAATTGTATAAAATTATCAGACTGGAGAAACCGCGAGAGAGGGGTATGAGAGAGGGTTTCGTTTAGTTAATGGAATAAAATGCCGAGATTCAATTAAACGAGCCTCAAAGGTAATAGAAAAGTGTTCGCCGATCCCAGGACTGCAATTACGGCGTTAACAGAATCTCGAAATTCGGTGTTCGCCGGCGTATTACGCGCGAGCGAACGCCATGGAAACGAATCCTTCAATGAATTTCTTTTCATGACGCGAGCGTGAATTCAATATCACGCGGTAATTTTCTGCTTGACGGGGCCCCGGGTAAAATCTAAGAGTAACCCGACATTGTTCCTCTCTCGATTTCACGGGCCGCGTACCCGTAAAGCACAATAAACGACAGTCTTGAAATTCCTTCGCTTCAGTCCCTGATTTCCATACCTTTGCCTCGGCCGTGCTGCCGGAACGATTAAAACTTTTTCTCTCCGCCACGTCGTCCCCACCTCGAGTCGTCACAGCTGCAATAACAATTATTTATATTCTCTTCCGGATATTGCGTTTGTTCGACGACGAATACCAGCCGCCTGTGATTTCCGGGCCGCGCAATCGGCCGAGAAGTTCCCGGCGACCGTGCAAGTATCAACAGTTCGCCGCAAACAAAACCTTTATAAGGTTTAATGCACAACATTTAATGCACACATTAAAATGTTTCTGATGACGGAGAATTACCAAGTCTTTTACACGCTACGGCGTTTAAGAATCTTTGCAAACTCGATCCACCACCGCATTGTTCAACAGATCACGTCACACGTCTGCTGGAGCTCGCAACACTACTATTGTAGGCATTTTTTACGGAAAAAGACAAAAGGACAAACCATTGCGGATTGTCAAGGGCCGATATCCATGGCGAACGACCGGCGGTTTATGACTTTGTAGTTGCCAGATGTGGCAAAAGTTGCCGAGATCGAAATCCCGAATTCGGGAAAAGTTGTAGGGAGTTGGAGTCGGGGAAAACCGAGGATGACTCGGGCTGGTCATCCCTGGACACGTCTGCAAGACCTTAAGCCCACCCTGAAAAAACCTCGGCGGCTCCACCACCATCACCGCCACCAATTACAATGAATACAGTGTGGCAACGTTCTACCTCCTACACTCTCCAACAGACGGACAATTGAACAACTTTGTCGCTAGTACCTGATCCGCTGCTATCCATATATACAGGGTGGGGCAATAACTATGGCCACCTTGAATATTGCCGTTATTGTATGCGAAGGTGTCACGTCGGTGATACCTTCTTCTCAGTGTACTGTATTGTCACTGAGCACCTTGGTTCGCGTAATAATTACACGATTGTATTGGTTGCGGATTTTCTTTATTTTCACCTTGTACAACGTCGCGATTTCTATGTTCGATTTCTGTTCTGTTCGTGATGTCTGTATTCGTCTGTTTGCGATTTCTTGTTCGTGTTGTCTCTGAGATCTAGTTCGCGTTTTCTGAGTTCTCTATGTGATCTCTGTGTTATCTGTCGATTCTTGTCGCGTTCTGTCCGTCGTCACCTCGGTTTTGTCGTCATTGGTTGAGGGTAGTTTTTGGTGGAGGAATGAAGGAGCGTGCTTGTGGGGGTATATCTGAAGGAGTGGGAAATTTTCGGTGCTTGACAGAGTGTATCGGAAGGACTAGGAAATGGTGTCAATGAGGGATTAACGTGATTTATTGCAAGGTTTGTCTGCTGGTCTTCACGTGCGTTGCACGTGGGTCTGTTCATGTGCGTCGCACGTGGGGTCCGTTCGTCGGAGTCAAAATTGTCCGTGTTCGGCGCGGTCGTAAGTCGCGCCTTCTACCTGCCCTTTTATTGTAGGACTTACAAGTTTCTGAATGCGGGGTTAGGCACGGACAACCTTCGGTGTTGCCGTCGCAACAGCCGTTATTTGTAATAATATGAAAAAATGTCATGTATGAAACTTGCACTGTGCACAGGAGGGCATATTGTGATACATACATTTTTTGCCTGGGTAGAGGCATAAAGGAGATTCGAAGGTCATGTATATTTTGTTAGATGAAATAGTATGTTTTTTTATTACAATATTTGCGATATTGCGAACATTTCAAAGATTAAAAAATTGAAACAACCATATTTGACCTTGCATGACCTTCACCGATACCTTGTTGAAGTTGTCTCAACACCAGCTATCATATTGCGATAAAAAACATAGTATTTCATCTGGAAAAATAGACATGGCCTTCAAATCTTCTCTATGCCTCCATCCAGGCAAAAACTGTGTGTATCATCACAATATGCCCCTCTTTGCACTGTGGCGCTGAAAGGTGTGGTGGAGAGAGAAAGAAAAGGAAAGAAGGAAGGGGGGAGCGTTTCGTCCTAGGTCCGCTAGAGGACTCGTCAGTAAGGCTGACTAGCGGACCCTGCCTTAGACGCTGGGTAGTGGAAGGCGGTTAAGGACGGTATATATATGAACTGAAGGTGGATCAGGAACTAGCAGGAAAGTCTCGTCCTACTGTCCCTCTACCGGCGAGAGTAGGAGGTAGAGCCGCCACAGCACCATGCAAGTTTCATACATGACATTTGTTCATGTTACGCGGCCACTATAACGGAGAAAACCAGGCTGCCAATCAGCACGGAAGATCACGCGGATTGGCTGCCTAGCAAAAACAATACGCTATCGCCCAAAACAAAACGCTGTCGCCAATCGAGAAACATCGACGCGGTGCCGCGTGGCGCATTGTGAATCGAAGCGGCAGACGGACACGTGCATCCCATATTACGCATTACACAGTACTTCTTGTTCTTGTTGAAGTTTTGAAATTATATTCAAAATCCGTCTATTTCACGTTGAACCAATTTATTAGCCCTATCCCTTTAATTAGTGATAAGGTCCAACGCGTTTCGCGACGACGAAGAAAATTCGGACGGAGATTTACGACCTTCGTCGACTTCGGAAAGTCTAGCCGCGGACGCGTTCGCGTAACAGTTCATATTACAACAAATAACGGAAATATTTAAGGTGGACATAATTATTGCCCCATCCTGTATACAGTCCTTAACCACCTTCCGACATCCCAGCGTCTAAGGCAGGGCCTACTAGATAGCCTTAACGGCGAGTCCTCTAGCAGGCCCAGGACGAAACGTCAACCATCATCTTTCGCAGCAGCTGTTAAGAGAAAATTAGTAAATGACAGAGAATTTGGGAAAATGGGTCTACTTCGATCCGCGGAGTAGCCAGTCGCGTTTGAGTAACAAGTCGTAATATAACCCGAGTAACACAGACTCTTCTTCCTCCACTATATACATATATATATTTAGGTCCGTAAATTTGAAACCGGTATAAATTTATAGAAAATATCCGTTTATTGTACGAAAGCAATACAAAATATTTTATTCGAAGTAGTGCCCATCGGTAGCTATACATTTTTCCCATCTCTCTGACAATTTGTGTAAGCCACGTCCGAAAAACTGTTCCCGTTTTGAGACAAACCAATCATTGAGCTATTTTCGTACATTTTCGTAAGATGTTGCTCGGTAAGTGCGTGTTCCATCGATGCAAATAAGTAATAATCGGATAGAACCAAGTCTGGCGAGTAATCCGCATGCGAAAGTATTTTCCAACTAAACGTCTCAATCGTTTCCTTCATCGGTTTTGCTATGTGTGATGAATTATCATTAAGCAAAATCACTTTGAGTTGCATTTTTGATATTCCGGTCGTCTAATATTTTGGATCTTTCCTATGGCTTTCAAACGTATGAAGACGGCTTCTCGTATTACATTTAATCTTATCTTCATTGAATAATGCTTGCAATTCGCTGTCTTCAAACTCTTTCGGTGGTCTTCCACGTTCTTCGTTTTTAACGTCAAAATAGCCACTTTTGAATTTTTTAATTCGATGCGATTCTGTATCAGTTTTTTTTCAAATGGTAATAGAAAATTAATGTTGTCCGCAAATCATAGTTTCCAGGCACAAAATTCAACCTGTTCAACGCTATTAAAAACTAAGCCGCTTTATATGAAACTTGTATGATTGTCAGTTGGTTGTCAGAAAATCTTTATCAGATGCTAGAACAAGAAAATGGCGTCAATGGTGCGATTTAACAATAACTACATTGACAGTTAGTGCTATGTATGGGCAATTTCGGTTTCATATTTACATACCTAATATATCTGGACCCGCTTGCAATAAATTTGTTAAATATTCCTGTAAAATAATTTTGATTCTCCCTTAGCCAAGTCCTATACTAGATATATTTTTATAGAAAACAAACGATGAATTCAATAATCTTTAAATATGTTGTTATGATCATCAGTTTGCGCTACTTTTTCCTGTACGTGTTTGCCCTCTCGACCATAGTTTCCGAGATATTCATAAAATCTTGAAGAAACGATCACCCTTGCAGAGCATGCGTAGCACGTTACCTGCTCCGAATGAGTTTGTTCGAAGAATCATCTATGACGTTTCCACTATCACGTGTGAAAAAATGCAGTAACGATTGGTGGACCAAAGACTTTGCTACAAATAAACTAGTGCACAATGGTGGAAAGCTCCGTTAGCAAGTCCCATAACTTGGCGAAACTCCGGCGATTTCAGATGGCGATTGCGATAGTCAGAAGCGACAAGTGCGTAGCAAAGGTCAACGATGTTCTAACTTCCGTCTTCCATTTCGCCTTGAGCTTGATTCCATCTCCCTCGCGCCCTTATCTGCGTGAAGGGTGGGAACGAGGAAAATTTCCCCTTTCCGCACAGAAAATTTGGTAACTGTTTCGAGTGACTCCAGGTCAAAGACCTATGATGTTCATGAACCGTTACCTTCATTTTGGAAAACATTCGTCGGGGCTACGGTTTATGATACGTCGAAATTAGGTAAAAATCTCTTAAAACTCGCTGCATGACAGCCTGGATGTCTACGTAACAACAATTGTCGATCAGTTCGACAGTTCCATAATGTAAAACTCAAAACCCATGTTCTGATGTTTTTAATTCACTGTTACTAAGATTGTAAAAGTACATCCACAAAGAATTATTCAACATTTCTTTGATTCTATTTTGTAAAAAGAATAGCTAAAAATTTGTATAAACGCATTCTCGTTATTTTTATAATGTAATGTACAATAGGCACTTTTAATGCTTCGTAAATCTAGTATTAAAGATCAAAATTAAGATACCCAACTATATCTCGGGGAAGTGGTCGACTCTTTTATTTTCAGTTTCTTGGAGAACTTTACTCGACCTATTTCATTTCTCCAGCTGTCGATATTCGGTCAGCGCTCGACCCGGCACCCAAAGGGTAATTTCGAGTAGCGAAATAAATAATTAGACATCCAATTAAGTCGAGTCTCATTGCTTTTGCGAGGTTAAGCGTGTTAACAGTGCCGACACGACGCAATCGTCCACCTTTCGAAACGAAGGAAATGCTTAATCATTTCAGTCGAATAGCAGGGCATGCATTTTATAGCAAGCGGAACATTAGCTTGTCTCGTCATGGTTAAAATTTCAAGTTTCTGATTGCTGAGTGGAAACTAATTGAGAAGTCAGGTCGTAATACTTAATAGCAAGTAGGTCAACGAAAACTAGCAGCGAAATAATGAATAGTTCACCGTTTCTTTCCAGTTGTGTACTTATTTCTACGAGAATCTAACCTCTGTCGTGTTTGCGTAATATTTCTCCGCTGTCTATCTCTGCTGCGATCTATTAATGGAGTTTGCATTTTTCGTTTTAAAAGTAATTTTTGCTTTGCCATTCGCAAACACGTATAATGTAACGAAATTAAATGTACTTTTACTTACTTTGCTGAAGCTCCTAAGAAACGACATTCATTTTCATGTGAAATTCAAAGGAATTTGTGGATGCATCTTGCTCTTAAAAATGATTTAATTCAACTAAGAAGGTGCAGATCATTATACAATTTATGCCAAATTATACAAAATCTTTGAAGATGTAGAAACTACAAAATTTAATGGAATTCAATAAAATTTCGTCTTATCTCTGATTGATTGAATGTCGAACTGCATTGTCGGGTGAACAAAGAATAAAATACGATTTCGTTTAGAAAGATAAGGTTGACGTTCACATGATCTTCACGCATTCATCTATAAACAAATTAGTAATATCTTAATATACCCCCTTCTAAATCATTAAAAAATTACTAAATATATTTTTGCTGAATACTAACGTAAAACAAACGACAAAGTCAGAGGCACATCTTGTCATCATATAGTATTAAAAATTATATTTCAAAACTTTCATGGTAGATTAAACCGTTACGAATGAAATATCGTTGAAATATTCAACTTTCTTTTCAGGACAAAACTGCTTCCTAAATTTGAAGGTTGATTAAACAGAAATACATAACAAGGGTCATTCATGACCCACGTTGCCTGGGTCACAGCTCGGATTCAGATAATCGACCCCATTCTTCATCAGTTATACGTAAACCAGAAGCTCGCTTTTTTACGGCTCATTTACGCTCCTCCCACTTCATCTCCGTCCTGGTAATAACGGAGCGATAAATTTGGAAGGGGTCCGATTTGCATAAGATTGGCAAGACGGGTTCCCCATAAAAATGAACTACCAATAGGAATCTGTGGATCGTCAGACCTTGGAGACTGATTCATCTTACCATCGAACAATGCTGAAACGAAGAGAAAGAATATTTTTCACCTTGCTAACCTCTTGTTGTACGACGAAATAAATCAACGAACTCTATCGTTGACGGCCCAGCTATAACTCGACGATGCGCTATGAATAATCTTGTAGTCGTATATTTTTGTTCGACAGGATCGCAATGATCAATATGCTCGAAAACGAACCATTGATTTTGAACAAACCAATACAATTGAAGAAAAGAATCATCGGGTCGTGGAATCTAATGAATTATAGAAGAGTTTAAAGTGACTTATATGGACGAGTTTATATTAGATTTATGTGGAACCTAATCTATTATACTAAAATAATTATAAAGTTATTAGTAAGCTGCGGATTTTATGGATTTGCAATAATAGTACTTTGGTTAAATACAAAATTATAGAAATATTAAAAAGTTGACAAAAGCGTCGTCATTCAACTACTAATACGGGAACATATTCAGATGCGAAAATCCGATTTTGATGAAACTTATGGGAGCTCATAGTTCTTTGAAAAATATTAGACACGTGTTTTTTTTATCGGTAACCATCCACTTTGAAGGTTTGAAAAGAGCCCTCAAAGTTGGGGTATTTTTGAGATATCTGGGAAATCAGAGGTCGAAAAAATTGAATTCTTTTTTAAATTGTGTGTTTTTCAATGAGAAATGTAGTCGTGCAAGAAAATTTTAACAAAAATTTTTTTGTTTAAACAATAAAGCTATAAGCTCCCATAAGTTTTATCAAAATCGAATTTTCGCATCTGAATATGTTCCCTTGTAAGTATTAGTATAAGGGATAGTTCTGCTGTTTTCTTATAAATTCAAAATCTTTTAATTATATGGTGCAATTCTTGATTGATGAACTCCAAACATATTTGCGATATAGATGTTAATGTATATCTGCTTCCAGTCGTGATTTGTAGAATATCATCATGAGAACGAAATGATCCTAGAGATCAAAGTTTTTCTTTTAATGAAAAATAACCATTTCTATATATTCGAACCATCTTTGACAGATTGCTGAAATTTTTATGACTTTGCCAAACACACCGTATAAGGTTTTGCTGCTTACGCAGCGTTACTTCTGCGCCATCCTAAGATGTCCCACAGGGGTGGCGACTTTGAACGATACTCCTATGCACACTGTCTCCGCAGTTCTACTTTATTTATTTCTTACAAGTAAGCTCACGTTATTACGTTTATGCCCGTCTCCTTCCTCGGCTATCACTCAACTAACTACCGAGTCTGGTGTCCCATAAGGATAGTCTACCCCCACTCTCGCCGATAAGGTCTCTTCCCTCTTTCTCCGACCTCCTCTTCGACCAACACGATCTCCACAATTTCCAATTTGATTCCCGAACAATATGCAATGCTCCAACTATTTCATTTTATTACACGAATCACACATTTTGAAATAGATCAATATTAGATAATAATAGCTTACTGAACTAATTTATGTCATCGTATACTGTAGGATGCATACCCTTAAAACTTACGCAAGTTTCGTTTTTTGATGATGGGCGAAAAGTTAATATTGGTAAGAAGAGCGTTTAACACTAAACCTACCACAGAGAATCAAACGATCCTTTTCCGATTCTTTATTTTGCAATTGTTGATATTATAAAACTGCCCTTGCAGAAATCTATTGAATGAATTCATTTATCCAAACATATATTCTAGTAAAAATTGTACAAAATCTAAATAAACGAAATCTTGTCATTTTTATAAAACTATATATACTAGTCAATTTTAATGCTCGGTAAGTTTAGTGTTAAACAAACTATGTTACCTTTCGTGTGACCTTTACGCGTCCACTCACGAAAAAACAAATAACACAAAAATATGCTGCACTTGGTGTCAGTTAAATTTTCTCTGAACCATTTTTTCGCTACGAATAGCGAGAAATAATAGCGGGAAAATTATGATGTCAAAATCAGATGAGACAGCCCGTACATGCAGAATCACCCTGTATCCGATTGTCTAACATTTTTACCCTACTCTGCATAAGAAGTTTATCCTCGTGTCAGTTTTTATAATATTTTTATTTACAATATGTTTTATTAAAACTATGTATTCGTTCTAACGATGTATGCAACATTGAAACATGAATTATGAAGATACATGCAAACATTCTTCTCTTTTTCATTTCTTACTTCGGTTATTTGCAAAATTTACGTTTATAACATATACTACAATGGCACAATGGTCATGTATGCATTTTTTTAATGATAAACTTCTGGTGACACAGTAAACGTATTGTTGCTCATTCAGTGGACGTTGAATTCTGTGTAGTACGTATACATTTTATATATTACTCTTTGCATGTGTCAAATTCTAATACAAAAGTTTCATCACAATTTTGTAAACAATTAAAAAATTTGTTCATAAATAGCATTCAAGACAAAGCTACCTCCTTAACGTTAAACTTACTACAGTTGGCCAATGGACCGTTTTCAGATTATTTAGTTTACAATTATCATTCCTTCATGTGACTCGCATCAATAAATTTCATTATTCAATTATACATTGTAATAAAAGTCGCACAAAATCTAAATGAATTAAATCTTTTAATTTGTATCACACAATATACACCAGCCAATTTCGGTAGTTTCAGGATAGGATAGGTTCAGAGTTAATGAATGGAAGTTTAGTGAAGGTTTAATCTGAATGGCGGTAATTGAAAATCGTGAAATGCAATTTACGCGAAGGAAGCTCGGAGGAGAAGCGGAAAAGAAGGGAAGCAGGGCAGAGAGAAGGGCAACAAATACAAATTATTCGGGAGAAGCACGTCGTAAATTAGAAGTGGAATCCTGTGGCTGACAGTGCAGTGCATCGCGCTTATTATAATTAAGTAAAATTGCGTTCTGAAATAATTGTGCGAGGGCGGACCCCAGCAGTCGTGCAAAAACTCGTGAAATTTTTTCACGAAACGAACAACGGATTCCCATGAAATCCGGCGTCGTAGTCTCTTTGGTAAACACGATTCTCGTTACGCGTTCAGCGTTCCACGGAGTGCTTCGTCAAATGGTTCGCAGACGTTTCGAACGGCAAATTATTATTGCAGACACTTTTCAGGTACCGTGAAGATCTCTCTCGTCGTCACCGTCTTATGAAAGCCTGAAAACGGGAGTTAGCTCTTGCTTAGGCAACCTGCGCTGAATAATGAAGTGCACACCCAAGCACGCGCATGGATAAAATAGTGAGCAGCCGCTGCATTCCTGCCTGTTATGAAAATGCAAAAAATATTTACGATGTGTGCAATGGTTTATTAAAGCATGTATCTCCGACGGATTCGAAAGTAATTCAGGGGAACTCGATTGTTCGCACGAAGGTGAGTCAATGGTTAATTATCTGCGGAGCGTTGTTACGTTGGAAAACATCTATGCATGCACGAGGTTTGTTAAAGTAACAACCGAATATTTTAATTACTCGGCAACGTAGTGTCTCAGAGACGCGCAGTTGGCAGCACTGGGTGCAGCATGACCTAACAAATATCTTTCCTTTTCACACTCGTTGATTCGTTGTTTAGTATTTGTGTTATCACACGTATATGGATAAAAATGTTGCAAACTCTGTGAAAGAGTTTTCCTTTGCCAATTCCGCATTTGACGCTTTGTTTTCGAGTTCTTAACGAAAAACATGAAAGAATCTGAGCGCAGTTACAGCAGACGTATTTCGGCTCAGCCAACCGCAATAGGTATCCATTCTCTGCGTATTTTTATACGAAAGTATAACTATGTACAGTTATTCTTATTAATACTCGAACACAATACTAATTTTTTAACTTTCACTTTGTATACAATTAGTGGATTATGTTAATGTGAGAACTTCTGATTTAAAATGTATTGTATATTGTATTGTATTTTGTATATTGACAAAATAATTGTTTGTGTATTTTCAAGCGGTAAGAAATGGCAAATATATTTGTATTGGGTTGGCGACTAAATGATTGTAGATTTTAAATAAGAAGGAGAATTAAAAATGTAAATTTATTAAATTAGATATTGTCCGTTTTTGTCGATGACCTTTTGCCATGTTTCAAGAAGAGTCATAATTCCCTGTTCAGAAAAATTATTTTTGCCAGGAAAAAACAGAATTAAATGAGACTTTACAACATCGGCTTCATTAAAAAGTTTACCATTTAAGGAGTTCTGCATGGAACGAAATAAATGCATATTTGAAGGCGAAAGATTAAGACTATATGGTGGACGTGAAAACACATCCCAACGTAGCTACAATAATTTTTGGCTAATGACTAAGGATGTATGAGGCTTTGCGTTATCATGCGTTGCGTCAAATAAATTTCCTGAAGCTGATAAGGGACCCATAAATCAAGTTTCTTAACATAGCCAAGTTGTTTTAATTTTTTTTAATCAATCTTCTCTGCAATCTCACGTGTTGTGCTATGACGATCTGCATCGATAATGGCCTTGATATGGCTCTCGTCAACTTTAACTGGACGGCCAAATCGTTGCACTTTTTTGAGTGAAAAATCACCAAAATGAAATTTGGCAAACCAATTTTAACACTGCCTTTCTTCCAAGCCTTCATTCCCAATTACAGCACATAACTTTTTGTATGATTGCGATGTGTTCCTGCCTTTTTGGAAATAATATAATAAAATATGTCTGAAATGCGCATTTTGTTCTTCCACTTATATGTTAGGATAAAAACGAAACTAAATGACAAACGATACAGTTTTCTTACTAATAATTCAAGGTCATGCAGGAAGTTTACACAGCAAGAAAACAATATAATTTAGGTACTTTGAACACGTTGATAAAACAAGAAAATATGCTAAAACCATCTATCGACAAAATCCGCAATCATTTAGTTGTCAACCCAATACAATAAGCGATAAGGTACTAACATCACGATACTTTCTACAAAGCAAAAGACAAAAGAATCGCATTACGAAGCGTTACATTTGAAATATACATGTGCTTAAAAATATTGTAGTCTACGTTATCCATTATATGATGAACATACATTTTCATCTGTGGCAACGATAATTTCTTCACTGATTCTATTATGATTACTCGATAGCGATTGTAACAGAATTCATAAATTCATTGCAGATAATTACCGACTCACCCTTTTATCTTCAGTTAACTACAGGGTAAGAGCAAGGGAAGCTCACTCGTTACGGAAGCCAGACATAGGCAGACGAGAACAATAAAAATGGTCCCAGTCACCAAATTGGATTCGCAGCAATTTTCTTGATTGAACTTAACGTCAGATCGCTGGAACGCGGAAAGCCCGGCTGGAAATTTTTCTCGACAGCACGTGCCCGAAACGAGCGACCTGCCCCTTCCGGCATTACCTACCACCGACCTAAACTGATTCGCGGGACGATTGCTTTCTTTGCCGGCGTTTTTTCTAACCGTCCCCTTCTGTTGCGGTTTTTCCTTCGCGCGGAACCTCCGCCCACAACGGCGATAATTCCACCAAGGAACGTGACCGTTTCCCACTGGATCATCTTTCTATTAGTTATTCGGCGGTTGCATTCATTCCTGCCGTTTCTTCACTTCTAGTTATTATATTTTATGTAGGTAGTACGAAAGTAATGAACAAACTGAACGAGCGGTGTATCTAATGTAATGTACGAATGAAAGTGTTTGGACTGGGTGACAGTTATTTAGAGTGCTTAATCGACGCACATATTGTTATTTATTTGATTAGTATCCAAAGGAGATAGCGTATGCACCAGGTGTGGCGCAAAATGTTTACTTTTATTGAGTTTTAAGTGTTAAATTTTAATACCTGACCCATGTGGCGCGGTCCAAACGTTCGATAAAGATTTCTCAAAATTTTCGATGGATCAAGCTTAGAATAAATTAACTAATTTTGAAAAATTTTCAAAATTTTAAAAATTAAAAAATGGTACAAATATAAATGTAATATCCGTACCAAAGCACGGCCTAATAACGCTTCAAGCTAGACCCGTTGTTTCATTTTCCACTGAACAGAATAGAGTATTGGGTACGTAGATGATAGCCAAAAAAAAAAAACAGAAAATAATCATACCAGTCCACATACGAACACGGTAATCAGCTGCAATCACATCTTTCCAATGGAATCGACGTGGGACGAGGATAGACAAAGCCAGCGCCTCTAATTGTGCTCTTTTCAGCATGCGGAAAATTCAAGGTTCGATGGAGCAGGGGATGAAAATAGCGAGGGGAAGGTGGTGGACCAACGGCAGTGAATCCGTGCAATTATAATCGGTGCGGCGAATGGGTTAATTGAATCGGTCGTAAATTGCAATCGACGGAGTTACAGGGAAATTGCTGGATGCGCGGTATGTCACGCATCTGCAGCGCGCGGTACGTGCTGCGCCGTGAGATCATAGTCCATATTCGACACTTATTTGGATTCTGTCCAGTCCTGGACCGGATCGGAATGTAGTCAGGTCGGAGTCGGGTCGGAGTCGGGTCGGAATCGGGTCGGGTCGGTTTGGCTCGGCACAGTTAGAACGGGTACGACTTGCCCAATGGTTCGATCATCCTATAATAACCGACCACGTCAAGACAAATATGCGGTGAGCAAATTTTGACGAGGTACTGCGTTCCATATTTGCGTTCGATTTTACCTTCCGATATAACCGCGATTGGTAACCGCGAACTTCCGCTTTCCGCGTCGCGCGTCCACACACCGATCAGCTTGCCGGTGTTACCGTGATATTACCGATGGTTTATTCCCGACGGCATACCGCCGAGAACATCCTATCCGTCTACTATAGTCTTATGCCGTTGTTAGCGAGATCATTCGGGAATCAAATTCTCATTGGCACGAATTGGATGCGGCTTACGTAACGCGCCGCAGATTTCACTGGTTGATGACCTACGGAAATCTGTTTATCCGCTCGATGTTCAGGGTATTCGGTGTTACTTCGCTGTAATGGCTACCGACTACTCGCAATACTGTGAACATTTCTAAACTTAAGCGTTTTAATGCTTGCAGGAAATATTCTGTCCGGGTCGAGAAACAGCTCGTTCGAAAGCATTCGTTTGCAAAATGTCTCCGACGGGTTAAGTAGAAAAATGTGACAATGCTCATTCGAGTGGCACGTAAAAAGGTCGTAATGCCCTGCAATCGGTATTGGGACGAAAGGACGCGACTGCCGATAGTCTCGACCGATTTTCAAGACAATTAAGTCATAAAATCATTCCCACCATTGTGCGCGGATTTGTAACACTACCGCGCTAATCCGAAGAACCGTCCTTTCTTCGAAATTTTCAATTAACATCGTCGACCCGAAGGAAAGGCTTTTTCCTCCACCGTGAAGAAACGATTCGGAAAGATTCTCTGCCTCTCGGTTAAAATTAACGAATAAGGTGCTGTGTGCAACGTATCGACTGCACTCTTAATTTCGCGACATGGACGGTGCAAAGGGAACAGGAAACGGACTTCGGAAAAAAGCAATCAGTACCGGTTTGACTATCAAATCGCAGACATTGGAAAGAAACGTTTAGACTTACAAGTCGAAGACATTAAACTGTCGAGCCATAAAGACCTTGCCAACTGTTAGAAAATTGTCTTCTAAACTGTATACTATTTTCCGAATGATAACACTTTATATACCTGATATACTTTATTTTATTACAAAGTGTTGTCTAGAAATAGTGATACAATGGATTCTCTGTGAGTTGTACTTAATACAGTTATTCGTTTTAATATTTGGACACAATGGTTTTGCGATATTAAAGCTTTATGTACTTATTGGGTTGTTCGGAAAGTAGTTTCATTTTTTTTTTTGTTAAAATGAAAGACAATTTTCGTATAATGAACAAATATTTTATTAAATTATATATTGGCTATGCTGGTCCAATACCTTTTGCCATCTTTCTGGTAGTAGCATGATTCCACGCTCATAAAATGTTTGGTCTTTGCTGGCAAAAAACTGATCGAGGTGGTTTTGACCTCCTCATTTGAAGGGAAGGTTTTACCGTCTAAAAAATTCTGTAGTGACCGGAACAAATAATAATCCGAAGGTGCCAGATCTGGAGAATATGGTGGGTGTGGCATTTTATCCCATTCAAGCTGTAAAAGCTTTTGGCGAGTGACCAAACTTGTATGAGGTCTCGCATTATCTTGGTGGAACACTACCTTTTCTGTTGATTAATTCTGGCCTTTTCTGTTGATTAATTCTGGCCTTTTCTGTTGAAGTGCATCAATTGGACTTTTTATACACACAAGCCTTGTTATATCAGCTCTCAAAACATATAATGATTATGGGACTTAAGTGTGAAGTTGGGTGCAAAAAAATACAATTAAATCCTCTGTCGGGAAAAAACGAAATTACTTTCCGAACAACCCAATACTTAAAATGTGGTTATCGAATTTTCTGGTCCGTAATGGGTTGATGCACGTATTCCAGTTTACAAATGTGTAAAATTAATTACTTTATTTTCTATTGTTTTCCACATAATAAATCATAAACGAAATTAGACCCTGTATTGGTATCCAAAAAATATTCGAACATCTAGCATATTTCACCGTTTATTCGCTTCAGAATGTTCGCTTGTAAACTCCCTATGATTGTTTGTAAACATCAAGAGTGTGAAGCAGTTCGATTAGCTTCTGGTAGTCAGTTTCATAATAGATTCCAATGTTTCTACACGCATTTGTGAAAATGAGTAGTAAAAGTAAAAATAGCTCACTCAACATTCAACAATTTGTTATATTCCCCGTGAAAAAGGGAAATCATACCGGCAAATTCGGAAGTTGTTAATTTTAAGTAAAAGTTCCGTCGCGGATATTATAAAAAGATATAAATATGAAGATCGCATTGAATCTATTCCTCAAAAGGGACGTCCACGTCTTCTTGACAATCGTGATATGCGTGTAATTATTCGAAAAATAAAGATCAATTCAGGATTAAGTGCCCCTAATTTAACAGCAGAATTGGCTGCAGAAACTAAGAATAAAGCGCACGTGGATACAGTTCGCAATGTTTTAAAAGATGCTGGTTATAATGAAAGAGTGGCTCGTAAAAAATCATACATAAACGAGATCAATCGAAAGAAACGTATAGCATTCGCTAAAGAATTTATTTCTAAAACACAATCATGTGATTTTTGCGGACGAAAGTCAATTTTACGTATCTGGGCGTAGTAGACGAAAATTAGTATGGTGTAAACCAAATGAAACACGGTGGCGGAGACTTGATAGTATGTGGCTGTATTTCAACTGCTAGACTAGGAGAGTTAGTTTTCATTGAAGGTATTATGAACAAGAACAAATATTTAGACTTATTAAAGCAAAATTGATTAAAAAGTGCAACGAATATGGGTATACGCGACAGTGTTAAGTTCTACCAGGCAACGATCCGAAACACAAATCGAGAATAGTTCACGAATATTTACTGTATGCTGGTCCAAAAGTGCTACATCCTCCACCACAATCACCTGATTTAAATCCAATTGAGAATTTCTGGGACATATTGGATCGTAATATTACGACAACGCGTATAAAAATAAAAGAAGAATTAGAAATACGTCTGACGGAAGAGTGGAGACGCATTACTCAAAATTACTTCAGTAAAGTAATTTCAAATATGCCGACACGGTTGCAACATGTTATTAGACAACAGAGATATCCCATAAAATATTAAAATTATTAAAATTTTGTTCTTATATATTTCTAAATAAGACAAAACGTTATGTAATGTTAAGTGTCCGAATAGTTTTTCGACACCAATATTGGACCTAAATTCGTTTATGATTTATTATGTGGAAAACAATAAAAAATAAAGTAATTAATTTGACATATTTGTAAACTAGAATATGTGCTTCAACGCATTACGGACCAGAAAATTCGATAAACATATTTGAAGTAAGTAATTAATTAAAACGAGTAACTGTATATACAGTCCGCGACAATAGAATAGCACACCCCGTAAAATTTGTTAATTCTTATTTATTAAAGTATAAAAATATAATTTTGAATATGTAGACAGGTACACATAAGTGTTGAACACCAAATAGCGCTAAGTTTCTATATACAAGGATGGTCCTTTTTGTTTCATCTGCAAAAATGTATATATCTTGATAAACCGGTACGACAAAATAATAGCACATTATTGCAATTAATTAACATTTATGCATACATACGAAGGGAACTCAATATTTAATATTTTGTAGATCCTCCAGAGATTTTCATAACCGAAATTATTCGCTTTGGAATCGACTTGAATAATGTTTTAATCCTTTTCTGCTTCATTCGTTCCCATTCGAGTGCAATGCACTCTTTTAATTCGTTTACGTTATTAAACTGTTTCCCTTTAGCATAAACTGCTCTAGCAAGGTCTCCCCAACAGTTTTCTATAATATTCAAGTCAGGGGAACGAGCTGGCCATTGCAAGACTTGAATATTTTCCGTCTCGAAGAATTCTTTCACAACCTTTGCGGTGTGAACCGCTGCATTATACTGCTGGAATTTGTGTTTTTCCCTGGAAATTCTGGTTGCGTGTGTGGTTATTTGTTCACGGATTAACATTAGATATTTCACGCTGTTCATTTTTCCACTGATAAAATTAATATCCGTCTTTCCATGGTAGCCGATATCGGCCCACACCATGACTCCTCCGCCACCCATCTGGCGACGAATCAAAAACATTTTTTCTTTACGTAAGTCGTGGTAATAATAACTCCACCGGTCAGGTCCATCGAGATTAAACTTCTTTTCGTCGGTGAACATGACTTTTCTCCACTTCTTCTTCCAGTGAGCATGTTGCTTTGCGAACTGCAGCCTTGCCTTCTTATGCGTTTCGGTTAGAGGCGGTTTTTTTTAAAGCTTCCTTCGCTGCAGGTGCTTAGATCTTTGCTGGACACGTTGCACATTTCTGACGTTTGTTTGTACGCCTGCTGCTTCAGCAATCTGCCTGGTAGTCATTGGTGCATTCGATACTGCCCTTAGAATAGCACGTTTCTCTCGTGCTGATAATGCCGCAGGTCGTTCAGGACGTTTTGTATTACCGTATTTCTCGGGGTTTTTCAAATAATTCATGACAATCTTCCGGCTTCTATGAATTACTTTCGCAATCTTTGAAATACAAACATTTTCTTTAGATAGTGTCATAATTGTTTTCATTTCACTATCTGTTAACTTCTTTCCACGACCCATTCTTTTAGAAGTTTTCCACAATAATTGACCACACTATATATCAAATACTTAGCCACCTTCCTTTGCTCGTGTTCAACTGAGAAGTAAGAGTGTAGCATGTGTGCTATTATTTTGTCGGATTACGTTTCCATGAAATCTCCCAAAACAACGATTCTAAGAATTTAGGGGCAGTGTTTACGTGTCAAAGTCACTAATATGGATATATAAGAAGTAACTCAAGAAGCGTATGGATTGAACGCTCTCATTTCTGTTGTATTTTTAAAATACTACGAAATTTAGAAGGTGTGCTATTCTATTGTCGCGGACTGTATAGTGGCTCACGAAAGTATTCGGACACTCTCTCAATCTAATTAACTTTTTAAAAATTGAAACAAACGACTTGACTTTTCTGGAGCAACTAAAAGCATAGATTTACTAAATTGTATGCAAAAATAGTTTCGAAACAATTCTAATTGGTAGAAATTACATGAAAAAAATAGAAAAGTCATTTTTTAAAACATTTTTATTTCAACTCGTAATGAAAATTTAAAATGTGCGTTTTACAGATCTGTGTTAGTTATACGCATGCTGAAAATTTCATCGAAATCGATTGACGCTGAAACAAACGACACGCGTAGAAAGATTTAAGATTTGTGGGGTTTAAACAGAAAGTGGAAGAGAATCGTGAAAAATTGCGCTTTTCACCATTTTCGATAGCATGTATCTCGTGTGTACGTCTATCGATTTCAATGAATTTTTCTGCATGCATATATCTATCATAGATCTGCAAGATGCAACTTTAAAATTTTTAGTACGTGTCTCAAATAAACAATATTTAAAATGTTACTTTTTTATTTGTCATATAATTCATACTAATAAAAACTTTTTCAAAATTCTTTTCGCATATTATTTACTAAATCAATGCATCTAATTGCTCAAGAAAAGTCAAGACGTTTGGTTGAGTCTTAAAAAAATTATTTGAATTTAAAGAGCGTCCGAATACTTTCGTGAGCTACTGTAAATATAAGAAGAAAAATATGTGACTGTAACTTTATGTGACTATACGCTCTGGCTGACTGCTGTATGCTGACTGAAAAAGCGGAGAAAACTGTCTCAACTTTGCGCCTCCGCTTGAGTCCTTATGTCCTTGAAAAAACTTCGCCTCTTCCGCCTAAGTATTTGAAGCTAAAGATGCCATGATTTCGTTACATTCCAATATCAACTATCGTTCGAGTTGATCAAGGCTGGAATCTTTTGACTATCATTGGGGTCATAAGAGAAATCTATTTGGACTAACGTTTGAGTCGAATTTAGAATCTTGTTAAATACACCTTCATTCGGAGCGTATAGTACGTTCTGCCACAGATCTATTGTCGAAAGATCTTTTAGCTTTTCGCATCCTGTAACACGGTCCACCGGAAACTTTGAAACAGTCGTCCAATATTAATTTGGCCGACGGCGTTGGTGAGGATCGAAGAAGAGTGCGAATCATCGGATATCGAGAATCATTACCCGTTTTGCGTCTTACAAATGCAATCGCGACATCAGTAATTTACAACTCTAATCGAATCGCGATCGCAAGGAACGGGACGTTACAGAAATTTTACGATAGTGATTTGAAGAGTCTCGAAAATGTTCGAAATTCGACGTTCAAGGGACGGGACGTTACAAGAAACACCTGATCATGCATGTACATGCCTGGACAACTGTTTACTCGCGAGCTATCGACGCTCGAACCGCTACCCCTTCCCATCTTGACGATTCGAAAGCCATGAAATTCAATGAATTTTCAGAACGATTAATTTTATTACTTCGAATAAACATTCAAATAAAAAGTTTTAAAAAGTGTCTTCTGTTTTTTCTTCGTGAAATTTCTACCAATTTTTCAAAACCCGTTTTGCACGTCGCTTACTAAATCAACGCTTCTAATTACACGTAAAGAATTAATTATCTTGCTCTCACTTTAATAAAATTATTTTGTTTAAAGAGCGCTCAAATAATTTCGACGTAAGTAAATGTTTCAGACACCCGAGGATCGCATAACCGAGGTCCCATTGTAAATGAACGTAGAGCAACACGAGGGTGATCATTTTAGATGATGGAACATCCTACTTTGGATCGACTCTCGACCGTCAATCCTCGGTCGTGGGAACGACGCCGATATAAAGTTTTCAGTAGCCAAAGACAAACAGAGGAGGTAGCCGACCGTAAGTCCAGCAAGACTTAACACTTGCTGCACCCTCTATTCTGTGACCATTGACGACAAATTATCGTAGTACGTTAGCAGAACGATTTAATACTCGATTTAGGGGAGGCCCGTTACTTGGGCGCAACCCCGCCATTAGCCCGACCGACCGTAGCCGAACTTTATGGTAGTAACGACGATGAATAATGGCGTTGCAGAAAATCGTTAGCTTCCCATTAACGGACGAGCCGGCCAGGAAATCCGGCCGGTAAACACTCGTAAACCAGGCATTTGGAATCTTGATAATGGATATCAAGTAGTGAACACAACGAACATCCGTTCCTTGAATTCTGCCGAAAAAACGTTGATGGCCGACTGTCTGAGCGCTTCCCCGACTGATGGTCTTCTCGACTTCCGTTCGATCGACAGTGGCTTCGATGGATTCAGACCAGAATGTTCAGTGAACCACGAAAGTGTTCGATTATATCAAACACAGTATTTCAATTCAAAATACATTAACGAAAGCATATATGAAATCGGAAAATAAACGGAAATTAACATGATGTTTTCATATTGTCTGAAGAAAGCAAACTCGAATAAGAAGCAATTATATAATATTATTGCATAAGCGTAAATGGTGTTTGAACGATTAGCTGTTGCAGCCATATTATGACCATTTTTCAATATCTTGACTATGGCCAATATCATGGAATATAGATATCATACCTAGATATACAGCGAAGTATTAAAGGATTTGAACAGTTTAAAATTAAGGGTTTGAAGTTTTAAAAGATGTACTTATATTACGAACTCTATAATGCTTTAATATCAATAGTAAGTTATAAGTGTTCTAAATATGCATGTCAAATTTGAGAACAGTACATCAATGTTCGCAATAGTTGTAAGATATTTCTTGGAAGCATCGTCGATATCAAGGTCATAAAAGTGTCCGAACGACTATATATTTCTAATAAAAACATATAATTTTAATAATGTCTTGGTCCATCATGTGTATTTATTATCTTAAGTTATACCACATTTTCAATGTCTTTTTCAATATTATAATTTGGTTTTTTAATGATTTTTCTGATTTTATCAAGTATTGCATATCAAGAGCATATATTGCAGACGTTGATACATCGAAATATAACTTTCTATTAACCTATCGCACTCGAAGCTGTTTTAACTCTAACCCCAAGGCATTTTTTTGACCTACAATATTTTCATTCTACACGATATGTTTTATGTTATGCATACGAAATCTGTTTACTATTACTCGTTCTTACAACGATTAAATTATATTATTACGAATTTCTTTGACACAAGCATAGCGATGTAAATATTGTTTTAAACAGTGCTGCAGCAGTATTCAGTGGTGCCTGAGAGTCACCTTTCGAGTGCAAAGGGTTAAGATAGAATTTTAGTGGAAAACAAAAACTTTTTATACAAATTGTATTGTATTAATAAATATTATTATTAGAAACAAATTGTTTCTGTACTTTCAATCGGTCAGAAACGGAGAATTTATTTACTTGTACATGAAGTGACATCATACCTGAATTAGGATACCATTTATAAAATCAACAATAAAGAAATAGTACTGTGTCTAAATATTAATGGGAGTCAATAACAAAATCCTGCGCTGATTTGACGGTATCTATTAAGAGTACAAGTAAGTCTCCGCCGTTTGAAATCAAATAGTGTAACCAGTAAGTTATGGCGACTAGTATCAGATATAAGACGTCATATTGTAAGGTTGCACATCTGTCAAAAACATAATCACAAAATATTAGTAGCTGTGTATCAGCGTTGTATACTTTTTTCGTGCGAAAATGTTGAGTTCTGAGCTGAATAAACGTCATTTTCGAGAAGTTTTGATTTATTTGAGTTAAAGGTTTGACGGTAATTACATTGGCAGCTAGCGCCACATATGGGCGAATTTCGGATTGATAATTACAAACCTGGTATATCAACTAGTAAGCTAGTCTTTATAATATTTCGAACAAACTCAACTAGTTACAACGCATTGTAAATACGTTAGTCTATTTTGACGAGCTTACGGAAGCTGTTTCACCGACCGTATGCGAAAGAACGAATATAACTTCGGAGTAAAACGAAGCAACACCTTCCAATCAATTTTTCATGGAGCAGCTGAAATTCCGACTGTTTCGTCAAAGTATTTGCGAGACACTTCACCTAAATCATTCGATTCTATTAGTTCCCCGAGACTTATTCACTATTCATGTCGATCGTAAAATGCGAGAACTGTGTGCGTCAGCGTTAGGATCCTCCATTTCATGGCGAGTCCGGAAACATTACGCAGGCTCGGCCGCGACAAATGGAAACAACGTGGCCACCATTTTTGTCTGCGGTAACGAAGTTTTATATTACGAGCTGGAGGAGGCTGTCACCGTGGCGGCGTTTCAGAATTTATGTTGTCGGCGGGTGCGCAGCGACGGCGTTCGAATAAAATAACAGAGAAATTCTATCTCGATCCGCCGCTTTAATAAATCTGTATCACAGCGGCAACGAAATTCGGTATCGGTTGCCGGCGAAGAGAAATATCACCGCTCATTAAATGAAAATTAATTTTTAATCCTGAACGGTAACGGTTCGCTGAAACGGCTTCCACTAACTTCACTTTTATATCGATGTCGTTAGGCGGTAATGGCGGATTTCTTTCGGGGGCGCAATTCGAGCCCATGTAGCCTCGTTATGCGAACGGGAACAGAAGACGGACGCTCGAGCCATAAAAAACGGGGAAATGAATTCGCGAAAGAGCTTACCGGGAAATAAAGGGCAAGATACGGTGGCCAGTGGGCATCGGGAGCATGCAGTCCATCGGGCCGTTTTATTAAAGCCATGCACCTAGATTTGCCCACTCCGACGCGGCTAACAGGCCATGACGATAAGCACGGTGTTTCTGATAACTTCGAATAACAACAGCACCGCGATGTACTAACACGAGACCACGGCCAGCCAACTGTCGCGAAACTGAATGCTCCAGTGGAAGCAGAGATAGCCGAGGCCAGAGAGAAAACCCGGGGTTGCCCTATTCAGAGGATAATTGTGTCGCGCTATATCGGCGTGAAAGAAGAAATTGGTGGAAATTTGCTATATCAAATTTTAGTGGAGCCGCGATTAGACGCAGCTGGAGTCATCTGATAACATTCTTACAAACAAAATTTTATTCCCCGGCATTCTGTTCTCTGTGAACGAAATTAGAGATTCAGTGTCTTGCATGCGTTATTAGAAATTATTGTAACAATTACATTATACAGTACAATCGATTTACATTGGAGGAAATATTAGCTAGAAATTTTGTAGATTTATAATTAACGTTAAACCTACCATAATCGGTTAAATGATCGTTTTCAGACTTCTTATTTTATATAATACTTCTTAGTTTAAGTTATAAAACTGCCTTCGTAGAAATCGATTCAATGGATTTTTTTATTCGATCATGTATTGTAATGACAATCATATAAAATCTAAATACATTGAATTTTGTTATTTGTATAAGATAATATATTCTAGGCAATTTTAATGTTCCGTAGGTTTAGTGCTAGGAAGAATATCATGATAATTATCAGGTCATTTATACCATTACAATATTTTATAATGCATCATACGAGTCTTTCAATTTCACCACAGGAACAAAATTGTATTTATAAGTATTTTGAAGTACTAAAAATTATTAAATATATTAATACTTATTAATAGGGTCAGATGGAAAAAGATTTGTGGGACCATTTCTTTATGGCAATAGAACGACGAAACGAATCAAAATTATTAAAATGAAATTATAAGAATGTTCTCACGAAAACTGTTTACAAAAACTTTTTCATTAAAACATATATTAACATAAAAGTTATATAAATTTTAAACAATTGCTATCTTGTACATTAGTATAGTTTAGTGCTTCGTCGTTCTAGTGTTAAAATCTACAGACAGATTCAAACAGCTTGTCGTTTGTTCATTGTACTCTGTCGAACAAAGAAGAACGTAGTTTCAACCACTTGGTAGCATTTTAGTGTCGAAATTCTGGTTAGCAGCGATTGCTTCGTTTCACGATTCAGTAACCCAAAATTTACTTCTGCGGTCAAGGCTTCACGCGGTTTATTAAACGTTCAATTTGTTCATTGTTTCGCGCTCCTGATTGCACTCCAACCCGTGATCACTCTTTTTTTTGTGTCCTGTATCTCGTTGATTGCACTAGCCGCGGAACAGATCCGGCTGTCTGTCGATGTAAACGAACCTGGGTATAGCAACACGGAAGAAAATTTAATTGTCGACTTTCAACCAACGCGTGTTAATACATTCTATCACCGATAGGATTAACACATTTCTAATTAAGAGTTTAATTGGTTCTAAATGACTAATAATTATAAGTTTTAAAAATACTATACAAAAATGTATTAAGAGATGTAATTCTAATTTACAGAAAAAAATGATTGGTGAATCGATTACCGAATGTTACAGAAAAAAACTAAGAATGAAAGAACGAAGCAAAGACCATTTTATGTAATGCACGATGTATGCACATGATTGCCTCAATGCTGAGTGATAATGCAGTGAGTAATGGTTTCTACAATAAAAGTGGACAGCAACGTAAAATTGTAATAGTATTTGAACACCTTTTAAAAATCGATGACTTCCTTTATACACGACCATGAGACTTAGATATTTCTTAAGAAGTTAATACATTTAGTTTGTTATGTGAGGTGAAAAGAAATTTTGAAGAATTGTAATTAATTGGAAATGCGATGAAAATATTAAAAGTCAATTTTACAACATTTTATGTTTGCCTATATTGAAATTTTAAAACATATGTTTTGTAGAGTCGTGTCAATTTACAACACATATTGAAATTATCATCGAAATCAGTTGTTGCAGACGAAACAACGGCTATTAAAAGAAATAAGAGTCCTTAAATTGAAATCCCAAATAGCACGAAGGACATTTTATGTAACTGCCGTGTACATTCGCGGCGCGCGTTTTGTGCGCTCTGGGGACATCCAGATAACGTCTACAGGGTGTCCCAAAAGTAATTTAACAGCGAAAAAATGAGGGGTTCCTGAGGTCATTTGAAGCAACTTTTTCCTTAGCGAAAATTCAATCTGCGGCTTTGTTAACGAGTTATGGTCGAAAATGACTGACCAATGAGAGCGAAGCGCGCGACTCAGCACGCGCTTGAATGAGAGCGTTCGACTGTCCGCCGGCCAGGCGCGCGAGCAGAAGCGAAGCATCGAGCTGCGTTCGAGTGAAAGAACAAGTACGCGACGATAATAATTTTAAGAAAAACGCTGTTTTTTTACAGGACTTTGGAAAAGTTGCAATTAATACGAATTATATAACAAATAAAAAAGGAACTTTTTAAATATTTCTTATTTAAGCCACGTACTAAAAATTTTAAAGACACGTCTTGAAAATTGTAATAGTTACACACACGCAGAAAAAATTCATTGAAACCGATGGACATACACACGATCTACATGTCATCAAAAATGGGAAAAATTACAATTGTTTACGATTCTTAGTCAGTTGCTACTTAAACTCCACAAATTCTTACATCTTTCTACGCACGTCGTTTTTGCTGCGTAAATCGATTTCGATAAAATTTTCAGCATGCGTATAACACAGGTCTGCGAAACGCATGTTTTAAATTTTCATTACGAGTTGAAATAAAAATGTTTTAAAAAATGTCTTTTTTATTTATTCATGCAACTAATTTAGTAAATCGATGCTTCCAGTTGCTCCAGAAAAATCAAATCATTTGTTTTAATTTTTAAAAAGTAATTCAGATTTAAAGAGTGTCCGAATACTTTCGTGAGCCACTGTATATTACATTAAACACAGCTCACGCAGAATCCATTGTATTGCTATTTCGAGACAACACTTTGTAATACAATAAAGTATATCAGGAATATAAAGTGTTATCATTCGAAAAATAGTGTACAGTTTAGAAAACAATTTTCTAGCAGTTGACAATTTACGTATCTTTGACTCGTAAGTCTAAACGTGTCTTTCCAATGTCTGCGACTTGATAGTCAAACCAGTAGTGATTTTTCATGGAATTTCTACCGATTAGAGTTATTCTGAAATTATTTTTGCATATCATTCGGTAAATCAATGCTCCTAGTTGCTCCAGAAAAATCAAGTTGTTTGGTTTGTGGCGGCTGTATCTCCTACCCTTACCGACAGAGGGACAGTAGAACGAGACTTTCCCGCTAGTACCCGATTCGCCTTCAATTCATATATATACCGTCCTTAGTCGCCTTCCAGTATCCAACGTCTACGGCAGCAGGGTCCTTATCCTTCCTTCTTTCCTATTCTTCCTGTCTACACACTTTGCAGCCGCGAAAGGTTCAATTTTCATAAAGTTATTAAGATCCTAAGAGTGACGGAATACTTTCGTCAGCCACGGTATATGCATGAATCGGTAACAAATGAAAGAGCAGCAGGAAAGGGTGTTCCAACTGTCCATCTGTTGGCGAGGGTAGGAAGTAGAGCCGCCATAAACGTCCAGAATTTGAATCTTGAGGAGATCCTGGGAAAGTTCCAAATGGACGGTAGGATGTTCGGACGTAAAGTGAACAGGAAACAGACGTCCTATGGACGTACGATGCTATCTAGTATGTACCTCCACAAGGGAACCGACAGCGTCTGGTTACTCTTTCATCGCACACTTTTTAAGGGGCGAAGTTAGGAAAATGCAGTGGTCGTATCGGAGAAGCCAATATCGTTAAACAGTGTCCATATTCCGAAGCTATCATTCTCTCGAATCGAAGCTGCGGAAGGCGATTCTGCAGGAGGATCGTCCTAATAAAATATTCGCGTGTTATCCGTGGGTTAAGGGGGAGAGACACGTCCTCGCCGAACGTGCCAACTCGACGCTCGCTCGCTCGCGCGTTTTCTCTTAAAGGAAAAGCCCGACTTTTCCAGTTCTCGGTCGTCATTGAAATCCCGTGGGCAAGTGGCCCGTGACCCATTTAGCCGGCTACACACTCTAGCTCACTCCCGTTCGTTCGGCTTTATGTAACGGGTTGGCTTTGTGCGACGTTCCGTTTCAGTTTTAAGGATCCACGCGCGATCGATACCGAACAGCGTGGACGCGATATCGCGATCGGATCGAATCGGCACAGCGGTGCGGGACATTGCGAAAAGTTTCGCGAGGGCCGCGTACCCGCTCCCAATGGGAATTCCCTGTTACAGGGCCAGGTTACCGTGAAAATCTCCAGGAAACTACAGAGGTCGTTCTTTCTTGCGACTTCGCGGGGATTACGAGGAGACGGTGTTATCTTGAAATGAAATCTTTCACTGTGAGACCGATGTACCTCCTATCTATATCTTTTGCCGTTATCGTGCTCGGCCTATGACCCGGCTGCCAGTTCAAACACCGATTCTCACGGGCCGAGATACTATTTATGATAATCGCAACTCGGATACCGATCGGGGGAGGGTTGCAAGCTTACGTACGTACGCACGCCAAGTGACCCCTTGTTAGAACCCCAATAGGCGTTCTTCGAGATCAGAGCGATCGATACGCACCGCTCTGCCGATGTTCCGCTTTAACGGAGTATTCTGTTGTATGGAACTTTAAGAAAATCTGTTTCTTTGTGTTTTTTTCTTCGAAGCACGAGTCAACGCGCTTTACGAAGCGAAGCGTGTTTGATTCGTCTTACGCCGAGAAAAGTAGCACGTTTTTGTATTTCTGCCAAAAACAAATACGTAATGAATACATTTTACATTTCGTCGAGAATCGTAGCTGGTGTTTTAACTCTGCTATACAGAGTAGCACATTTCATTTTATCATACATAATAAATTTTAGCTTAACTTTAACAGTTTAACTGCCAAATCAAAAGTTTGAACATCACATGGTCAGGCAATTGTTCGAATATAATGCGGCATGGACAGAGGTCGAGAATAAAACACAGAAGAGAATGAATTAAGGGTTAAAAATCACTTGTTTGTGGAGAATTTTGGAATGTTTGATGAAAAGATGAAATAACGTTGATTGACAATAATGAGCGATATTCGTAACCATAATAGTATTACTAACGATAATAATAATAAGAGTAAATTTAACTAGAACTAAAGTGTTGTGTTAGGATGTAACAGTGTTTATATGAAACTATTATATGAGAAATTAGAATAATAAAAATTTTAACTGTGAAATTTATTTAGAAGAATTCAATAGAGGAAGGGAGACATTGGGCCTTGGGAGCGTTTGATCCCCCGGAGCAATTGCCTCTGATATCTGTTGTTGAAAGGGAAACGTCTCAAACGAATACTCTACAAATATTGTCAAGTATTGTATACATTTCTCAGCTGTTACATTTTTATTGGATTCTGCTTTTTCAAACCATCAATTTCTTCTTCTTTATTTTTGTTGCGTTCTCTGTTCGATTTTTCAATCCGTCAGACTTTGGCCGTTTGCACGTGGCGTGCCAACTAATTTTAATAATTTGACTACCTTCTCGAAGGACCACCTTTCCTTTATAGGAAGGACTATGTATAACAATGTTCATGAGAATAGAAGTACGGATTGAGGATATCGTGATGTACAAAGTACGATGTATAACACGCAACGTGACAAGATGCTAATTCTATGATTTTTATGTCCCAAAACAGCTGTTGGATGACCAACCTAATAATTCAGCTTAGATAAAATATCGGAATCGATGTATATATTTGAAATAAGTTAGGCAGCCTGTTTTTCGCATTTCTCTACCGAAGTCCAAGAGAAAGTTGGCAGAGACCCTATGTCTCTGTGACTATACTCTCTTGTGACCAAGGGTCACAGATAATCCCTCTTCGCCTAAGAAACCTAGTATATAAGAACCAAGTACCTTCTGAAGCCAGAGATTATTCTTTCGATCCTTCTGCGCAACAGTCTGTCATTTTCCCGCAAATATTCATTGTATCCGGAGTTATATTTTAGAAACGTCCAAAATATATTTGTAACTGTACAAATCGGTCTACGCGTTTCTTACACGAATTTCAACGCAGCTGCGAGTTCGCCCTGACAAAGGCTTGTCCCCACTCTTTCCGTTGATCATCCCTTCTCTCAGAAGAAGTGAGTGGACCAACGAAAATCTACGAATATGCACTGGGCCCTAAGATTCGCTGGGGACTGTACAAGTGAAGACAATCGGGAACAGATAGTGGGGATGCTTGAGAAATTTCCAGGGGTGACCAAATTTGCCGAGCCAAAAAGTGCACCCACATCTGCCAACAATTTACATTAACTGGTAGACAAACCCGATCGTTTCGAAAAGTCTAGCCTAGCCTTATGGCCTAAAAGTTGCCTCGAGTCGAAGAAGGTGCAGCCCCTGTAACTTGCGTCGACCGGCAATGGTTGCCAGATGTGATGGTGACAGGTCCACGCCGTAGCCTTACGAATCTAAAGTCAAAAAAACACAGACCCAGGGTAACAATAGCGACCTCTTGTCACAAAACTTCGCCCAGCGCATATCCTTCCACTTTTTTAAAGTTTAGTCTTCTCACACAAGTATTCGTCGAAATTAACTTGTGCAACTTGTCTATATTTCCATTACAAAATATAAACTTATCTACTTTCAGCACGTTTTTTTTTAATTGAATGCTTCATATTACTGTAGAATGTGAGAAGCGCTCCTGTGTGGAGCACGCGTGTGTGTGTGAGCGAGAATAAGAGAGGGAGAGTATGACCGATGGCGGTATGATTGTAGTTTGATGCGACTGCGACAATGTTTAGAAGAAGCGGTATGATTGTGACACGGTATTTCTGAGGCGCGGTGTGCCGGATACATTGTATGTGTTAGCGTCAACGCATTTTTAACGAGAAGTTTTAGTGAAAATGACCCAACGGATGTTTATTCCTTGAAAAATTTATGGCAGGGCTTTATAATGTCTGTGGCCCGTGATGATAAACAGTCCTGGCAGCAGGCGAAGCGATAGCTGATGATCGCGTTGGGTCTCACAGCTATCAATTGTCGAACCATTGATTGTTTATCGGAAGTGTGAATGTTTAGGAAAGGCAAGCGATCCGACGTCGTATTGCCAAAGACAAGGGACTCTTTGTTCTGAAGGATCTGACCACGGAATGGGGAAGGCTATGCTTTTTGGTAAGAGGACTGTGATGAACCCCACGGCACTTACCCCAGAACCTTGGGACTTGAAAGGCGCAGTTTCTAATATATGAAAGCAATGGCCTGCGACAAATAATCAAGCGTTCCGCGTTGCATAATTGAAAGACATGCGATGCCTTTGAATTCACCGGTCTGATTGAGTATGAGTGGTGTGGTGTGGTGTGTGGTGTGTGTGGTGTGTGTGTGTGTGTGTGTGTGTGTGTTTTAGGATATAAGGAGGTCCCGGGGAAGCCTTGTACTCATTCGCTACCATTTGGTGTTCATTTGGTTTTCATTCGTCTAATTCTATTCGTTCCTGTGTGGTTGTCCTGTGTGTCTATTCTGTGTGGTGTACTCGTTACGTTCTGCCCAAGCGCGATCCTGTATGAATCCGTTAATTGTAAAATTGCGTAGAGTGTTGCGTGACATGTCTCCCTAACGCGTTGAGCCAAAATACATTTAGGGTTCAGTAAAATCCCATATTACTAACATTTAAGCTGCATGATCTATACAAGAATAAAATAAAAGTAAAATTATTTAATGTTGTGGAACTTTTATAGTTGCTAGTTAGGTAGTCAACACGTTCCTTGATTTCAGTTTCAGCAAATTGGCCTCACAGGGGTCGGCGTTTGCATAAATTCAACAAAATGCCTTTCGCAAGCAATTTCAGCCGACGATATTTGCTGGAAGGTCAGCGTATTATATATCATGATTAAAAACCCGGCCGTTCGATGCGCATCAACATAATAACACTGGTTCCCCTGAATTTCGCCCGATTCCGTTTAATCGGTTGCTCTATACTACAACGGGGTTATAAATGGCCGGTTGATAAACGAGAATAATTCGATCGTGCGATAACAAAGATCGTTCTTTCGGCCTGTGACATCGCTGAAATCCCATTTCGCGTTAATTCATCGATCGCTGTATGTCGGTGCACCATGTTCACGGATACAAATGTTGCCCCACTTTTGCAGCTCACAACTGTCTCGACTTTCAGAGATTTGAAAGCTTTCGTGACAATGTATCATGCAGCTCTCATTGTTGTGGGTTTTACAGTGTGCGTCCTTTCTGAAAAATTAACCCGCACAGTGTCGATGGGTTTTTTGTCAAAACCTGTCACAGCTAAAGACTTGAACACGCTATCAGTGTATACAGGTAGCCCTTCATTAAACTAGCAGCACTGTTACCAAACTTTTATGACAGTTTTCCCAAAAATTACACCATTAATAACACATAATTTTATTTTGAGTTTAAATGACCTGTAACAAGGCTCAGTAGCGTTAGTGAGTTATAGTCTGATTACACGTTTCACCGCACTTGTAAGGTGGAGTGAGGAAAAGAAATGACGATAATCAGAATGATCGGTACCGTCTGTTATAGTCATGTTTCAATTAGAAATGTAAAAAGACAACGTAAAGATATGAAGAGAAGAGCTTAAAATTAAAGCAAAAACAGCCTAGAAAAATATAAGCTGATAAAGCGGCGAGTGCCGCAATGACCGTATACTTATACTAGCGGTCGTCGATGGGGCGTAAATATCCTCCACCAATGAGCGCATTAAAAAATATTTGTAAATCATGAGTCGTTGCTTACTTTTTCACTCACCCCGCACTGGTGGGGTGAGAGCAGCAGTGGAACGTCCTCGAGACGGTATGTCTCGTGCGTTAATTGCTATTGAGCGCAAAAAGTCATAGTTTTGGAGGCGCGTGTGTCTATAAAGGGCGACCTCTAATAAACCGGAGTCCCAAGATCTAACTAAAATAGTAATTAAAACATCTACATTTCAGATGAATGGTTCCTGAAAAATAGCGGAACTCAGGTGTCCGTACCATAAACCTCTTCAATCATTTAACTTTTTTTTGAGACGATACAAACGTCTTAACAATCACGGTGTGATTGTACCTTCGTATATCAGGTACGTAAATATAAAACTGGAACTATTCTATCAAAAAACCTCTTCCTCTTTTGAGGCAAACCAATCATTGAGTCATTTTCGTACATTTTCGTAAAATGCGAAGCGCTGCTCAGCAGGTGCGTGTACTATTGATGCAAATAAATAATAATCGGATGGAGTCAAGTATAATGAATAAGCCGCATGCGAAAGTATTTCTCAACTAACGCCTAAATCGTTTCTTTGACCGGTTTTGCTGTGTCTGATAGTGCATTATCATGAAGCAAAATCACCTTGTGTTTTTGGATTTTTCCCACTGCTTTCAAACGTATGGAGACAGCTTTTCGTGTCACATTTAAATGATCCGTAAGTTGTTGCGTTTGAGCGTCATCCTCATCCAATGATGCTTGAAATTCACTGTCTTCAAACCGTTTCGATGGTCTTCCACGTTCTTCGTTTCTCACGTCAAAATCGGCACTTTTGAATTTTTTAAACGACTCAAATCAGTGTGATTTACCAAGAGCATGCTCACCGTAAACTTCAATAAGCATTCGATGCCATTCTGCAGCAGTTTTTTTCTAATATTAACAGAAAATCTTGCATGGTTGTGACTTTAAAATCTTTATGAGATGTCAAAACAAGAAAATGGCGTCAATGATGCGGTTTGATGGTAACTACATTGACAGTTAGCTATTGGGTTGTTCGGAAAGTAATTTCGTTTTTTTCCGACAGAGGATTTAATTGTATTTTTGTGCACCCAACTTCACACTTAAGCAGCATAATCATTATATGTTTTGAGAGCTGATGTAACAAGGCTTGTCTGTGAAAAAGTCCAATTGATTCTACACAGTAGTTTTTGGTTGGTGCCCTTTTAAATATGGAGAGCAATAAGCAGCATTTTTGTCATATTTTACTTTTTTACTATAGAAAGGTAAAAATGCTGTTCAAGCCAGAAAGAAATTAGCCGATGTGTATGCAGAAGATGTGTTGACAGTACGCCAGTGCCAGAATTATTTTGCAAAATTTCGATCCCGCAATTTTGATATCGAAGATGCAATACGTTTTGGAATGCCAGTTGAAGCTGATAAAGACACGACAAAGGCATTACTTGACGCAAACCGGCGAATAACAACACGTGAGATCGGTGAGAGGTTAAATTTATCAAATTCAACTGTTTATGACCACTTGAAAGGCCTGGGTTTAACCTCGAAGCTCGATATATGGGTTCCCCATGTTCTCACGGAGAGAACTTTGTGTCGTCGCGTTGACGACTGAGATTCGCTTCTCAAACGTCACGAAAATGATCCATTTTTGAAGCGCATCATTACTGGGGACGAAAAATGGGTTGTATATAACAATGTCAAACGCAAGAGATCATGGGGCAAAAAAGATGAACCTGCTCAAAGCATTTCCAAAGCCAATATCCATCAAAAAAAGGTGACGCTGTCTGTTTGGTGGGATTTTAAAGGAATCGTTTTTTTTTGAGCTTTTACCGGATAACACAACA
>CM052097.1:2220635-2285823 GCA_028453745.1 Agapostemon virescens
TTCCACCAAGATAATGCGAGACCTCATACAAGTTTGGTCATTCGCCAAAAGCTTTTACAGCTTGAATGGGATACAATGCCACACCCACCATATTCTCCAGATCTGGTACTTTCGGATTATTATTTGTTCTGGTCACTGCAAAATTTTTTAGATGGTAAAACCTTCACTTCAAATGAGGAGGTCAAAACCACCTCGATCAGTTTTTTGCCAGCAAAGACCAAAAATTTTATGAGCGTGGAATCATGCTATTACCAGAAAGATGGCAAAAGGTATTGGACCAGAATGGCCAATATATAATTTAATAAAATATTTGTTCATTATACGAAAATTATCTTTCATTTTCACAAAAAAACGAAATTACTTTCCGAACAACCCAATAGTATAGGCAAACTCCAGTTTCACATTTACAGATTTGGTACATAGGTAATTTTCGCCTCATTACCCTCAAAAGAATCAATGGCCCTAATCCTATCCGTAAGAAACACGTTTCGAGAATGAAATATGTAACGTCTCGAATTTTCTTGCAAAAAGGGTTACCGAGGAGGAAATGCGATCGTGCTAACACGGTGCGGAGACAGAACCGGGTCAAATGAAACTCCGTAGTCTATTACATTCGAACGGGTCGTTCGAGACGAGGTCCGTTTACTCGAATCCCGAAACCCGTGGCGCAGCACTGCTGCAATTTTTTCGCGGGTACCTTGCCTCGAATGGCGACTGGAGCAGACAGCTTGGAAGATGATTCGGACCGCGTGCAGGATACGATCTTCGTAAAGGTGGCTATCGAGTGGCTGACTTAAACGATGACCGAGCTGAATCGAGAACGGAAGTGCGAAACCCTAGGAAATGGAATATTCCGGCATGGATATTGGACGGACAACGAATCGTCCGGAGAAAATGATTGCCGGTCTCCTGTTGGCAACTGTCACGTTTATGGTTTTGTAGCTGCTCTAGTAGCGACAGTAATTCCATGGAAATTGGATTAAACTTCACCCAACCATTTTCAGAATCATTGAGTCACGCTCGTATTATAGCTCTGCGTTAAAGCACGCAAAGGAATTACAGTAGACTTCCGCATAATGCGATAAGAAAAATTGGTTAAAATGATTTTAGCATATATGCAAAGAATTGTGTGAAAATATTGTACATGTAGTTTTATACACGATACATATGTACTGCGTTTTAATGAATGAATATATGCAATAAATAATAAATATAAAATAAATGTATATATTTATGTATTCTTTGTTGGAATAATTGCACTGCACATATGTAAAAAATTGTGTAAAAATATCATACATGTAGTTTTACATACGATACATATGTACTGCCTTTTTCAATCATTTTTCGTTACTGCATTGAGATTGTGTAAAAATAATTGCAATTTTCACCGCTTTAACTTTTGAAGGTTACTTTAAAGTAAATTGTTATGGAAATATATTCGTATGTTGCACCCTTATGGGTTGCATATAATTATTGCATATACCTTTGTTACCCGTATATGTTGCACAGATCGTTGTCCTGAAATGTCCAACTTATGTAAATTAAGTAAAGTTGTAAAAACAGTTACTCGGTTCTATTAGGTTCTACTCGGTTCTACCACGTGATTCAATTACCCAATATTGATTTTACTTTACGCAGAATTAGGGCTTTTCAACCCTAAGTGAGGTCAGATTCGATACCGTGCGTTGCTTACGAGAATTTCCCGAACAGCCACACTTGAAAAAAGAAAGTTCAAATTACTGCAACGTGCGAATGAAACGTATATACTCGTCAAATGTTAATGTTAAATAATATAATGAAGATAAATTATATATCAAGTATGACCTAGACCAATTTCGCTGCATTAGGAGTTTCACAGTTAATTTCCTGTCGCGGAACTTTCTGTTCTGTCGCTGGTATGTTTCACCAATAATGACAGCTCTCTGTGAATGTTCTACGACAATTCGAATTAATAGTAAAATTGACAGGTGGATTTCTCCATTGGACCGTTATATTGAGTAGTAATGGCCGCCTTAACAGTGTATCGAACTCAGTTTACCGTAGTACGAGTATATATGTAGATTGACTTTTGATTTTGGATTATACTATAGTTTCGACTGTTTTCCGACTTGGTCTTACGATTGCGTACAATGTTCAACTTAAATTCCGACTAACCAGATCGTCGTATGGTTCTTCATTATATTATTACGATGGAAATAAATAACACAACGCCATCTATCATTTACGTTTTTGTTCTAAAGAGCAACGTAACACTAGTGGATTGTTGAAGTTATTCTAATAAAAATTAATCCAAACATGACGAAAATTGGACTTTAAAATTTTCTTCATTGCAAAATTACCTTTTACGTTTGTGACGCCCCTTTGGTGCAGATATATTTTTTTTCTTTTAACACTTTGACTGAGGTGTCATCCATGTATAAGTGAGAGAATTATTTGTTTACACTTAAAAATAAATTTGTACGTTGATATATTCATTGCACTAAATTTAGTTGAGATCTGGAGAATACGAGAGGATGGGTTGATGGATAACTACATGTCATACATTTTAAATTTTCAATATTTGCTTCGTTAAATAAGTTACTTTGATTTTGTGGATTTTTTAAGGTTGTTGGTTGGACAGTTAAAGTGTTCATAGTTTTATTCCGTCCTCGTCTATTGAGGCAAAGTTGTACCGAACTTTCGAAGCTTTAAATGACAGAGGATGAGTGGAGATGGGGTGTGCATGATTACGGGTAACAAATTTTGCAAGAAAGCACTGCTGTATAGCTACTGAAAGGCAAACACTTTTTAAAGCATCAAACACGTAATTTACGCCCGAGTACTTTTACGGTACTCTGTGCGCCGTACAGTATTAGAAAATCCTGGAACAAATTCAAATTCTCAATTTCCTTCGAAAACTACAGTAGCTCATGAAAGTATTCGTACACCCTTTAAATTTGAATAACTTTTTAAAAATTAAACCAAACATCTTGACTTCTCTTAAGAAATCGGAAGCATTGATTTACTAAATGATATGCCAAAAGGATTTTAAAAAAGTTGCAATTAAATATTTTTTACTTGAGCTCCGTACGAAAAATTCATCGAAAACGATTGACGTACTTACCCACGAGCTACAAGCGAACGAAAGTGATGAAAATCGCAGTTTTCACGAATTCTTGGTCACTTTCTGTTTAAAATCTCCAAACTCGAACATCTTTCGAAATTATTTTCTATATCATTTAATAATAAATGGTTCTAATTGCTCTGGAAAAGTCAAGTCGTTTAATTCAATTTTAAAAATGTCATTAAGATTTACAGAAAGGACAAATACTGTCGTGAACCACTGTACATTTTCGAATAAAGATAATTTACCATTGTCTACCCAGAATTTTCCAAATTTCTGAAATTATCTATTGTATTCGTCTTGAATCGTTCTTTCAAAAAGTAAATAAAAAACCAAACCGTTCTATTTAAAGAAACAGAATTTACCTTAATATTTTCTTGACACTTTCACCTATAGAAAAATTGGTAACATGAGATTATGACTCCCTCGATACCACATAAGTTTAACCCTTAGTACTCCAGTGGCTTCTCTGAGGCGGCACTAAAAATTATTATACTATTATTCAAAACAACTGTTACACGGTCATATTTACATTTAATAAATCGTTAAAAATTTAACTGTTGTACGTACGAATAACAACAATGAATATGATATGCAAGAGAGTAAATGAAACAGGTACAACGTAACTATTCTAGGTAAAAGAAACGTCTCGATTTTGGAATTAAAATTGCTAGGAGTGCAAAGGGTTAAAAGTAATCGAACTGCTCAAGTGGCTTGTTTTAAACGTTTCACCTTGTACATAAACACGGTCATTAGGACCAAATCAAGTTCTGCAATCTAAGTAAGCTATAAACCTTTTCTTCCCTAATGAATAATGTATAAATGACGATGCTATGAACGTACTCCGTATTTTGACGATGGTAGGCAACTGTGTACCGTTAGATTTTCGGTTGTGGTTGTAGAGAGTGGCTGTCAGAAATCTATGGACATCGCGAGCGAACAGAATATTCCACTTCGAATAACGGATAAACGAGGCTAGACCATTCGAGGGAAACGATGCCCGGGAATGTTGGGACGGTACCGCGGTGAGCTGAGAGACCGTTTGCCACGCACGGTCCTTCCTTACGACTATGGCCTTCTCGCGCAAATAGAAAATACAGGGAAACTCTTTCCTGGTCGAGCACCATACCCTGGAATCTTACGGACCTAATAGCTGCAATCCTATTTTCGAGTCCGCGTATGCAGCCTCCCCCCGAATGTAACCACTCCAACTGCAGGGGGGTAGTAATCGCGTGCTTGACCCGTGAAACGGACCGCTAAATCAACCGCAACGACGTCCTCGAAATTCTTGAAATTACTTTATTCATCTGGCCTCCGTGGTTGAAGAATTTATTCAAATAGCAGGTCTGGTTTTGCAGGTCGAGCCTAATAAAGGGTGTCCCAAAATTCATGCAAGAAGCAATTTTGATAGAGAACAAAGGCTTTTAATTAAAAATTGTACATTTTTTATTGATAGAGTATACACTATAGGGTTACGTATGGAATGGCATATCGGGTAAATGGTATCCACGGCTTTTCTGGCACACACGCACTCTTTTGTCGAAATTTTTCATGACCGTTTTGCATAACTATGGCTGAATTTCGGTGATACAACGCCCACTTTCCTCCTTCAAGGTGTGACTGGTCGTGGGCTTATTGGCATAAACCTTAGACTTAAAATAAACCCAAAAAAGTCCAACGGCGTCAAATCGCATGATCTGGGCGGTAAATTCTGAGCACCAAAACGGGAAATTACACGATCAAGACATGACGCGTGTAGTAATTGAATTGTTTCTCTGGCTGTATGGTATGTGACACCGTCTTCTTGAAACCACATGTTGTTCACATTCATATCTTGCAATTTAGGTACCAAAAACTAGATTATCATGTCGTGATAAGGAGCACCAGTAACTGTTATTGACTGATGAGCTGCATTTTCGAAGAAGAATGATCCGCGGCTCTAGCCCAAAATCCGCACCAAACAGTGACACGTTGCAGATGCATTTGTGTCTCAACAATCACTTGTGGATTTTCTGAAGCCCAAATGCGACAATTTTAACGATTAACAAAGCCATCAAAACGAAAACGAGCCTGGTCGCTGAAAATGATTTTGTTAAAAGTATAGCTGCCAAATTCTCATTATTTTCAAATTATTGCTCAACAATGAAAACGTGCTGTTCTTTCGTGTAGATTCCATTTTTAATAACTCTGAACTGTCATCTATCACACTGTCTTTTTACCGTTTGCAACACTTTACCGCACAAACGGCACAAAGTTCAAATCTTGCGTGAATTTTCGGATACCCTTTATATTTGGAATGTATTTCATTCAGTGATATGATCTTGGTTTGTAAACGACTGGTAGATGGAAATTTACTTGTTTGGTCGCCGTTTATCGCTGGGTCCATCGGTTGTGTCTAGTTTTAAAAATCACGTGGAACAAATTGGTTATTAATATTCGTTTCGTTGCTTACGTTCCTTGGTGAAATGTTTTTAATCTTATTTAGAATCCCCATTCTAAAGATTTGTTCGATTACGTGAACATTCATCTCAGGTGAACACTTCCTAGTTAGTTCATACAATAGAGATATGGTTGAAATATACGTTTAAATGCATCGTAAACAGTATAACACATTAAAAGAAATATACTAACTATTTCGTTTAAATTGAATTAGAAGGTATAATTTAGTTAGATGAGAACTGAATTTTTAGATTTCTTTTAATGATTATCAAACATCCTCAATTATACTTTTAATATAAATTCTTAATAAAAATTCACCAATCCTATAGATCAAACTCGTCTGCAAAAACTGCGACACTAAACATGCTCGCAGACTAACCATCAAGAACATGCAAGTAAATGATTCGTCCACCAACGAATAGCTCGCTGTAGAACATGTGGTGGAACGTGTAAACGTCGTCGAGAGCAGAAGAAAAGCTTTCGTGTCGGCTGTCGTTCACATATATCGGAGGAACACGTTCCAATTGTTATCGTTTTACCGATCGATCGTTGGAAAAAGCATGAAACCGTGACTTTCGCCACGCTGAGCTCGCTGAAGTATTCAGCATTACAGAGTTACTGGAGAAGCTGGACGAGGCAAATATTCCGTCAGTTTTTTGTGACGTGTCCATCGAGAGAATGAAGTTTCAAGAGCGTTGGTGCATGGAAATTGCCACTACAATAGTCTAATATTGTCGAAACGCGGAATAAATTTATAGCATTGTTATTTCTGCATTGTCAATTGAGAAAGAAGCGTTTTTACAAGTTTTTGAGATCACCTAATTCGATTCTAATCGACTCTGACAAGTAATGATGGAGGCTAGTTCCATATCTATTGATAAATCCAAATCAAATACCCAAGCATCATTTCCTAGGGTTCGAATACTAATCAGAATGTGTAATGTTCACGAATGACACTTGCGAAATATTGGATACTCACATGTTCGTCTTGAACCTCTGAATGTGTAGTTATAAGTTTTGAAAATCTACTACTTAGTACTTTGACAGTTGAATGAATTGATCTTCTTAAAAGAACTACTCAAATTATAAGAGTTAGGAAAGCATTAACATTCAACAATTTTAAGCGTATAGAAATAAAGTTAATAAACAAGGTAATGCGTAATTTACTTGACTTTATTTTGCAATTTACAATCATTTAAAAATAATATTTATTTTACAGTATTTATTTTTAATCTATCTCTTTCTTTCTATAACATCCTCTGCTCTAGAAAATACTCTTACACAAGTTGTCCAAAATTTCGAATGTTCGATTCAATCCTCGATTTTACTTAGAAGTACTTTTTATTTCTCTCAAAATACTCACAGATGATTCGCATTCATTGCATTCAGATTTCAATCTACTTGAAAGTACTGCTTCTTGTTTTCAAAATACTTATATTGAATTCAAATTTAGTCTGAATCTTCTACCAATCAAAAAATATAGTGAACCCTTGTGCGCCATTCTTAACTGAACGTATAATCGCTTTACTTTCTGCTCGCTTCACATGAAAAAATTCGAAGCGACTTGCAGCCACACGCACGCATATAGCAACTTAGCGCCTACACGTAAGAATTTCCTATTAAAACTTCAAAACTTTCCAGTGAAATGAAAATTTGACATTAGTTTGCGTTTTTACGGTTTCAAACAAGTGCACGTTCACGTCGGCTCGGGTCTTGCGAAACACAGTGTTCACCGTGATAGTCTGATGACGCGAATGGACAAGGGAAAAGCGGAAGTCTGCTGGTCGGAATAGTTGAATTCCAAGTGGACGAAGAGGGCGAGAAGAGGAGCTTCATTCGGACCGCAGATGTCGGGATGTCGTGGAGCTAGTAGCCGACGGTTTTAGCTAGCCACGGCTTTTTACGAGTTTCCAGCGCGGAACTTGCATTACTTCTTGGACGCAAGGGGTTGGAAGGACGACTGACAAACGAGGAAGGAAGGGTTACGCCGTTCTCTGTCCCGTTCCCTCCTGGTTTTATTCAAATTTTCCTGCAGAATCCGCTTCCTTCGAGCTTTTCCTAGTCTTCCTTCGCGCGGCCTCGCTCTTTCGCGTTCCAAGCGGTCCGATCCGGGCGAAATCACGGCGTCGACGCCGGAGACGAGTTCCACCCTACTTTGTCCTTTTTCAGCTGCGAATATTTCTGCTTTTGTCCTTAGTTTTCGGGTTTCTGCCTCTTTGTGAATGCTTTCCGCGGTTTCGTTGCTATCGCACAGAGAGACGTGCAGCCGTTTTAATGGAGATCGCGGCAAATGCCGGTGCGCCTCTTTCATGGATAACTAATTAAATATTTCCCTAAATCGCGAATATTCGCTTCGCTCTTTTCCCTTCTTTCGCGTTTTCTCCTCATTTAGTGCTTCGACTACTAACAATGTCAATATAATGCCGATACCACGCTACCGAATTAATATTAGGCAGTTGGATCTTGTGGTAGAACGAAGTGGTGCTTACATGTTTGAGTTGATTTTGTTGAGTCCAATATGAATTCGTTCCATGTATGATTTGAGAACGCAAAGTTTTTATTAATTAAAAGAAAAATTATTACCACAAAAATAGTTTCTAATGTTTCTGCAATTCTAGAAGAATTAGTTTAGCAGATCACTAGCAATGCATATTTTGGAAAATTGCAATATAAAGTGCATCTTTGCAACATTTGTACGATGAAGCCTAAGTATTGCATTTAATAAATTTGTTCAATGTGTAAACTCTGCGAAAACATCCTTAAAGTCAATGACCAAAACAAAAATTATCCCTTCAGAATAAAAAACATAACACATGAAACGAAAATTAGTTAGTAATAATAAGACTGCAGATTTTGATACATTTGTGAGAAGAATGGATGAAGGAAGCTGTGAAACTATTAAGGCATTAAAAGAATTTTAACTATATCTATACATACATATGTATTATATAATGTATTATTATAATATGTATTACAATATGTTACATAATTTCGAGCTTGTTAACACTAGGTTCACAGAAAATCATTTTGACACGTTCTAATATTTTTTAAATTACGATTATTAGGATTGTAAAAATGTATCCATGAAGAAAGGGTCACCAGATTTACTTCTTTGGTGTAAATTATTTTCAAAAAAGGCTAAACATTTGTACAGAGACATTTCCATTATTTTTATAAAGTAATGTAAAACAGTCGGTCGTTTTTAGTGCTCCGTAAACCTACTGTTAAAAAAGAAATCCATTTTGATCTAACTACCATTGCTCGCACATGGCTCGGAGCATTTTTATTTCGCATAAAAATCTGCAGTACAACAACTCTCGGGTAAACAGCCCCCGTAAACGATTGAACCTCCTGTTGTGTGGGAACTAAAATTTTTCGCACGATAATTGCGCAAAGATAAAGAGCATTGCATGCAAGGCGTTTTAAAAAGAAACATATAAAATAAATCGTTTATCACGAGTGACCCGGTTGCAACTTATCGACAGGCGGCCCTAGTTACAATAAACACGCGAGTCTGCTTCGCATCCGTTCCCCTGGCACGGACGTTGTAGGAATGTTCAGGCGATTCGTTCGAGGCGAAGTTTACTAGCGGGAGAAATCGTTGCAACCGGCGTGCAATTGCATTTTTACAGCGGTGGCTCGCGCGAAGGCGGCTGGGAAATACATAATTTCGTGACGCGGGGGTGTCGTACAATTTAATAATGCCCGCCCGATGTCCTCTACGTGACCGGATTTCTATTCTATAAGTTCCGGAAGACGAGCAGGACTCAGGGGTGGTAAACTTTCGCCGGCAAGTTTCAACGGCGAACAGTTCTCCTCGTCGTTTCATTAATCCGCGGATGGTTCGAGTAATACCTAACTGCGGGGAGTCCTGACGATGCATTCAAGATTCTTCGGGGTGACAAGTTCTTAATAGAACTCACCCGATGAGATAGCATGAAAAATCGTGTCGACCCGCGCGACCCTCGACCATTCTTCTCGATCGTAATTTGTTTTCACCACGATAATTCCGTTCGGCGATGATTTTGCATTTAACACCGATCAAATCTATTAGACTTACTCTGATCGAATGACAGAAGCGATGTTTTTATTCTGTGTGGGGCAGTGATGGAAAAAAGGCGTACAAAAAAAATTCATATAAGAAATAAATTATCACATTGTAATTCAATATTTTTTTGGGGGGCTAAATGTGTTTCGATGTTGTATTTGATTGTTATATTATGAAATACTTCTGTTGAATACGTAAATCAATTGATGTATACCTTAGCATTTTGTATTTCATCATATTACAGATTGAGAAATATTTGTGTAATTTATATTTAAGGGATTATCGAATCTCGACCGTTGAGTACCGAATTGTCAACATTGTAGCAATGTTTCCAAATTCGAAGCTCAATAGTTGCAATATTCATCTACAACTGCTCAAAAGTTTCTACACGACACGACTATGCAGGCTGTAAAGAACACGTTATGCTAAATATGAGGAAGTAGTTTACTTTTTATTTGCCTCTTAAATTGTAAATATAAGTATTTATATCTTTATCAGATAAAATTCACTACGTTTGTCTGACTACTTTACAAAAATTTCCAGGTTAAACCTACAAAATGACGCTATAGACAAGAGGATCTCCTTACGAAGCGGATTATACATCTACGTAGCTCCTGTATGTTGCAAATAAAATCGGCGATTTATAATTTACACAAAAATATGTAGACTAGAAGTTAGCCTATTTGCTCGTCACAGTTAAATTGTAATGCAGTGGATGTTTCAGCATAAGAAATGACATGAAACGGAATACAAATTTGTTTGTATGTTAAACAAATTCGCGATTAGCAATGTAATGCTACGTCATTAAAATTTATTAGCTGCAGTGTCTACATTACTCTTTATATGCCTAAAAATTTCAAGTGATTTCGTCTTCATTGTTATAAATGACCTTCGTTAATTTTCAAAAGTCTTAATGTTACACCTCATTAGATTCGTCTCAATAGCTACGATCGAAAAACAGATACCAAAACATAAGCTTCTATAAAAAACAAAAGTAACATAGTCTATCTAGAAACAAAAGATTAACCCCTTGTCTTAAGATTTCTTTTACAATTGCAGTGATTAGAATTTATTTGCAGTTCAAAATTTACGAAATCAAAAAGAAAATTTGTAACTGTCGTATCCCTACACATTCTCCAATGGATGTACGTTAAGAACAACCAAATACAATGTCACTTCGATTTAAGGGGAATTTAGTAGATTCCTAACAGAGTCTAGAGAATAAGTATGTTATTAATTAATTAATTAACTACTACTACAAACACTGTGCCTCGTGCAATGTTTGTTTAGAAAACTAAACTGCTACTATTGTACCGTTGGTGTGATTTTAGGTGGCAATAAGTAGTGTCTCACCCTGTGTACTACCAAAAATTATTTACAAAATTCTGTTAAGTGTCTCATATTACATGCACCGACCGCGAATATGCCAAGTTTATATTTTCTGAATCCGGTTCGAAAATGCAGAGAGCGTTTTACATTTCGCCGTGGCTGAGTGTTGTGAGTATGAAAATAATGTAAGAGATTGAACTAGGTTGGAAGATTTTATCAGGATCCGGGAACCGGCTCTCTAAATGAAATTAATTTCGCTCCTGGGGGATTCCGAGGGGATCTCGCCGTTTACGGACTCGGGAAATCGTTTTGACCGAAACTATGGTCCCCGAAGCAAAAACACGTCCGCGTTCAGTCGTGAGGTTTTGTTTGCTCTGCCCGAGAAGAAGGGGATGATCCACCCCTCTAATCGCTGCGCGTAACGTCCGTTATTTTCATCCCCGAGTGACGGAAGAACGAGGAAACCCGGGTCAATCCCTCTCTTTCTCTTCTAAGGGACAGGAACCTAAATCATGTCTGGGGGGGAAATGTTAGCCGGTTTTTTACTTCCGCGTAAAATGGCGGAGTCCAAATGTGTAGTGAACAACGGAGCCTTTACTTCCGAAACGCGGACATAAGAAGGAAAGAATACGACTGGTGTGCAATTGCGGAAGAAGTCAACGGTGCAGAAAAGGGACAGAAAATGCACAAACCCGTAATGCCATAGAAAATGGCCCGAACTTGCACTGAATCCTGCATACTGCATTTTACCGTCCTTGCGCAGACGAACCTCTACTTCCGAACTCGCACTAGCCTGTGATCCAAAAATGGTGAACGGTGCAAAATATATTATGCGGCACGGATTGAAAAGAGCGCAGACTTCGGCATATCGAGTTCCCACTTACCAGGTATGTAAATATGAGAGTATTAACGGTTTCGCCAGGTCTTAGCAGCTCATAATCTTCTTCAAACTTCGTCTTCAGACTTATTCGGTGGTCTTCCACGTTCTATGTTTCTCGCGTAAAAATCGCCACTCTTGAATTTTTTGAAACACTCAAAGCATTGTGATTTATCAAGAACATGCTCATCGTAAGCTTCGACAAACATTCGATGCGATTCTGCAGCAGTTTTCTACAAATGGTAATAGAAAATCAATGCTGCCCGCAAAACATAGTTTCCAGGTACAGAATTCGACATGTTAAACGCTATTACAAACTATGATGTTGTATGAAACATTGTAAAGTCGTGAATTGAAAATCTTTATCAGATGTCAAAACAAAAAAGTGGCGCCAATGATGTGGTTTAACGGTAACTACATTAGAATGAGCAAATTCCAGTTCCATATTTACAGACCTGGGACCTTCAATGCGAATTAATCCTCTGTTAGAGTTACAGTGGCTCACAATAGTATTGGGACACTCTTTAAATCTAAATAACTTTTTAAAAATTGAACCAAACGATTTGACTTTTCTGAAGTATTTAGAAGCATTGATTTTTTTTAGATGAACGAAGAAAGACCTTGCCCAATAGGTTTTATTTCTTGTATGCGCTTGTTCTTTATTGATTCTTCATGTTTTGTTTCTGAAGTTTAACTCGTTACAACTTTTACTATATTTTCAATATTGTGTTATATAATAAATAATAATCTCAAGGCCTTTGTCCTTCAGATTTACTAAATAATTTGCAAAAATGATTTTGAAATAATTCTAATCGGTAGAAATTATATGAAAAAGTAAAAAAGACATTTTTTAAAACATTTTTATTTCAACTCGTAATGAAAACTTAAAATATGCGTTTTGCAAACCCGTGTTAGTTATATACGTGCTGAAAATTTCATCGAAATCTATTGACGCAGGAAAGAACGACACGCGTAGAAAAATGTACGAATTTGTGGAGTTTAAGGAAACACTGACCAAGTATCGTGAAAAATTGTGATTTTCACCATTTTCGATGGCGTGTAGCTCGTGTGTATGTCGATCGATTTCAATGAATTTTTCTGCATGCGTGTAACTATCATAGGTCTACAAAATGCGTCTTTAAAATTTTTGGTACGTGTCTCAAACAAGAAATATTTTAAAAGTTCCTTTTTTATTTGTCGTATAATTCGCACCAATTGCAATTTTTTCAAAGTTCTTTCCGCATATCATTTAGTAAATCAATGCATCTCATTGCTAGATAAAAATCAAGACATTTGGTCCAATCTTAAAAAAGTTATTTAGATTTAATGAGTGTTCGAATACTTTTGTAAATCACTATACGTCGCGAAGTTTTTCGTAACACTTAGATTTCCTGCGTCCGACGTATGCATCGAGTGCATTTATACCAATGTAATAAAAAACAATGCTTTTATTTTACTATAATCGATATTCAAATGTTGCATCTACGACCTGATGTTTGAGGATCGTTTACTTCAGAAACATTCTGAACGCCATCGCATTGTGATTAATTCCAACGTTTATATATACCAATGACAGAAAATATGAATTTTCTTCTAAGAAAGACGAAAATTTAACCTCTTGCCGTATTACGACGAATCAGACTCGTGTCGAAGATTTTAAACAAAGTCTGACCAATCTAAATACGATGCCTTTCTTTTCAGTCAAAATACAATGTTATTTCCTTTTAATAAATATTTCAACATTGAAGTAAACGCAACTTTACAAGAAATATAAATTTTCTTTTTGCTTTTGTAACATTTTTGGCGATGAAGACATTAAAATAACTGTAGTGGCAAAGAAAGTGGTATGGCAAGATGTTAATAACGTGTATGGCAAATTACCTTATTTTTCTGACAGTAGAAATGGCGATTATGAAAATTAGATACCCAAAGAAAATATATGGATAAAAACGGAAAATAAAATACAAAGATCAGATAAGTATTTAGTTATAATAATAATAATTCAATACTTTTATAAAGATTACGTACAACCACTAAATATAATTTTCTTGAAATTCGATTGAATCTTGTGCTGTATTAAAATAAGCTCGAAATTTATCTGATATATCAAACCTCCTGTTCTGATCACAGGTACTAAATTTCTTAGAACATGCATTTCTTAATTCTGCCGTTGAGTAGCATTATTATTCACGTACTCTTACATAGTATATCGTGCAAGGAACGTGTTGCAGCAATAACCAATAACCTTCTGACTCTCGCTCTTTGCGTGTCTTTAATATGCTTTCTTTTCCTTTCGTAAAAATTCTCGATATACTTTCTTAATAATATTTTTCTTCATTTACAGTAGCAAAAGTGCAAGTAAATTTCGACACATTTCAATAAGTTCTTTCACTTTTCCTACACACGCTGTTCTATCTAATAAACGATAATATATTGAATAATAGTACCTTACACGAATGATGTGCGATGCTTATAGAAAATATTATTTGACTCCAAGATTCTAAGAATAAATTTTGCCTCGATGATTTAACGCGGGAGATTAATTATGTCATGTTCCATACCTGTTATCCAGTATTTTCTTCCATTCGCGTACAACAGTATTTACATTTCGTTTCTTGACGCAGTGACATCGTCCTTCGCTTTCCTTCTGTCGATTGCCGATTCTTAACACTAAACTTACCGAATCGTAAAAATAACTAGTAAACGTTGCATTATAAAAATGAATAAATTTATTCACACTCTGTGCATCACTTATCACAACACGTGCTTTACTAAAGATGTTAATTCAATTATTTTTTGCGGAAACAGGTAGAAACCTACCTTTAAGGTTAACTGTGACCGTTGCGCCCTCATATCGATTCATGATCACACGAATGACAGGAATGGCGCTGCGAGTTTGCATATCTACATGTTTCATATGTTTATGGGTGTTCTGCTTGAAAGACGCCTATTTTGCATTTGGTGTCGAAGGGTGTTTGTTCATTTTATGTTACAACAAAATTTATATTTTTATGTGTTTTTCTCCGCGTATTATTTCATCACGAAGCCTACGATTTATTAACCTGTTACGACCGTTTGACGGAACGATGATTCTATCCGGTTCGAAGAACCAATCTTTCGAGCGTTCGTTCCATCCAAATTTCCGCTGGTTCAAGGCAATAACGCTCTATTGTTTGAACTTCTAAATGTTCAAAGGTGCGTATACGTTCAGAGTTCTAAATGTTCAAAGTTGCGTACACGTTCGAGAATTAAACAGTTCCGAGATACAATGGCTGAAAGTAAAACTCGGACACTGACATTTTTGGGCCTTATGAAGCGATTAGTAGGGTAAGAAAAGAATATAAACAAAAAATAGAACTATTTTTAGTAAGCTTTATTCAAGGTTATATAAATTCACTAAAAACAAAATTTATTTACATTAAGTCATAAAAAAACGAAGTCTAAAAAGTAATGGTGTTTGACCTCAAAATAAAACTCGGACAGTATGCTATTTTTATTTGATATTAATATTTTGTTGGTAGTCCTTTATTTGCTCTTACAATTTTTAATCAATTCGGAATGGACCGTACTAGTTTTTCGCAATACGAATGATCAATATTTGCCCATTCCTCTCTTAATGCTTTCTTTAAATCTTTAGCATTAGAAATAATTTAGCATTAAAAATAATTTTTCTTTTAAGTACGCGCATAGATGTTCGATTACGTTTAAATCAGGTGATTGAGCGGGAGTTTCTATTACATGTGGACAATTATAAAGTAACCATAGATGAACATTATGAGCCCGATGCTTTGGATTATTGTCCTGGTAGAAACTATAATAACCGGCTATACCTAACTTTTCCACACTATCTCTTACATTGTTCTGCAAAATCTGTAGATATTTTGTTTGATCCATGATCCCGTCAATAATGTGGAGATTTCTTATTCCATCAGCTGACATGCATTCCCACACCATTATTGAACCTCCCACATGTTTAACAGTAGGTTATAAATTCTCTTCCTTGTACTCTTCATTAGGTTTTTTCCAAACATAAGTTTGTCCATCGGATCGAAAAATGTTAAATTTACTCTCGTCTGTATATAAAACTGTCTTCCAAAAATGAAAAATCTTTATTTTTGTACAATTTCGCGAATTGCAATCTTTTTGAACGATTTCTTTTACTCACAAATGGTTTCTTCCTAGCAACTCTCCCATTAAAATTATTTTTTCTTAATATAATCCTCACGGTTTCTGAATTAGCTTCTTTTCCTAAATATATTTTAGCTTCGGTAGCTAATTTCGGGGTACTTAATTCTGGATTTTTTTTAATTTGTCGTACGATCCAACGCTCCTCGGATTCTGTGAAGATCTTCCGTTTACTTAGTTTTTGTTTATTTTCCACATTATTTCTGGATCTAAAGCGTTTTATAATATCATGAACTGTAGAATGACTGCGTTTCGCTATTAATGCAATATTTTGTACACACAAACCGTCTCTAAATTGACTTATAACAAGTTCCCAGAGTTCTGATGACGTTTGTCCACATTGTCTAGCCATCTTGAGAAATTAAAACAAAACTTCACAGAAACTAACGTCTTAGGTCAACTAAAACCTACATAAAATGAAAGTATAAAAAAATGAAGGATGATTCCCCGCGTTTCATTTGTCTTTTCCACAGAATTACTAACTATCCGAGTTTCAGTTTGAGGCTCGTTTTCATGACTTTTAACATTTCCATTTTGTTTTGAATTATCGTGAATAATTGTTCTCTTTGCTTAATAAATTTTATATGACCTTAAGTGTAAATTATTGAAAATAAGTCTGTTTTTCATTTAATTTGTTTTCTTATACTAATAATAACCTCAGAAAGTGAAAATATATAGGTGTCCGAGTTATACTTTGTGTCACTGTATGTACAAGTTCAAGATTGTTACAGTTCTAATGTGCGTACATGTTCAAAGTTCGAATAGTTTACAGAGTTCTGAGATATGTACAAGTTCAAGTTTGTAAGAGTTCTGATGATCCTGGTCCCAGGATCCACCGAATTCACCTTGGTGTGTCCTTACTAATGTTCGGAAAATGATTTTTCCTTTGGTAGGGATAAATGGGGGACGAATCACCAGTCTGGGGCGTAATCCTAAAATTATGCAACACCTACAAACTTCGTGATTTCGTTTTCCCACGAAGCCTCGTAAGACGGTGCACAAAGATCCCTTGTTCAAGGATCTTTCCCCGAAACTGGTGTCACCTTTCCGCTGCGGGTGGGTTTACGATGCGTCTATTGTCGTTGAGAGGAGTACGGCTGGTTTGTTTCCCTTTTCGAAAACAAAATGCTTGACTTTCAGCCGTACCCAAGTCCGTAACTAATTCTTCTGGCTAAATTTCAAAACTTCTATCATGGTATTATTCGTTAAAACATAATACAGTAATATTGATATTTTATGTCCAAAAGGTACAGCAAGTTTTTTCTTTACCTCGCAATCACAAAATTAACGATTTAAACTGAGAGCTAAAATAAAAAATACAGATAAATTTTTCAAATTTATACGGACATATTTAGGGAAAAATTGTATAAGATTCTGGAGCATTTTGAACATGGTTCCCTGCACACAGAACCATTTCGTTTAAAGTACAATACGAACCGTTAATGAAATTATTGACGCCTAGGCAGAATTTCAAATTTTTAAGTAGAAAACTTCCGTTCTACTGATAGTCAAAGTTATCTTGAATTAAATTCAACTGAAAGTGGATTATATTCTCGAACTTATTATACAGTGGCGGTAAGCGTAATAGCAACTTTTCGCACACATTATTGTTTGAAAGAAAAAGACATTTGCGAATTGCAACAAAATAATTGATTGCTTCATGAGAAATTTATGTTTCTCTTTAGTGTTAACTCTATAAAAATAAACATTCTGGCAAAATTATGTTGACCACTTAAAAAATGTAGGTTAACGTAAAACGTTGAGATAAATGGTAAATGGTAAATATACAGGGTGTGTTTAGTTGTAAGGTCAAATTATAACACAATTGTTATTTAAAATTGAAAAGAACGTTAAGAAAATTTCTGCAGAGTTTATAATTTTTATTATCTTGTTGTGTGATTTATTAAGGTAAAAATATCATACAATGTGTTTTTTTGTCTCAATGATCTCTACAGCATGATAAAAACGAATATACCGGGTGGTTCGCGAGAAACGGGCCGCCTAAATTGCTGTGTTAGGATTTAAGATAGAAGAAAATGTTACAAAGAAAAGTGGTATTGTTAATGACTGCAAGTATGATGATATAAAAAATGTTCCGGTTGTAGTCATTTTCAAGGTCTTTTGAAGGTGATTTTTGTTTTGTAACTGATGTCAAGACGAGTTCAATGATGTCGTACACTATGAACTTCCAATGACCAAGGTTTTGTAAAAGTACCAGTGAAGACGTGGTTGCTTCGGATACTTCGTGCGAGCAATATGCTTGCAAATATTATAAATTACTCGACAATTACGTAAGAATCGCAATTTTGGACGACGAGCAAATGTAGATTTGACTTTCAGGAAACTAAATTTCCCACTCTTGAATTGCTCCTTGCGATATGGAAGACTCAGTTTCCAGTACTGCGAACCCTTGCAAATTCGTACACATATAAAAGTTTCTTCTACATTTGCGTAACTAAAAATACGTACAAGGCTAGACCAGACCCTGCCTTAAGACACTAAAAGAATTTAAGACTACAGTTACATAATTTCGAACTCGTTAAAATTTTTTAAATAAACTTTTGCATTAACACCAAACCTGCCACAATGGGTCAAATGACCCTTTTTAGATTTCCTATGTTACAATTTTCGAAGTTATAAAATTGCCTTCATAACAATCCTTTCAATAGATTTCGATACTGTAATAAAAATCGCAAAAATTCTAAATAATTGATAATCTTGTTATTTTCATAAGACAATGTACACTAGTCAATTTTAATGCTCGAATAAAAATAAAATAAAAATAAAAATTGCACGAAATCTGAGCAAATGCAATCTTGCCATTACTATAAAACGGAGTATATTAGTTTAGTCCAGTGCTCGGTAGTACTAGTGTTAAAAGTATAAAAGCTTGCATTTTATTTTCAATTCGGGCAGATTTTCTCGCAATCGTAATAAAACTGAAAGTCTGTCATTACAGTTGATAGGATGAAGCAACACGCTTTGTTCGTGATGGAGCGAATCACGCGGTTGCAGGTATCGATAGAAATCGAGGAAATACAATTTCGATGGTATCGTAAATATGAAATTGACACTAATAATGGTTCGGCGACGACAGTAGTGAATACTTCAGGAACAGTTCCATTCGATCGAATCGGACTGTTGCCTCGGATTCATGCGTCGAGCTACCTACGCGGCAAGGATACAGTGGTAAACGTTAATATTTTATCCAGTGATTTACCGAGGCCACGGTTAACGCGCGATAATGGCAGATGGCATCGATTACAGTCGAATTGCTTGCTACAGTCGAGATGCATCGCGAGATAAATGGTTCTCCATTACGTGAAAGAGCTATCGGAAATAAATCGGGAATTCGGGCATCGCGCAACAATGATCAACCATCGGAGAATAAGATATCGGTTTTGATAGCATCGAATCGATATGTGCAATGAGTTAGCTTACTCTGCCTTGTCTATGATCGTGATTCCTTCAACCAATGATGGGCGAAAGCATTCCAAAAAATATTACAATGAGAAATACATTATTATGTTATAATTTATTATTTTTTTAATGCGAAATGTATTTAAATATCAAGCTTGACCATTGTGTTATTACAAAATGCTTCTGTTGAATGGATAAGAGAACCGATAAATACCTTGGCATTTTGTATTTTATAATATTATGAGATCAGAAATACTTTTAAAATTTTTATTTAAGAGCTGATCGAATACCGAATTCATGATCTCGCAGCAATGTTTCATAGAACTCGCACAATGAGATAATGTGCCAAATTAATTTGTTCTCGCCGCGATAATACCGTTCGGCGGTGATTCTGCGCTTACAATTAGTACCGTTTAAATCTGATTTTGACTTTGGAACATCGATACTCAGAAAGCGTTAAATAAATATTCGAATGAGAAATGCATTATTATCTTGTAATTTATTTTTTTCCGAATTCGACTATTATATTTATTTTAAATATACCTCTGAAGGGGAGATAAATGAACTGACAATTTAATCATGTTAAGGAATGAGAAATATTTCTGCAATTTATGGTTAAGAAATTATCGAATATCGACTATTGGATACCGAATTTTCGATATTGCAGCAACTTTTAAAAATTCAAAGCTCAATGGTTAAAATATTTATCTTAAGCGTTTTAAAACGTTGCGGCAATACAGACTGCAATATACACATCGTGCTCAATATAAGTAATTTAGTAATTCTTCGTCTGCGATACTGTAAATACAAGTACTAATATCTTCATCGGAGCTATAATATGAAATACTATCGTATTCAATATTTTACGAGCTCCGCAGTCAAAATTACAAACGTAATTTAAGTTCTAAAATATGAGTAAGAATAAAATACGTACTCACTTATGAAGTGATTTAGATATTCAGTAGAAGTATCATGTATTTTACACGTGTTTCAATTATAAAACCATTCAACGCTGCTCATCGGAAGGAGATAAAATTCCCTTGAGGAAAGCCAGGCCGGCGGATGAGAAAGTACCGTCATTATTAAAGTATTACTTTCCTTGGCTTCGGAACATTGCCTTTTAGATCTTTGCACGTTAGCCTTGGTAACATATGTCGATTGCTTTATTACGACCACTATAATTTAACTGAAACAAATTATTTCGAGCTAAGACTCTGGAAACAGTCTGGCTTGTACGTAGTTGACAAACACGTGCATCTCTTCTTCAAGTGAAACGGTAAGAACATAGAGAGCCGGGTCATTAGCAACACCTGGTCGCGTTTGTCCGCGAGCTACCCGAACGAGCCTTTCGCAGGGGAAACCCCGCCATTGTCTCGCCATCTTGGGCTCATCCATAGTGGGCCATAGTGTCGGTCCTCGAGTCACCTTAACGGGACTTTCCGTGGGAAAAACTCGTCATTTTTTAGCATCTTTACGTACAGGGTCCTCTTTTAGTCTCTTTTTACAAACTCACGACCTTACCTCTTTGTACAAACTTTGTACAAGGCGGTGGCCACATTGCGAAAGGGACACTGCCACTCACGTATGTTGGAACTTAGGAAAAAAAGAGGGAACCGGACCAGAAATCGAGTTCGGGACTTTCTAGTCACAGCTGATCGACTACCGCACTGACCCACGGAGCCCCCTCCCTTCTCCTAATTTCTTCTATGCTTGTTTTGATAAGGGTGTCGTGATTCTATACCCGGCCATCTTGCGATGACATTCGCCCTCGAATGTCCGCCACAGTGTCATCTTCTTTTGTGTTTTCGCCTCTGTACCATCAACACACTACGCTATAAGACTGTTTTGTTTGGGACCGTCATTCCCACTCTGCTATGTTGTACTGCAGCCCCCTCTTAGCCGTCTTTCCCACTTTTTGGGATTTGTACATTCTCACATCGACGTCGTCGTTAGCGACGCTATAATGACGATCGGGGTAATCTCCATCCCACTTCTGATACCAATTTGTAGAAACTTAGGATAAAAGAGGGGACCAGTTCAGAAATCGAACGTGAGACTTTCTGGTCGTAGCCGATCAACTGACCCACGGAGTCCTCCCACTTCTCCTACGCTGTTCTGACATGGGAGGTCCTAATTCTACACATAGTTAATTCTAATTGGCAACTACGAGTCCTCTCAAAATAAAAACAATTTTGTATATATGTGCGACACCGAATATGCACACCGATGATTCACTTGGTACTACATGTTTTGCCGAAAGGTTTAAACATAGCCTTTAAATTGTACTTTAATCCTTAGTAAAATAGAATCTAAGAGTATATAAAAAGTACAAGAAACATTTATGTTTTAAAGGTTATAAAGAATTGCATATGCAAGAAGTAAATGCATTTTAATTCTGCTCTATCCTGTAACGGAATATTCATTCTTCATTTATCTGCTTTTTTTTAAATGACTGTTCCCTTTCAAGCTGGAAATATTTTGATTTTCGAAGAATCCCTTAGCGTTCCTTCATCGAATGGTATGCACATAATTAAAAGTTCTATCCGTTAGGTTATAATTTCTCAGCAACACCGCCATCTCTCTTTTTCCGACAATAAAGTAATCGTTGCGCTTCAGTCATCTGCTCAGGATTTCCCGCTGCGTGCAGCACTGCGCGTTGCATGTCCCACGCACTTCCTTTTCCATCTGGCCATTAACCAATCAGCTTCTAACTTTCTGTTTTCGAAGAATATAAAACTCAGAAACTTCGCGTTTCTCTTAATGTCATACTTTTGGTCTTTGACAACCAGTCTTTTAACCTTAGAATATTAAATTCTGCCCATTAGCACTTTAAACTCAGTCTTCAAGAATCTTCACTCGCAAAAGCAACAACATTCAATTCAACTATTCATACTAATCGAGCACAAATATTCTTACAATTAAACATTGTACAGTTTATTTGTATATATACATACATCAGAAAAATAGCTGTATATCATTAACTCTAGAACTATCGAACCAGTCATAATAGATTATTCCTAATTTTTTCTTCCACTATTTTTATAATAAAAATATATAATAAGTTATAAAAATATTTTTATCAGAAAGTTTTGAATAGCTTTCTTCATGGAAGCAGATATTGCGATGAGAATTGTAGGAGGTCTGAATACATGCAGTCGTACTGATATTATAAAGCAATATACATCAGTAGCATTTATCACTGGGTAGTTCCACTGTTAATTAAACGAACAAAGAAATACCTAAAAATTCAGTATTACGACTCGAGAGATTTTTAAGAATCGCGGAATTTAATATCGAGTGCTCAGGCGAGTCACCTATTTTGCGCTATTCAACTGTATATAATAATTTTTTATTTGTTGAAATGCATTATATCTACAAACGAAGGTTTCACGAGCTTTGCTTGACGATCCCTCTCACGATTTCTCTTATCAAAGTAATTTGATCGTTAATAGTTTTATGTAGCACGTTTAGCACGTTCAGCAAGTTTAGCAAGTTTAGCACGTTTAGCCGGTATGATTAGTCTGTAGCACAGCCCTTGTTTGGATCGTACTATCTCTCACACAATTTAATGTCTGTGATGATGTGAGATCTAGGTGGTTTATTGGTAGAGCGTTGTCTGCCTGAACTGATACAAATTAACTGCTGCTGAGAAACATGTTGTTGAGTCTAATTATTGCGCATCGAGAAAGGTACTTACATATCCAAATGGTGAAAATAGGTTGAGACTGTAAAATAGAGAATGAAAACTGTAAAAAATTGCGATTTAAATGAATCTCAAACCCTAAATTCACGGATTTTTATATTTTACAGTGCCTGTAGTTTTTTTTTATACGTCAACCGATATCAGCAAAACAGTGCACATATATATAAAATATTTTTATTTACAAAAGGTATAATTTAAATTTTTATTATAGGTATTTACAAAAATCTTAAAAATCATGATATTCAATTTTTGTTTCGCAATTACCAATAACAATTTAAGGCAAATTGTGTGTATTGTCTTCTAAAAATGCCAAGATTTAATGTATTTGAATTATTTGCGATTTTCATTACAAAGTATAATTAAACAGAGAAATGTATTGAATTGATTCCTATGAAGCCAATTTTACAACGTCAATAATTGTAAACTAAAATCTCTGAAAATGATAATTTGACCCGCTGCAGTAGGTTTAGTATTAAGAAATGTACGAATACTTCTTGCACTGACTGTATAATTGATAAAACCCTTCGCAACCATGCGGAACCCTCGAAACACAACGTACTGTTAAAGGAGCCCATGAAAAAGTTTTTAGTTATTATCTGTGGAACGCAGTTATAATATCGGATTTGTCCCATGTGTTCCGGGCCGTTGTAATTTGTGGCGCAAAGTTTGCTCTCCATGTAATTGCAGCGTCATAATGCCTGAACGGGGTAACTAGTGGCGTAAGCGGAGCGATAAGGTGGTTGGAACGCGGCAAGGGAAAGGTATTTCGTGGCTAATTACGGTGCGCGGATTAATTTCTTTTTTCGAAAAAGGGTCCTCGAGTTTGTTCTACTCGGCCAAGTACGCGCTCGAACGGTCTTTTTCACGAGCTCGGGGTGAAGAATTTTCGGATCCACCGACGAAAAACAAGCATTAAGTTGCAACATGCATACGATGAACGATGCATACGAGCTACGGGCTACGTGACGAATGGCACAATGATTTCTTACCCGTTGTCGTTCGACGAAATCGTGACCCGTACGTCCAATCGGCTGCTATTCTCCCCTTCGTTAGTTCATTCCACGTGTCACAGTTTGCTTCTTTAGACGAACGGTATTTGCGCACTGTCCGGTGTTGTCTTTGACGATTGCAATCAAAGCTTCACAGTCCACAGACGTCTCAATTGAAATCTAATCTGTGTGTCGATGTAACTGCCGTCAACTATAAACGCGATTTCACGAGAGATTGTAATTCAGTCGTTGTTGGGCATCGTGTTGTGTAAAGAATGATGACGCTCAAATACGCGAGGCATTTCGGAACGAGTAACATAATCTAGATGCTAACGATTCTTTGTCTAAGCGTCTCAAACGGTAGTGTGTAATACTATGTCAAGCGGAGATCGATCGGCGCGTCTGACCCTAGAGCACCATTTCTACGTAGGATAAATATTAGTAACAGCATAGTACACAGTTGCATGGCTATAGTATCCTAGCTATTAGACCGTGTCTACTTAGTCTGAATCGTAAATTACGTTATAAATTATAGAGCATAATTATCAGACATACGAGTAGCCAAGATATAGAATTAAAATGTCTGTGTCTCAAGTGGGAAATCTCTATTAATGAACCATCAGAAAAATCGCTAAACCACATTTTAAAGCTATAAATTTTTATATCTCTAGCAAATTCAAGATTTGCAGAATAATACTGTAAAATTATGGATCTTTTTGATGAACTGTTATATAATGCTATCAGCTATTAGAAATAAAAAGTATATAATGTATTTCTTCTTTTAAGTATTAGACAGCGAACCATTTTCATACGTATTCAAGTGATATTGTTCAAGGATGTTCACAGTGTTATTTATTAATCTTTTGAGACATACTCTCTTTCTTTGTCTTTTGCTCCCAATGCGTTATTTTATTCATTCAATTTAACGACCAGAAATATATTAACCAAATGAAGGTATTGATATTCTAGATCAAAATGGTGCCCACAATCATGTAATGATAGAATTAAATTTCTCTGAACTCGGTAATATATACTTTTCTATTGTTTGATATTTCAATTACTCGATTCTGTCATAAATGCATAAAATTTAGAGAGAAGGGTCGTGAATCTATTCCATAAAATTATGTGATTTCTGCTTTCAAGTAGAACGATCCAGCAATGCTCAGACAAGAACCATCAATCGTACAGTAGCGTCCCTATTTAAACAGTTGCTTTTTATTTGACTAAAATAGAGATGTAAGTACACAATAAAAATAAGTAAAATTCAATATATTAATGAAAAATATGTATTCTTCAAAGCAATGTTATAATAAACAATTTCGTCCAATGTTATATTATTAATAAAATTAACAAACATTTTCTGATAAATGCCATCCGAAAGTAAGTCGACATTATTTCTGAACGAAATTATTAGATTGTAAATCGCGATTACCAAAATATTCCGTAAGAAGTGCGATAGCTTTTACAACATCCAACAACCGATTCGGCATACTAAATATTAATTTTTTATTTTTAGCAGTATTTTTCGATTACATTCGTTCTTCAAATTCTCGACCGCGTTGAAGACAGAACTCTGTAAGTGACAATAAAATTGCTTCCTCCGAATTTATCAATTCATAAGAATAAATTTCCTTGTAATATATTTATGTATTTTACTGCCGTTAATACGCCATCCATAACTGTTCATTCTCAAAACTCGTTCCTTATTGAAATAACCCCACACCATCATAAACCCTCCGTATTTTATAGTTGAAGTGATAGCATTTTATTTAAACCCTCGTCACTCTTTTCTCCATTCGCACTTAGTCTGTTTCATCGTAATTCAAATACTGAGGCGTCACTCCAAATTATAGATTCCCAGAATGCAATCGGTTTAGTAGAGTATTGTCCGACAAAATCGAAGTGTCTTCGAAAGTTTGTTTCTAAAATGTGCGATTTCTTTCTAGACATTCAGCTTCGTTTAACAGTTGTTTTACTTGTGTCATCGCTATCGGTAGTTTTAACTCTTCTTTCACCTATTTAACATTGTCAATTGGTATTTCTTTGACTAACTTAATAATTTCTCTATCCTAATGTAACTACGGTTTTCCTTTACTATCCGTTCTAATTGAGGTGCATACTTCCTAGTGATGTGTATTTTTTGATAAATTTTTCGTACTCCTTTCTTTAATATTTCAAATTTTATAGTAAATTGTAAAGTTCTCCCTTCTATCTTCTTAAATAATCTGTAACATTAACTAAAAAACATTGCACAAGCGTTTAAGTAGTTATATATACGATTAATTGCGTATTTTTATTTATGACACGAGAATTTATTTTTATTAACTTTTATTACTTTTCAACTAATCAAATTTAAGACGTAATTTTACGAACTCATTATTACTTGAACGTATGCCGTACCTTCGTTTCGATACTTTCTAGAATTCCAAGGTATCGATCCCATATAATGTCAGAAGGTTTTTATGGCGTTTTATTCACTAGATTTATTTATGCTTTGTTCACTTCCACGGACAAGTCTTGATGAAGGCTTTGATATAATCGCAATTAATTTTTCAAACTGTTTGATCGACAAAATTTATAATTATGAGTTATTACCTTTTGTCTTTTTGGTAGCAACATAAATAAGCATGTCACGATCTTTTGTAACGTATATGCAACAAAATAAGTACCATTTAAAACATAACGTTACAAATCAGCCACATTCCTGTATTAGTTGATCCTAAAGTGTTCTTTGTATCGCCCTTCCATTTATAAAATCGTCAAACAATTCCATCTAGAAGATTGTGTTTACGATAGAGAATATTTACGCAAGACAGTACCAAATTGATTTCAATAACCCGTTTTGTATCGCAGCGCGATGCCCGCAAATTGATGCACAATGGTATCATTTGTTAACTGGAAATACCAATACCCACAGCATTCTGGGTATGCCATTCGAAACCAGCGAAAACGAATTAACGCTATAGGAGGACTAAACCATACTAATATACACTGCTTTATAATAATGACAAGGTTGCAATTATTCAAAGTTTGTATAACTTCTATGTTCATATAAATTTGAAACGAAAAGTTTATGTAAAAACTTTCCATGGGAACATTCTTATGACTTCAATAACTGTCAAATAAGAAGTCAGTAACGAATTATTCTGACTCGTCCAATCGTTCTAGCGTTAATTCGTCGCATTTGCAATGAATGTAATGGGATGGATTTTCGCAACCTCGCAATTATTTAAATGTACACTTCGATGCCGAGATATCTTCCATAAAATGTAAAAAATGTCAGAAAATGCAGTAGGCGAAGAATTTGTGTTACTACTACGAAACAATATTACGAGATGACGAACTATAAGTGAGTTAACTTCAGTGCTAGCAGCGACTGTATTTGTTTATTCGTGGAACTCTGCATCGTTCGAGTAGAATGTCCACGGCGACTCTTAATTCATTTTTCCATGGTAGATCGCATCTCGATTACGCTTCGGTTATACCGTCCCGAAGCGGGCTGCAGAAGTTAGGAGTTCTGCAACACGGTAGCTCAATCGGAAATTGTTGCGGTGTCCTCGACCGAAAGAGTGACGAGGATGTAGCGATAGATGCTCGTTAGAAACTTTACGCCATGCAACGCGTCTACAAGCTGCACGGCAATTCTAAGATAATTATGGTCAGATGGATTTCACTTTAACGGTTTATGCGTGGGAACGGCTGCGCGTCGTTGTGGAGATGAGACAATTAGTCTGTAATTACGGGAATAAATTTGTCCGTGGCGCGCATGGGCGAAATGCGTCTCTGATGATTGGACGACGTAACCGCGAAACGTAATTTGCTCTCATCAACAAGGCTAATGAAATTATAAGATTATATTTGACGACGAAATCCTGAACACTCCGCGAGCTGCAACGAGTGGTCCTATTTTTGTAACGCGGCGATGGAGGAGAATGTCGAATGGATCTCGGAAGCTATAAAATCGCAAATGGAAACTATTTGCACGCGACCGTTCTTCTCCAGACTGTGGAAATACGTAGAAATCTGCGAAGTTCGACAGTTGAGAATCTGTGATTTTATAAGAAATACATAGAGTCCAAGTTGGACTTTGAGAAAGTCAAAAATTTTCATTTTTACCCAGACGTTGAATCTGACACGCTCGCGCACGTTTCTGGAACTGACAGGTCGAATAGTTCTGAAAATCAGTACATTTTCTTTAGACTTCGGTTTTCTTTTCTCGAGGAACAAGTTTTCGAAGAGACATGGAGGAAACGAAATTATTTCTTCACGTTGTACTATATTTTACAGAAATATAAAGAGAATATGTTAAGACAGACACGATCTTAACATATTTATTGTTCAGATTGTCTTGTAACGATTCTATATGTTTTCATAATTGTTTAGAGTCTATGGTCCACAACAAAAGATTTTTTAAATGTCTTTGAAAAAGAGAAGGCAGCGCAATTCGATCAATATTTATGTTGCTTCCTTTACGCCTAGCGATTACCCTGTAAAGTTCTAGATGATGTTTCTTAGGTGGTAGTGTTTATAAAATTGTTTAGTTTTGTTTTCTCCGAGACCCTTTATTAGTCGACTACGAATTTTATGCATGTATTACAGAAATGAGTAACTGCAATTCAAAAATGGAAAAAAGTTAGGAGAATTTAGAATCTCAAAAACGCAGTCGAAATAAGTTCGTGTGAGATCACTTTATAATATACGATTTTTAAGGAAATCTTGTTAACATGTTCGTTGATAACGTTTTTAGGCAGTCCTACGATTTTGTATATCGCATAAAGAAAATTAAATTCGTTGCAAGAATATCGTTGTTCACCCTAGATAAATAATTGATTATGTGTGGAAATAACAAAGCCAATTAAAAACACGAATATGATTGAATTCTCTTTATTTATCTCAAAAACATTTTGCCTTATAAAGAAGCAGAATACATGGAATGAAATAATTATATTTTGCATTGATTTTATTAATCGTGACACTGAATGAATCGTCTTATATCACAAGATGTAAGTAGACAATTCACCATTTTTACGAAAGGTTAATCATCCAGGATTAATGCAAATCGTACATTCTATTCAGAGAAGTTGTAACTTTTCCTTGGCATTATATTTATTCATATCTCATAAAAATGAACGTTGCATTTAAGGAAATGTAATTGCAACCAATTTTGTCGACATAAACACTGATAGTCAAATGTATATTGAATTATAATTAGAGATTCCCTAATTGTCCATTATAATTTTGAGTATTCGAACTATCTGCTTCGGTGAGAAGTTTATTGCGTCCAATTATAGTCAACTCTGTCATAGCACGATTAATTCGTTGCACGTTGAATTAAAATCGTGTTAAACAAAACGTAGGAATAATGCTAATTCCGGGAATGTGTTTCATGTTATATCGAAACTGCATTTCTAGAGTATCGTATTATATTGAAACATTATTAGACCTTTGCACTCAAAGCAATTTTAATTTAAAAATGAAGACATCTCTATCAGCTTAGAACATTTTTATTCTATGTAGTCTTTCTTATATTATGTATATGCAATTCAACTTGTTTCCTTACGCAACACTTGAATTGTTAGCTGTTCATAGACTGCAGACGAATCTAACAATAGAAATGCTGTTGTTTACAATGAAATTGCTGGTATTGCTAATATTGCTTTCTTACTGGCAGATCATCATTCGAGTACAAGGGGTTAAACGACACCTAAAAGTAATACGAATAAGAGAAATGTGATAGTATTATATAGAAGCTATATTTTCAAAATAAATTACTATAATTGCGTCATTCGATTTGAATTCTTGAACGGGATATTATCTGCTGAGTTGATTTTCAACAAGAACATCGGTGCACGATTGTGCACAGACTATTTGTATTACTATGTGTTCATTATTATATGTTCATTGTTATGTGTTTAAGCTCTGTTTCTGTCATCGAAATAAAGTGATGAAAACGTTCGCGTTGTATGAAAGTAGTCGAAGAGTGGTAAATTGTGCTATAATGTTATATGTTACTGTTATCAGCATTTATTTCAAAATACGAAAAACATACATTGCAACAGGAAAGTTATACATTTCCGAATATCATGCGATGCGTTACGATTTTTAATAACGACATGCATGAAATCAATTGAATCATCTTTACGTGATATATAAAATTCTGGTAGTCGCACATATGCGATATTAATTGCTAGCGCGTTAATACTAAACCTACTAAGCGTTCAAAATAACTGAAATGTGTTATTTATGTATAAAATGAGAAAGCTCCATCAATTTCAATTTTGTACGATCCTTATTATAGTACGTGATCAAATAACGAAATTATCGAATCATTTCCCACGGAAGAATTTTTATAACATCGATAATTATGACATCAAAAATCTGAAACTGATTTGAGTGATGCAGGTTTAGTGTTAACCACTTGCGCTGTAACATCGAGTCAGACTCGGGACGAAGATTTTGAACGGAATCTTTTGAAAATGGATGCTATCAATTTCCTGTAAACTGAAATAAAATTCTACTTGTAGTCGCACCAGTTGAGAATACATAGACATGCAGTAATTAGTAACTTGTGTCATCTTCCCACGAATAACGAACGGCAAAGATATTTTAATCACTGCAATCGTAGAATAAATTGCAGTGTAAAGGGTATTACAAAGAACAATCGCAAATTTGCCACCGTGTCGTATCGGAACCAAGTATTCAAAATACCGTGACACGAAAGGGTCAAGCGTACAGTGAATTCCGAATTGCACCCTAAATCGCGGCACGTTGTCTCAGCCATAAACACAGCCCCTAAAGCCATCGAACCACTCCCCGCTAACAGCGACCATCCTAAACTAACCAAAGTGTTCGAAAGCTTTAATATTCTCAACTTCTCTCGCAGAAAATCCACAATCCACAGATCTTCACCGTTGGCTCGCGATACAGTCGTGTAACCGAGCACGTACAATTCCCTGGGCTAATGGATCAATTGTGTCGTTTCCTTGAAAATAAAGCGAGCTGCACGAGGAGGTGTCACACGAGATGTCTGTTGTCACGGATTGGTAGGCTGTCGGCCGGAACTATACGGACGTCACGCGTCCGGCCAAGAAATAAGTTCCGCGAGTATAAGACTCGCAGGTTTGGAATTGTAATGCGTGTGTGCGTGCGTGTATGTGTATGTGTGTGTCTGTATGCTGTGCGTGAGCGAGATAAAGAGAGAGGTCGCGAGTCACTTTGGAATCCGCGGATGCGCGTTCGGTCCCAGGTACGCGAGTGTCGGTGTTTTGGCGCGTAGAAACGGGCGCGGGCAACGCGTCGCGTGGAAACAGGCCGCGAAGCCGCTTGTTTCAAGTTCGGCCGACGACTGACGAACGCTCCTGGGCTCGACGCCTGCGTCCCGACGCCTCCGCAAGTCCGGTGCGCGCATCACGGATTGCTCCGCGTGCATCCGGGTCCTACAGTGAGCAACTTTAACATTCGAACATCGGATACAAACGAGCAACCAAAACTGAGAGGTCTTCTTTGTCTCTTTCGGATCCCTAGAATGCAGCTCTAACTTTTATGCCAAATAGTAATTGTAGCGGCCAGCTTTGGGCGACATTTTCTGGCAGGATATTTGCTATTGTTACCTTAGGTCTCAGCCCCTTCGCGTTAAAATCTAAGGCTGCAGCGTGGACCTGTCACCGCCGCATCCGAGAACCATTGCTGGCCGACCCAGGGTACAGGGTCTGCGATTTCTGCGACTCGAGGCAACCCTCGGGCCAGAAAACGTCGAAGGCTGTACAAGTAGCGTTTTGGACTTCGGGTCTAAAGGCGGTCGGGTCTTGCACGCATTTGGCGTGTAATTGTTAGCAGATGAGGGTGCGCTTCGGGTATAGGAAATTTGGCAATTTCCGAAAATGTCACGAGCATCTCCTCGAGCATCCGTCTCCGGTCGTCTTGACTTGTACAGTCCTCCAGCGAATCGTAGAGCCCGGTTTAGCGACATAGTTTGCCGTTTGTCTACATCACGTTTAAGGGAGAAGGGAGAAATGTCGGAGAGGGTATAGGCCTAGTCTTTGTCAGGGTTAACTTGCTGCCCTCGGCTCAAGACCCGTTCTGTTCTCATGACTGCTCCTAGGGCATCTTGGACAAGTAACTCATTCGTTCTCAATCGGCTCTTAGAGAAACTTAGACATTTGATTCATTGCGCTCTCCTTCTGTACTCATTTGTTCTCAATCTGCTCCTAGAGCATCTTAGACATTAAACTCATTTCGCTTTCATTCTGTACTCATTTGTTCTGAATCTGCTCCTAGGGCATCTTAGACATTAAATTCATTTCGCTCTCGTTCTATACTCATTCGTTCTGAATCTGTGTTCGTTCGTATCGCGTTGTGACGCGGATAATGGTTCGGCGTCGCCGTAGGTCGTAAATCTTCGACTCAAATTTCTTGACAACGCGAGTTCGAAACGATTCCTTGATAACCATTTAGATGATAGGAATGGTACTTTGTTAAATGACTGCAGAGATATTCACAACAAACGTAAATTCTACATTTTAAATGCGAACGCAACAACTTCGCAACGATTACAAGCAAGGTGTGCGATTAATGGTGAGCTTTTCTTGTCGAGAGATGTTTTGGAAGAGTTCTCTTTAACCCTTTGCACTCGAAGCTGTTTTAACTAGAAAACCAAGGCATTTCTTCTGACTTAGGATATTTTGATTCTACATGAATTATTTCATCTTATGTATGTGGTACTTTTTACTGCTATTCGTCCTTGCAACGCTTAAATTTTTATCAATTTCTTAAATATAAAGATAGCGATGTTCAAATCATTTTAAATAATAGAGTGTCAATTTTTTGTGGCGCCTCAGAGTCGCCATTCGAGTGTAAAGGGTTAAGAGATGATTTTGAACTGTTTTCGAGTGTTACTTTTTGATTGCAAGTAACCTCGGTGTAGGCGGAAATATGACATGATCCAAGTGGATTCGTGGATTTAACATTTTTCAGGGTTAGGGAGGGAGACGATCAACTTGGCTGATTGATTTTAGCATTGCAGGGAGAAGGTAAGGTGACCGGCCAGACTAAAGATCACTCAAAGGTACGAATTGTATCTGCGAATGACGCGCGGGGAATCCGCGTATCTCGAGAGTCAACCGTAGCAAGTAATAAATCTGGAAAAGCACCTCGTTTTACAAAGCGAGCGAAAGCAATAAGTTATTGACGATGACTCGATGTCTGGTCACCAGCTGTGTGTCGTAAAGAAATAAAGTACTTAATATTCTAAAGGAAGAAATGGCTTTTCGGAGAAACTGCCTGATACGACGGGGTTCGTATTGTATGGTGTGCTTACCGGGCTAATGAAATCGGTAAGCTAAATGGTGTCAGATATGAGTTAATGAGTTTTGTCGACATTCTTGATTTTCTATAGGCTTTAACGCTAAGAAATCTGCTCGTAGGGCATCTTAGATATTAGACTTATTTCGCTTTCATTCTGTACTCGTTCGTTCTCAATTTGGTCCTAGTGCATTGTAGACACTAGCCTCATTGTGTACTTATTGCGCCCATGTAATCTCATACAGTGCTCCGATGGTATCTTAGTCTTCTGCTCACTCATTCTGGTCGTTACTCAGTTGTTTATTTATATTTAGTTAGTTACATTATTGTTGAAGTTCTGTTATAGAGGTGGTTTAAATACTGTTTATTGAAACATTGGTCCTTCGAAAATTAGTTACCTAGTAGGTAGATATCGCGCAAACATCGCTAAGTTCGATAGATCTTATAAATCTACCGCGGACAACAAACAGCAGTTTATGTCAAGACATACATGGCTATAAATTTTTCTGTGGAGTTGACCATCAGAATTTCAAATTTCACAGATCGAAATTCATTAAATTCATCGCATCACACTGTAGAACGTACGCTATGCAAATCTTTGATGGCGGCTGAAACGAGAAACAGAAAAGGAAAGGTTTTGTCTTGAGTCTGTTACAGGACTCGTCGGTGTGGTTACCTAGAAGGCTCTACCTCAGACGTTGGTATATCGGATATAAGAATCAGTGGTGAATTAGGTAGTAGCGGGAAAGGGTGTCCGTTTGTCCATCTGTTGGTGAATGTAGAAGGTAGAACCGCCACAGATTATTCTAGTGATTCGAAAAACTGTTTCGAATTTTTAACAACGAATTTTAATCAAGATTGTCAACATTCATGAGGAAGAATATTTTTATTTTTATGGAACCTTGCTTATAAAATTTTGTAAATTTTTTCTAAATTTTTAAAAAGCTTTTGTAAAGCTTTTCTAAATTTACTGTAAGTGAAATGATTAGTATTATCAGAGTCTCGACCTTTATCAACTAGCAAATTCAATTTCGTATTATGCAGAATAGAAGAAGGAGGAAATTTTCCTTATATTCTCCGTGAGACCGACTTCTACACACAGAATAGTATTTTTCGATCATAGCATATACACTATTTCAATTCAAATTACATTATTAACGGTAGCATATATACAATTGGAGAGTAAGCGGAAATTATCATCATGTTTTTATACTGTCTGAAACGGGCAAACTTATGACAATTCTGCAGTATCTTGCCTATGACCAATATTATGGAATGTAGTTATTAAGTTGTAGTTCTATAATTATTAATTGGAGGAAACTGTTGAAAACTATATCTGCCACGTACGTTATGTTTTCGTTACGAATAAAATTCTAACGTGGCAAGGTAAAAATTTGGTGTTGTGTAAATATTAAAGTAACTCGCTGTGCTTTGCCTTCTCGAATTGTATTGTGCTGATTTTACTGGAATATAGTCTGCACAAATAATACCTGCAGGTACGAATCCATGTAGGAACGTTACCGCAAGAAAATTAACGTTATGTTTGCCGCGTTTCGCCGCTCCATTGCGAAATATCGTCACGGGATTCAACGTATTTCGTACTCATTGTTCTGCTTGTTTAACTTTGCTGTTTTGATTTCGGCCTTTGCTCATTGGCCAAACGAAGCTAACGTGGAACGCCACGGGATGTTAGGGAATCTCGATGAACATGTGACGAATTACTGTAACTCTCTAACGCGATGCGTTGGTAATTCGTGTGCGAGGTACACGTATCATAGTTGTTTTTACGTGCGGCCCTCTCGTGGTGAACGTGACGCAACTCAAAAATCTCTGCTTTACAGGAGAAGCGAGAACTTATTTTTCACGTTGTTAGACATTATTTAGTCAACCTGTTGCCTGTGTAAAGTTTCAATTATGAACATTTGCGAAGACGCAACAAGCGATAAGTAAGACTGTGACAACAAAAACTTTACCATTATTGACGTAAATGTAATACAGTTTATACCAATGCGAATACTATTACGCAATCAAGAGTTATTTGTTGAATTAAGAAGGAAACCAAATACTTCTGCGAAGTGATAACGAAGTTAACCAACAAATTAATTCGTAATCCCCACTTGAAAGACTAAACACAATTACGAATTAAAAGAATAGTAAATAAAAACAACTTCAAGAATATGTATTTTTTATAAGTTTTATCGATACACAATTTCGTGGAAGCATTCGTCGCATAATTTGTTGGTTTCATAAAACAACTAAAATTAGTTAAACGATGTACACGTCATAAAATAGTTTAAAACTCGGTATTGTTGTACGTTAACCCGTTTCCTTATTATGACGAGTCAGACTCATGTCGAAGATTTTAAATAAAGACTAAAAAATATAAATATTACGCCTTTCTTTTTAGACGAAATAAAATTTTGTTCATTTCTAATCAATATTTAAGCATTATAGTTCGATTCCGAGAAAAGGTCCGCTCGCCCTCCGTCCCGCGCCTTTAGAAATCTTTAGTCTTTCGAAATCTTTAGTCTTCAGAAATCGTTAGTCTTAAGAAATCGCGCAAACAAAGCACACGCAGGCCGACACGAGAGCCGGTCACGATATGGCCCCCAAAAAGTCCCTTTTCCAATTTTAAGCCTGCTTCGAATAACACTGTCCAACACCAAAAAAATTTTGCAATACCTGTTGAGTGATTCTTATACACTTTGTCATCCTAAAACCAAATCCGCAAGTAGAATTGCTCCATCACCCAACGTTTTCGAAAAATTTTGATTTTTGTAAAAATGTTTAATTTTGATAAAAAATGACGTGGTACGCAAAAACTAAACACGCGAAAAAGTTCAACTTTCAGTCAGGAGATAGAGGGGACTCTCCTCTACACATCCATATAGCCAATTATATTTTTATGTATTCCCTAATAGTTGTAAATGATTGTTAAAGTTTGAAAATGTGCCGACGCGGGTACTTTATACGCTCTTTGTATTTATGTCAAAAATCCTTTATCTAGCAGGAATTTACTATACAGGAATGCATTCTACAGACATTTCTGGTAAAGAAACCATTCACGAAAAGTATTTGTTTCCCTTAATATACGAGAAGGATCAGAAAATATTCATTGACAGCTTGTGCGCGACGCCTTCGCGCCAGACGACCATTGCAGCCTTTTCTCGACTTGCCAGGGTCGTCGCTATGCGTAGTCGACGTTGGTACTACTCAAGTATGTCTTTGCTTACTATGCTTAATTACATACATTTTTTTTTGTCTTTTTGGGTGCCAATCATTATAAAAAAATCATAAAAATACGAGTTTTATTCACATTTCATTGTGGAAATGCTTAATAAAGAAAATTGAATACAAAAACTTTAATACAAAAAATTTAAAATAAATGTTTTTGCTCCATATTAAATCGATAAAATGTCGCGGAAGTGTATAAATCAGCCGCACTATTTTATTATATTTATGACGAAATTATTTTAAAATGAAAACAAGGAATACAATTCCAGCATTAATCTTTCATCAAGATATTTCAACAATCGAAAAGCCTTACAATGGAAAAGACTTCTGTGCGATGCTTGTTGAATACTGTTCGACACTTATTACTGAAAATCGGGATACCAGGAACAAGCGTCAAGCAAAGCGGAAACATTTCTAAATTTGTTTACATCAGAAATAGGTGAGTTTTTGTATTCAATTTTCGTTATTAAGCATTTCCACAATGAAATGTGAATAAAACTCGTATTTTTATAATTTTTTTATAATGATTGGCACCCAAAAAGACAAAAAAAAATGTACGTAATTAAGCATAGTTAGCAAAGACATACTTGAGTAGTAGCAACGTCGACTACGCATAGCGACGACCCTGGCGAGTCGAGAAAAGGCTGCAATGGTCGTCTGGCGCGAAGGCGTCGCGCACAAGCTGTCAATGAATATTTTCTGATCCTTCTCGTATATTAAGGGAAGCAAATACTTTTCGTGAATGGTTTCTTTACCAGAAATGTCTGTAGAATGCATTCCTGTATAGTAAATTCCTGCTAGATAAAGGATTTTTGACATAAATACAAAGAGCGTATAAAGTACCCGCGTCGGCACATTTTCAAACTTTAACAATCATTTACAACTATTAGGGAATACATAAAAATATAATTGGCTATATGGATGTGTAGAGGAGAGTCCCCTCTATCTCCTGACTCAAAGTTGAACTTTCTCGCGTCTTTAGTTTTTGCGTACCACGTCATTTTTATCAAAATCATGCATTTTTACAAAAATCAAAATTTTTCGAAAACGTTGGGTGATGGAGCAATTCTACTTGCGGATTTAGTTTTAGGATGACAGAGTGTATAAGAATCACCCAACAGGTATTGCAAAACTCGAAAAAAGTTTGATTTTGTTGGACAGTGTAATTAGAAGTAATGCTAATCCGCGAGTGCCGCATTAAAGGCGTTCGAGGGTTCGAGCACTGGCATTGGAAAGGGGGCCTTAAAACCATTCCGGACGTTCTCGGCCGGGTACCGTTCGCGAGGTGCGCGAGGGACCCACGGATTTGGAACACGTGCAGGCAAGGGTCGGCATACGCAGCGGCCAAAGCATCGTTTGCCTTGAGCCGAACGTGCCGGACACCTGGGGCCTTTCACAGTCGGACAGGGAACTGTTAATCCCCTTGGGCCTTTGTCACCGGACTCAGGGCGCAAGGGAGCAATAAAAACATTTGTCGGCCACACGGGCCAAAAATTAATCAGCGTATTCTGGGAATTCGTCAAACGACCGAATCATGGGAATTTCAGCCTGGAAATTTCAAGGTGGACTGGATATGGCGACTTCCTCCTCCACCGATGAGGGTGGTCCAAGAAGATCCACCTCCTCCAGTCAACCAACAAATGGGGATGATTTTTTCCCAAAAACGCATTTCGAAGGCCTCACGCGCCAAGATAAAAGCGACGGCCCTAAGAAAACTCTTTGCAATCAAACACGCTCATACGTCACGTCTTTTGCATTTTGTCTCTGCTACACGTCTTTGTAAATCGCACATACACGTCTTTACATCTTCAACAACGTCTTCCTGTCCGAATATTAGAAATAAAGGGCACGTTCAGTCTACCTGGCTTCTAGCAATTATTTACAACACGAAATTCTACAAGCAGTATAAAATATATAAAATGATATGGCAAGGGGTTAATACTTGATTGAGATAGACTGAACGGGACGCAGGCTTACATTTGATCTTATGTATTCAATAAATATTTGTCAAGTTGGAATCCCTTGAAGGAATGCATCAGTCAGTTTTCCTCGTAACTCGAGTGTAGATACCACGTTCTGTTTCTAAACGAATACACTCCGGGACAAAAAGATAGCACACTATAAAACTAACGTAATTTTTATTTATTTAACATTACAACAAAGGTGTTGTTTTTATACATTCTTGCAAAATACCTCCATAAACATACATAAATGAAATTGAATTGAATTTCGCCAGTCTATACAATTTCATTAAACAAAAAAGAACTTTTAAGGAAATGTAGTGGGACAAAATGATAGCACATTAAACTTAAAATTATGTATAATAATAAATCAACGAATGATATTTAATGCTTAATATCTTGTGGCTCCTCTTTTACATTTAATAACAGCCATCATTCTCTTTAGTAAAGATTTATAGAGTCTTTTTAATAGTTCTTTGCTTTAATTGCTCCCACTCATCTTGAATACACTTTTTTCATTCGGAAATATTTCCAAATTGTCTGCCATTTCTATATATAGCTCGGGTAAGATTTTCCCAACGATTTTCAATAGTGTTAAGGTCGGGTGATGAAGAATTTCGTGTTCTAAATAATTGCTAGAAGCCAGGTAGACTGAACGTGTCCTTCATTTCTAATATTTACAACACTGCCGCCGGCCAAATTAACTTTGGGCGACTGATTAAAATTTATCGGAGCAGTAACTTCGGTGCGGTGAACAAGGATACAATTCGTTATGTCGCGTACAACTTTAACGATTGATGAGCGCGTTTTAATCGGACAGCAAGACGTTGACGAAGACGTAAACACGTGTATGTGCGATTTACAAAGATTTGTGTAATGAGAAAAGAGCAAAGACGTGCGTTTTTCTGGGACCGTCGTTTTTATCATGGCGCGTGAGACCTTCGGAATGCGTTTTAGGGAGAAAAATCATCCCCATTCGTTGGTTGACTGGAGGCGTGGATCTTCTCCTTGACCACCCTCGTGGGTGGAGGAGGAAGTCTCCATCTCCAGACAACCTTGGTATTTAACGGCGGAAATTCTCGTGATTCGGTCGTTTGACGAATTCCCAGAATACGATGACTAATTATTGGCCCGTGTGGCCGACAAATGTTTTTATTGCTCCCTTGCGCCCTGAGTCCGGTGACAAAGGCCCAAGGGGGTTAACAGTTTTCCTGTCCGATTGTGAAAGGCCCCAAGTGTCCGACACGTTTGGCTCAAGGCGTTCGCTGCCTTGGCCGCCGCTTATACAGGACCCTGGCGTGGCTGTGTCCTTTTCTAAGAACGCAAATGGTCGACATGTTCCGTATGCCGACCTTTGCACGTACCTCACGAACGGTACCTGACCGAGAAGCGCCCGGAATGGCTTTATGACCCCCTTTCCGATGCCAGTGATCGAACCCTGGAACGCCTTTGATGCGGCATTCGCGGATTAGCATTACTTCTAATTATTCGAAGCAGGCTTAAAATCGGAAAAGGGACTTTTTAGGGGCCATATCGTGGCCGACTCTCGCATCGACCTGCGTGTGCTGTGTTTGTGCAATTTCTAAAGACTAAAGATTTTTAAAAGCGCGAGACGGGAGGGTGAGCGGACGTTTTCTCGGAATAGAACAAGTGATCTTGCTGGCCAATCCAAAACGCGAATTTTTTCTCGAAAAAAGTACTCTTTTACTACTTTTGCAGCATGTACTGCTTCATTATTCAGCTGAAAAATAAACTTCTCTCCAGCAATTCTGGTGGCGTATGTGTTTATTTGTTCCTTAATCATTTCCAAATACATTTTACTATTCATTTTTCCTTTTATAAATTTGATTTCCATTTTACCATAGTGCCCGATACCTCACCAAATCGGCACACCACCACTTACCATTTGCCGACGACTCAAAAACGGTTTCTCTTTTCGCATATCGTGAAAATAGTAACTCAGACCATCGGGTCTATCCAAGTTAAACCTCTTTTCATCCGTAAATATTATTCTTCGCGATTTCTTTGGCATATAAATATTCTTTTTTGTAAAGTGTAATCCATTTATCTTATGTTACACAGTTAACCAAGGCTTTTTCTTCAATTTTCTTCGTGTCATGTATTTGCATTTTTCTAAAACACGTCTCACATTATTTATATTAGTGTCTACACCAACCCTTTGAGCAATTTTTCTTACAGTCATCTTAGAATTTGATGCTGCTCTTAGACTTTACGGACTAAAAAAAACTCTTCTTTTTATCATAGTTTTCCGGATTTTTCAAGAAGTTCATTATCACTTTTCGACTTCTATTCATAATTTTTCCTATTTTTGTCACTGAATATTGTTCTTCTTTCAATTTTATTATAGTGTCAATTTCACACGCGTTCAATCTCTTTCCGCGACCCATTTTTTATAATATTTCGCTTTTTTTAACAAATACACAACACGAAATAATATGACAGACTTTATTAACTATGTTGCGAAGTTGATGTTCGCAATTCGCGAGCTTCGGTGTAACTGGAAAGCGTAAATTTACTACATGTGCTATCATTTTGTCCCGCTTGCGAACAATAATATTTACATTTTTTGTGTTAGAATCCTGTCGAAGCATATGTTGTGGACGATATTTCGTAAATTGTATATACAGACATGCTCCGAGTTATCAGTGAAAGAAAATATGTATCTTACTAAGCTTTTAAACAAAATATGGGAAAATATAAGGTGTGCTATCTTTTTGTCCCGGAGTGTACGTTCTTGCCACTTACGAATGCATTTTTATAGGGCTAGCATTTATTTGTTTCTTCCCAAAAGATTTCTATGATTTTACTTTCTACCACAGCCGTAATTCATTATCATATTATGACATGAAACAATATTCGATATTCTTTATATTGGACTTAGATAAAATGTTTTAAGTTTTCCAGCAAGCTTAGGTATTTAAAAACTTATGCATTACTACGTTTAGGAAACACTGTTGTTAAGATAAATTCAAAAGTTACCTATTACAACTCGTAGCAGTAATCGTGACACAATTTTGTGTTTCAAAAAATTATTTCTTACAAATAGTAAGAAAAAGGGAACTGTTTTATCAGTAGAAAAAATGGTATCATGTAACTAATTATAATTTAATAATAACTTCAACTTTAATAACGTTTCAATAAATTGTATGTTTTTTGTTTTTATAACACTAAACGTACCAAACATTAGATTAGCTGGTGTATATTGTTTTATAAAAATGCCAAGATTTAGTTTATTTGGATTACTTGCGATTTTCTTTACAAAGTATAATTGAATAAAGAGCCCCATCGACTCGATTCCAATGAAAGCAATTTTACAACTTCAATAATTGTAAAACAAAAAGTCTGAAAAGGGTCATTTGACATGCTGTGATAAGTTTAATATTGAAGAATGTACGAATATTTCTTGCACAGACTGTATAATTGATAAAACCCATTACAAGCATGCGGTACCTTTAAAACACAACACATTGTTAAAGGAACCCATGGAAAAGTTTTTAGTTAATGTCTTGTGGAACGTAATTATAATATCGGATTTGTCCTAAACAATAAAAAACGTAAATTTCGCTAATATTAATTTCTTTATCTATGTCTGAAAGTATATCCTTAAGATATTGATTGTTTAATCCTTTTAGTGCCGACGAGAAGTCGGTCGAGAAGAATCCTTGCGAGAAGTGCCAACGACGATATATCGTTGCATATCTGATGGCGTCTTACTATTCGCATTACGAGCGAATTATATGTGAAAATAAATTTATAAAACGTTATAAATGGTTTAACTTCATTCCAAAAGAATTTAAAAAATTGTTTTTGGTTTTAACTTGTTAGAAAATTGGGTTCGCACAATGAACTAAAATATATTATAGAAAATCATATATATATATAAAATACAAAGATATACAAATATAAAGAAATACGAGAAATAGATTTATGATCCCAAAACTCCCAAAATCAATTCCGTTTGTAATGGATGTTGTATAATTAACAAATACACAAGTTTTGCACAGCTTTTTGCGTTCGAGGCTCGCTACGCGTTGTTAAAGGTCGGTACAAATCGAACCTGTTGTTCGTTATAACTGTTATTGATGATTTCTCCTCGGTGAAACCTGTGTCGGCAATTTGAGTGTAACACGATCTGTCAGATACTTCTTGTCGTTAGTAATAGACACGTTTCCCAGGCAAACGTTTTTTTTTTTTTTGTTAACTATTGAGGAAATTTAATTTCAACTGTGTCGCATTCAAGCGATTCAACCCTTTGGGTGAAGTATAATCGTTTTCTTTTTTACTGTTACAACTTTCTGAATTCGTGATGCGATTACAGTGAACGCATGACACTTTTCTGGTATTGTTTCATTATTTGGTCTCCTTTATCTCGTGTGGAAAAATAGCAAGGCTGACAACGAAGTCGTAAAAAGTGTTTTAAACTAACTAGGCCATGTTTTGCAGGTAGATTCTACACATAAAAGGAGTATCAAAACAGGAATGGGGCAGTAGGTCAGATTAGAGTGGTAGACCAACGGAAGAATGTATTGTTGAGATGACCTAGAACAACCTCGGATTTTTCTACGGAAATGAAAAGCGTTTTGCTTTTTAGAAAAATAATCTTGATTCAATTATACGCTCGCCATTCGGTCCAACGACCTCTAGCGACTATAAGACAATTTATATATTATTCGCTTAGACAATAGTATAATGTTATTATTTTAATGTACATTATAAAATCCAGTGATTTATTAGACTTCATAAATATTAATATAATAGAAAAGAAGTGTTTATTCATATCTCCTTTATATATGCCATAAATCTCCATTTATGTCTGACAATGAGTTGCTGCCTTAGCTTTGCAAAAGTAAACACAGGGGTGTATCACGAACTGAATTAATTCTCTTTGCTTTCTGGTAGCGCACCAACAAAAATGTTTTCGAAAATGACTTTTACGTACGGATTCAAAAATACTAAATTATACATAGAAGTAAACTTATAATCAGTAAATAAAAGAAAAACGTTCTTCAACTGAAATTTTTAACGTTACTTCACTACTATCGTTAATCCATTTAAACCAGAATTTGATTCACTCAAAATTTAATGGAATTTTCGTTTTAAATGTAACTAACGTGAGAACTGTCAAATTCTAAATACAGTTAGTATATATTACTTTGTAACATATTGATTTGGTTTACTTGCAAATGATTTTGTAAAAGTAGCAGGACGTAATATATTCGTTCTGAAAGAAACTGTTATATGTTAGGAAAGAATATATATTTCAATTTACAATATTTTATGTAAACTTTAAATAAACCTTTGATCATTTATACGAGTGAAATTAACAAAATTTGTCTAAAACACAATATTAAATTATCAGTTAACGTGTTGATGATGAAATCCCCCATGAAGAGACCTTTATACTTTCCATTACTGTAAAAGAGGAGATCAGAAGTACGTCATCATGGCCTGTCTGATAGTTCTAGTATTAAAAATGTTTTGAAATCGTCGGTCAAATCCAAAAAGAAATTAAATTCACGCAAGCCCATATACATACATATGTCGTACCATATACAGTAGTCTCATACATATTCAAAAGTTAAAGTATGACAGTCTATCTTTTCATTTAACGAACTTTACCGCATATGGTTCGGTAGTTTTGAAAAGGATAAATTCCTCTGGGAAATAAATTCTCTAAAAGTGTTCCACATACTATAAAACATCCTGAATAGACTTTAATTAAGTGCACAAGTAACATAATAGCATTATGACACACCAAATGTTGTAATTAGCATTTCGCATATCTGTATTATAAGCTTATCTGCATTACTAAATGATGCACAAATTCAAATCCAATTTTCAAAGATTTGAGACTTTTGATGAAAGTTTTTACTGAAAATAATGGTAACCACTAATGATCACAGGTACAAGGTATCAAAATTATTTGAAAATGATAACAGAGAGTCGTTAAGGATTACAAGGATACTCTCTTACACGGAAACATAAACATCAAGGAAAGAAATGTTTCAATGCCACGAATACTTGACACAGTCGCCAGCTATTGCCCGGCCTGTCGTTTATTATTTTGCAAAGCAAAGCCGTTTGTTTCGCGCATGGCCTTCGGACATTGAATAAAGCAGGAAGAAAAACTGACGACTTCACGGTTATAAATGCTTTTTCCCGCGCGTTTAGCTTGCAGCCAGTGTTCCCCGGCTCTGTTTCTTTTTGCGTGGGAACTAACGCGTTCAATGGCGTTGGAAAGGGGGTTGGTTGTTTAAATTGCAGCGAAACGATCCTCGCCAGGAAACCTAGAAATGAAATCGGACGGAAGACAAAACCGTAGGTAGTTGCGACGGATGACGTCCAACCATTGTTTGAGATTAAAATTAAGCCGCGGTTCGTTTCACCCTAACGAGACCGTGCCGCTTAATTGGCACGAAACTGTCCAGGCCAAATTCTTACCCGGCCGACCGATTTGATCCCCTTCCCCTGTCCGCGGGTCATTGACAGTGACAAGTGACGAACACAGTAACACTAGTCACTGTTAATTGTGACACAATTTACTCTCCGCACGAACATTTTACAAACGTTACTCGACCATTCTAATTGTCTCAATCATTTTTAACGACAAAAATATATCAGAGAATAATTGGTGGCACTATTGTTTACATTTATTAATGTACCACGAAGGATTTGGACGGTTTTAAATTAAAATTAAATTTGTAATTTAATTTGTAATCAATATTTAAGCATTGAAGTAGATGTAGCAGTAGAAAATATACAAACTGTCTTTTCTCTTTTGTAACATTTTTGTTGATGTAGATGTTATAATAACATCGGTTACAAAGAAAATGGTATGGCAAAGGATAATAGTAAAATTGCCTAATGAAGGCAAGTCATATAGAGAAATTGCAATCTCTACAGATAGAACCATAACTATCATTTATACAGAATTGTCAAAGATATACTGGAATATGTCAGAATATATTAAAGTATACTCGAATACACTAAAATATAGTAGAATATACTTGAATATACTCGAATACACTAAAATACATCAAAGTATACTAGAACCCAATACTAAATCCCTATTTTGCCCAAAGTGGCTAGATAATGGCAGGCTTTCCATGGGAAAAAGGCCCGATAGACTTATTTGCTAATGGACACGACCAGGTGTTACTAGTTACATGACGCTTTATATTTTTACCGTTTTATTACTCGAAGGCTGGGACACCGAGGAGCGCGTGCTTGTCAACTGCGTGCAAACCATATAGCACTTTCTAGGCTCCTACCTTGAAATAATCTGTTTCAACTAACAAGGGAACGTATTCAGATGCGAAAATCCGATTTTGATGAAACTTATGGGAGCGACTACATTTATTATTTATTTATTGTAACTTTTGTTAAAATTTTCTTGCGCGACTACATTTTCCAATGAAAAACACACAATTTAAAAAAAAAATCAAATTTTTTCGATCTCTGGTTTCCGAGATATCTCAAAAAATATGGTTTTGATATCCAACTTTGAGGGCTGTTTTCACCCTTTTAAAGTGGATGGTTGCCGATAAAAAACAACACGTGTCAAATATTTTTCAAAGAACTATAAGCTCCCATAAGTTTCATCAAAATCGGATTTTCGCATCTGAATATGTTCCCTGTTAAGCTATAGCGTTCACAATAAAGCAACCTACTTTGTGTTACAAAGGGCTACGCTGCAAAAGGCTAAAGTAATACCGAGCTAATGTTGCGAAGCCAACAGAGATGAAGACTTTATGTGTGTTAGTTTTTACTACGTAATTTTAAAAAAATGTAAGACTTGTTATTTTTTTGTCCTAGAGTACACGAAGCTTCATAATCTATGCACTACAAATTATCCGAGAAACAATTGCAGCATCATGTCGATGTCCAACGAACTCCCAATGTCCGCTACGACGCGTCGTACAAAAATATCGATCGATGATCAAATGGCCAACGATGCCTCGCAAACACTTCAGCTAGTAGCGTATCTTTGTTCCAAGAATCTGGCTTTCCAAGTTCGATAAAGTTACTAAAGTGTCGCAAACACCCAGCAACGGAAAAGAAACCGAGCAGAGGTTGCAGATAAAATCTAGTAGCCACTGTTCAGCGCTGGAGACCGGCCTCTTCTGAGGAATGAGGAAAAGTCCTGCAGCTTTGACGGCTTAGAGGAAGATGAAAAAGAGACGCATACGCGAGAATGCTCGACCTAAGAACGCCCCCCATCTCTGGTGTTTCCCTCTGTTGGATCCTCGCGTCCGTAACAGATTGGCAATAGAAATAGCGGGTCAGCATTTTCTTGGAGGTGTGGAGTCGGAGTGCGCGAGAGAGAAGGCAGGAGAAGGTGGAAGCCAGCGGATTAAAAGGCGCCGTCCAAAGGCCGACTGTAATAAGAGTCAGCATCTTTTTCCGTACAATATTTCACGTCATTACACACCATTTCCTCGCAATTAAGATTTGAAAATTTTCGGTAGGACGCGGTTTATCGAGAGCAGCCCGGCTCATCCTTTTTACATTCGCGCCCACCAAACCCCGCCGCGCCGCTCCGTTTTCTGCCTCACTTATTATTCCCTTCCGATAATGTTCTCGATGCGCAGACGAATCGCTCGCGAGACCTCGCGCCTTTCTTTTTCTCCGAGTCACCGTCAGAAAATTCGGGATAATCGATGGCGATGTCGTTAGTCTATCAGGCATACCCGGAGATTCGCCTTCCTGAATATCGACGACCGACGAAAGAGAAACGTTTTCCCACAGATTTCCATAGCAGAAACCGCAAACTGCTAAGAAACAGCGTGGTACTTGTTCAATTCCATAGACTTAACAGGTATGTAAATATGAAACCAGAATTTTTATATAGACAATACACGTTTATTATATGAAAATGATACGAAATATTTTATTCGAAGTACTACCCATCGTTAGCTATACATTTTTCTCATCTCTCTGACAATTTATGGATACCACGCAAAAATAACTGTTCCCCTTTTGAGGTAAACCAGTCATCGTGCTATTTTTCGTAAGATGCGAAGGACTGCTCTGTAATGGCGTGTACCATTGATGCAAATAAGCAATAATCGGATGGAGCCAAGTCTGGTGAGTAAGCCGCATGCGAAAGTATTTCCAAACTAAATGCCTCAATCGTTTCCTTGACCGGTTTTGCTGTGTGCAATGTTCTGTGTTCTACAAGGCATCTCGCGGTTATTTCAACACCTCACCCAACTCCACAACGCTAATTATATTGATAATTAGCGTTACGTATGGATAAATTCCAGTTACATATTTACAGTCTTACAGACAGAAAGCGACCTGTTGTAGGCTGCTGGATGATCTCTTTTACTTAGGTGCGTTTCAATCTACTGTTTTGGGATTGTCGATAGTCTTCTTTCGCTTTGACTAAATAAAAATAGTTAACAGTTACAGCCGACCGTTGAATAACTGCAATATGGAAGGAATGTTTATAACTCTGGATCGAAATGCATCCTACTCTCGCTGCTCTAGGGTTCAAATCGCGAGACCTCGCGCCGTTCTTTCCCTGCGTGCCACCGTCAGGAAATTCGGGATAATCGATGGCGATGTCGTTAGTCTATCAGGCATACCCGGAGATTCGCCTTCCTGAATATCGAGGACCGACGAAAGAGAAACGTTTTCCCACAGATTTCCATAGCAGAAACCGCAAAGTGCTGGGAAACAGCCTGGTACTTGTCCCATTCCGTAGACATACAGTCTCTTTGCTTTCGCAACGCCGACATTGTAGAATTTTTAAAAAATTAAAGCAGACCTGCTGTAAACTGATGGAAATTTTCTTTTACTTAGGTGCTTTTCAATCTACTGTTTTGGAATCGTCGATAGTCTTCTTTCGCTTGGATTCTATAAACATTTTTAACAGTTTCAAATAACCGTCGAAGAATTACAATATAAATGGCATTTATCTAACTTTTCACTTTCGTAGATTCACCGTTTGGAAATTCGAGATAATGAATAGCGGGATTGTTAGTCTGTTAGCGAAGAAGCATTTACCCGCTATTTTTAACTATAACTCTACCTAGCAGTAAAATTGTTAGTTATATCGTTTTGCAAAAATCACAAGACTTAATCTATTTAAATTTGTGTTATTGTTACTGCAAGCTATGATTGAATAAAGAAACTCATTGAATCAATTCTTGAGAAGGTAACATTATAATTTAAATATTTACAACTTAAAAAACTGAAAACAGTCATTTGACAGAATGTAGTAGGTTTAATCTTAACACTGAACCTATCACGGGGGGTCAAACGGCCCATTTCAGAGTTTTTATTTTACGATTATGGATGTTACAAAATTACCTCCGTAGAAATTAAATCCATACATTTGTTGATTCAATCATATATTATAATAAAAATCGCAAAAAATGTGAGCAAATTAAATTTTGTCATTTTTATAAGTCTTTATTCTCCAGTCAATTTCATAACTCGGTAAGTTCAGCGTTAATAAAGCCTAGGTAAAAATTCTAAAATATTTTATGTACAATGAAGAACGGGTTTCCCTGGGAATGGTAGCGACTAAGTCATTACAGAATGAAAAACTTTCTATTTGACTTCTGCTTTTATCGATCGATGCAGACATTGCTAATTTGGCACAAAGACTTACAGTTCAAAAATAAATAATAAGGAAAATAAAATGATTTCACGCGGCATTCCGTTTCGGAAATAATTTTCTACGGAAGTGGAGAGGCATATGCGTGGTAAAATTGAAACAGATTGACCTGTCAATAACGAACAAATGAATTCGAGATTAAATTTCCTCGGCGGCGAATCGATTTGCGAAAATATTTTATCCGAAAGTTTTGAATCTAATGGTCGAGATATCTCACGCGAAAATCCGTAATTCTCCGTTACGGTAGAACGAACGCGCGCCGATCGAACGGTAATGCTCGAATGAGGCATAATTCAGTTAAGGAATTCGAACAAATATCCTGCGCACTCGAGAAATCGACAACTCGAAATCTCTTTAAGAAGGCAGTCACAACTTTCCGTCGACAAATTCGGCGAGCGTAACTTCGCCAAGTCGACGCATACATTCGCAATCCTCGCGCGCATTATCGAGAGTGCATTCCACTGATCGTCTTGGGAAATGTAACCCGCGTTTTTCGATCCAAGAACGGGCAAAGATCCGGATGAAAATTGTACGCCATCCGACGCTTTCGAAACTTGTCCCCAAAATCGACTACAAGTAAATCACGTTGCTGGGGAAAACCGGCTTCGTTCGATAGCTCGCCAAGATTTTCAACATTCGCGCAGTCGTTTCGACGTTTTTTCTCGCTTTCAACTTTCGTAATCTTGTTTCGGATTCTGTACATTTTTACCGGAAAACGAAGGTTCCTTTTCCCTCTACCGTGTTATATTTTACAAGTACAACTTCTATTACCGCATGGAATACAGCAACTTCTATCGGAAACGATTCCACGTGTTTCGAAAGTTTTGTGGAACACCTGTTAATGGATTTGAAATCGATTCGGATTATAATAATCGATTCATACACGGTAGATTGCTTTGTTCTATAATGTAGACGTCAGCAATGTAATTAATTTCTATCGTTGACGCTATTAATCCAGTCACAGCTGTTCTCTATTATCAAGTCCTATGGCATCAATCAATAAATTGACAATTGTTCTCCACTGTTATGTTGATAGTATCAACCAAATTGAACTTCCTCGGATTTCGGACACATAATTACGATATTATTGTATTTTCTTAATTGGAAATTGTAATTAAAGATTCCACTAATTATTTATAACGTTTACGTATTCGTAAAGCGCGATACCAAGTCGTTCTTGCGAACAGTTGATACTAAGATAAAATTTATAATGTTAAAAGAAATTTCCACGCGGCCACGGTTTTTATAAGGTAATTGGTAAAAGTTTGTAATTACACAAAACTTCATAATCTATTACCTTGAACTATAAAGTATAAACTTACATTGTCCAGGATGAGTCATGGTAAACCAGAAAACATAAGCGAGTTTGCTGGAATTGCAAGCAAAACGAAATACCTAAGACAAAGTGTTTTTGTTATTTAAGTAACTTCTTATACTTTTCATTATCTTCATATTATCGTATCTAATGTCAAGACAAATTTTCTAATTTGGTACTATTACCTTGAAGTGTCCTTAGATTCAAGGACCTGTTTTTTGTGTATTACACTGACAGTCTTGTTAAACTTTTTAATCAAATTAGAACGAAGAGAGATTTACATCATGCGATCAGAATATCGATCTTCGTGTAGTTGGACAGTTTCAAACAGGATCGATCTTTTCTCCCTTGAATATAAATCAAGAACTAATTTATTGTTTCGAAACTCTGATGGAAAACCCGAGTATACGTACAGGTAAATTATAAACGTATTGGTATTTCCTGAAAATAGCCTGAAACAATGTACTTCTACATTGTTTCACGATACTATATTATAAGAAAATAGTTTTTTTTTAGTTATTTTTTTTATAAATGAATTTTGTTACGGTAAATGACAAGAATAGTTCAGTAAGAATCTCCTTCTATGCATCTCCTTTACTATCTGTTAATGTCTTCTGTTACTGTACTGTTACTATTCTGACTGTTTGAAGGAAAATGGGGTATACAGGGTGGGGCAGTAACTATTAACACCTCAGATATCTTCGAAACTATAAGTTTCACAGAAATATTTGCTAAAGTAAATTGCACAGTACGAAGAGCGCTATTCGGTGGCGATAATAGTTTTTTTGCAGGTGGAGGTACTTCCGACATTTGAAGGTCACATCCATTTTTTTAAATGGATCGGTATGTTTTTGCTTCCGTATCACGATAGAGGATCTTAAAACCAGTTCAACGACCTATTACACAAGGTCATTGAAGGTCATAGAAAGTAGAGAAAGGCGATAATACTTACGGTTTTGGTAGTAAATGAAACATGTTTATAGTAGGTGTTCGAAATGATGACCATCACTGTCAATGCACCGTTGGATTCTTTTTACGATTGATTGACTTGCAAGTCTCACAGCGTCAGAACTTATTGATGCACAGGCTGCAATAATTCGCTGTTGCATATCGTGAGATGTAGTTGGTACTTCTTTGTACACTTTCTCTTTCAGTGTTCCCCAAAGAAAGAAATCTAAAGGTGTTATGTGTGGTGAACGAGCTGGCCACGATATTGAACAGCCGCGTCCAATCCAACGATTTCGAAATTTTTTATCGAGTTCCCTTCGCGCAATCAATGAATAATGTGCTGGACATCCATCATGTTGATACCACATGATTTGTCGTGTAAATAAAGGTAACTCTTCTAGCAAAAGACCGAATGTATCCTTAATAAAATTAGCATAGACGTTGCCATTCAAATTTCCATTGATAAAATAAGGACCAATAATTTTATCAGCTATGATACCGCACCATACATTCACAGACCATTGTTTTTGATGTTTAACCTGTAGCAGCCAATGTGGATTTTCCGCTGCCCATAAATGCATGTTATGCAAATTAACATTCGCGTGATTTGTGAATGTTGCTTCATCAATAAATAAGACGGTATTTAAAAAAAGCTCATTGTTTTGAATTTGACGTATAGCCCATCGGCAAAACTCAACGCGATTCATGAAGTCGTTCCCATGCAATTCTTGGTGAAGACTAACGTGATACGGATGAAATTCGAGACGGTGCAAAATACGAAGTACGCTCCTCCTACTAATGCCAGATTCGCGTTCAATTTGTCGCGAACTCATTTGAGGATTTCTAGACACACTTGCGAGCACACTGATTTCCATTTTTTTCGTTAATTACTCGTTTCTGACGTTCACTTTTACGAACACTTAAACTACCGGTTTGCCCAAGTTTATCACACATATTTTTAAATGTTTGACGCGAAGGCTGAGACTGATATGGATATCGTTCAGCATACAAGTTTTTCGCCCTTACAGAATTTTGTTGGCATTCGCCATAAATAAGAAGCATATCAACCTGCTCTTCAAACGGATACATCGTGCCGGATTAACCGATTTATCGATACTAATTTTATCATGTTTATCTTATCCTGCAATCTATTAAAGTATCCTTCAAGCAGTGTTTATTTTCAGTGAAGTAAACGGTAAGCATTACGCATTCCTCTACTGTTTACAATACGTATGTTTCATTTACTACCAAAACCGTAAGTATTATCGTCTTTCTCTACTTTCTATGACCTTCAATGACCTTGTGTAATAGGTCGTTGCACTCGTTTTAAGATCCTCTATCGTGATACGGAAGCAAAAACATACCGATCCATTTAAAAAAATGGATGTGACCTTCAAATGTCCGAAGTACCTCCACCTGCAAAAAAACTATTATCGCCACCGAATAGCGCCCTTCGTACTGTGCAATTTACTTTAGCAAATATTTCTGTGAAACTTATAGTTTCGAAGATATCTGAGGTGCTAATAGTTACTACCCCACCCTGTATACAGTGGCTCACCAAAGTATTCGGACACTCTCTGAATCAAATAACATTTTGAAAATTTAACAAAACGATTTGAATTTTCTGAATCAATTAGAAGCATTGATTTACTAAATGATATGCAAACACGATATTTTTTACAAGATTTTATTTCAACTCACGATGAAAATTTAAAATACACGTTTTGCAGACTTGTGTTAGTTATACGCGTGGTAAAACTTTCTTCGAAATCGATTGACGCAGACAAAAACGACACGCGTTTAAAAATGTAAGAATTTCTGGAGTTTAAGTAAACACTGACCGAGAATTGGGAAAAATTGCGATTTTCACCATTTTCGATGGCAAGTATCTCGTGCGTACGTCGATCGATTTCAATAAATTTTTCTGCATGTGTATGTCATCATAGGTCTACAAGCTGCATTTCAAAAATTTTTATTACGCGACTCAAATAAAAAATATACTATATACTATACTATACTGCATACCAGTTGCAACTTTTTAAAAATCCTTTTCTCATATCATTCAGTAATTCGATGCATCTAATTGCTCAAGAAAAGTCAACACGTTTGGTTCAATCTTTAAAAAGTTATTTATATTCAAAGAGTATCCGAATACTTTCGTTAGACACTATATATAGGTTCGAGCATTCTTGATGGGGACTTAGGAACTGTAAAGGTAATGTCAAAGTTTAGGGGATGACATAGCCAAGCAAAGGTTCTAATATATTGCGACAAGGACACAGATTGAGGTTGAGTCAAAGTTGAAATCATAGGTTTGTGGAAAATGTTAGGATTTTTGATAAAAAGGTGATAGAGTGACGTCGGTGTATAGTAATAAGTAATAGTCCTAGAATAACGTTTGTATACAATATAAAATCAACAATGATAACAATAATAATGATAATAATAATAATATGAAGAAGAAATATTATTAGATCTAAGACGGTATGGTAGAATGTAACAATAGTCCTCTGCTTTTCAATTACACATCTTTCTCAGTTATTTGGAATCCCAATTATACAGGGTGTTTCGTCTAAAACATGACACCTAAATATCTCCGCTACCTCTGAAAATACGAAAAATGTTGCTAACGTAATCTAAATGGTTTCAAAAGACGAATCAGATGGAAGAATCGTTTTTTGTAAATTGTAATTTTTTAATCGTTTCTCCAAGGTCACTCGTGTTTTTTTTACATATATATACACAGTTTTTGTTGTTGTATGTTATAGCAAACATTATTGTGCATACATCCATGTTTAATAGCACGATCTTGAAATGACCGTGAACTCTAAAATTTGCTAATTAATGCAGAACTTACTTTCAGCGACATTTCAGATTTCCACGATAACAGGAATTCGACTATGAATTTGAACTTGTAAATAATCACATTCATTACTGCAATAAATGTTCGAAATGATGTCCTTCCGTTGTGATACATTTCGTTAGGCGAAAAACGACAGTTTGTACAGCTCTTTCGATGATTTCAGGTTTCATATCAACACATGCTGCAATTATTCGTTCATTCATATTTTCTGTTGTCGTGGACTGCTCTTGATAAACAGTATCCTTTAATGTCCCTCATAAGAAAAAATCAAATGGGGTAAGATCGGGGTGAACGAGCTGGCCATGATACATATCCATTGCATCCCATCCAACGATTTGGGAATTTTTCGTTGAGGACACATTTTGCAATATGGGAAAAGTGTGCTGTACACCCATCGCGTTGGTACCATAATACTAGTCGGTCCCTAAATAGTACATCTTCTAATAAACTTGCTAGAATATGTTCTAAAAATTCAGCATACTTCTGCCCAGTTTACGTACCGTTGATAAAATACGGCCCAATTATCCTATTATTTAGAATACCACACCAGACATTTATGGTCCATGGTCTCTGCTTATCGAGTTGTCTAAACCATCGTGGATTTTCAACCGACCAATAATGCATGTTCTTGAGGTTCACCTGATCATAATTTGTAAAGGATGCTTCATCAGTAAATAATACTGTTTGGAAAAATATTTCATCACTTTCATATTTCCGTATACCCCATTGAGAAAAGTGTACGCGGTTTTCAAAGTTTCTTCCATGGAGCTCTTGGTGAAGAGGTAAATGGAAAGGATGACATTTTTGTGAATGAAGAATCCGGAATATGCTTGTAACACAAATACCAGTTTCACGTCCAAGTTACGCGGTGATATTGTTCACATTTGCTTCATGAATAATAGTCTTACGTCTCATACGAGTGTTTCTGTTGACACTACCAGTCTCACAAAATGTTTTAACAATACTTGAGTATGCAGAACGTGATGGACAAGAAAGTTCTGGAAATCTGTCTTTGTAAATTCGTATTGCTTCTCTTAGACATTCTCGAGCTTCGCCGTAAATGAAAACCATTTGAATTTTCTCCTGTTCTGAATAACGCATTATGGATCGCTTGTCGATACACTGAGAAATCTAGCAGTGAGCTGTGGCGACGTACTTCGAGTGTCGCAGAGAAGAGAGGGTGTCCGGTTGCGCCAGCACGGCGGGCCGATTCCGTGGGGCCCGTAACGAAAACGATGCTGGGCCGGTCTGGCTTTTCTCTGCGGCACATAGCACTCGAAGAAAATACAAACATTTGCGATATCGAGGAAATGGTCCTCGCCTCGAAATGCGTTCGAGGGGAGACGACAGGCAGAATGTCTCGAACAGTCGTCTAATGAAGACGCCATCCTGCTACGTTGCAGAGTGAATAAAATACATAGAAAGACAACGTGTTGTTTCTTTATTTTCCACGTACTTCACCACAGAGCAAACTCTTAAATACATATCTCTCACGCTCTATGTACGCAGACGAATGATACAATGTGTTTATTTACAAGTTCCAATTCATAGTCGAATTCCTGTTATCGTGGAAATCTGAAATGTCGCCGAAAGTAAGTTCTGCATTAATTAGCAAATTTTAGAGTTCACGGTCATTTCAAGATCGTGCTATTAAACATAGATGTATGCACAATAATGTTTGCTATAACATACAACAACAAAAATTGTGTGTATATATGTAAAAAAAACACGAGTGACCTTGGAGAAACGATTAAAAAATTACAATTTACAAAAAACGATTCTTCCATCCAATTCGTTTGAAACCATTTAGATCACGTTAGCAACATTTTTTGTATTTTCAAAGATAGTGAAGATATTTACGTGTCCTGTTTTAGACGAAACACCCTGTATGCAGCAATCGCTGAATCTTTAAATTAGACAACTCGTATGTGACGCATCTATGACAAACATCCATGACAAATCCGCACATCATACCTTTCCTAACTATCCGGCCCTTCGAACCATAACACCGTGACGCATCTTGCCACCTCATCCATAACAAACCCGCACAACATAACTTTCTCATCTATCCGTGACGCACCCGATAATCTCACCCCTTGACCAATGACACACTCGACCGACTCATCCAACAAACTCATCCGACAGACTCATTCGACAGACTACCAAAACAAGTACGATAATATATAAGGACTCCCATGTACAAAATAAAGCAGTCTACATCTTTACCTCAAGCTACGCGTGTCGTTGTTCTGTTCTATTCCTGATTCCACGGGTAACTATAAGTCGCGCCTAGTAAAAAAAGTGGTTCAGTTAAATATATTGTATTAAAGTGTCCGGTTCACAGTCCCGTGACACGTACGTGGACACCTTGCATATCGTCAGGCGTTTCGTGTATGACGGTGAAAGACCACATACCGTTACTCGTTTTAATATTCGGACACTATGGTTTTTGCGAAATCAAAGCTTCATGTGCTTACTTGAAATGTGGTCATCGAATTTTCTGGTCCATAATGGGTTGAAGCACATATTCTAGTTTACAGATATGTAAAATGAATTACTTTATTTTTTATTGTTTTCCACATAACAAATCATAAACGAAATAACACCCAGTATTGGCGTTGAAAAAATATTTGGATATCTAGCATATTTCACCGTTCATTCGCTTCAGAAAGTCCGTTTGTATAGTTCTTATGGTTGGTTGTAAACGCCAAAAGTGTGAAGCAGTTCGGTTAGCTTCTGGTAATCATTTTCATAATAGATTCCATCGTTTCTACACGCATTTGTTAAAATGGGCCGCAAAAGTAACAATACCTCATTAAACATTCATCAACTTGTTATATTTCACCGCGAAAAAGGGAAATCATACCGGAAAATGGGGAAGTTGTTAAATTTAAGTAAAAGTACCGTCGCGGATATTATAAGAAGATATATACATGAAGATCGCATTGAATCTATTCCTAAAAAGGGACATCCACGTCTTCTTGACAATCGTGATAGCGTGTAATTATTCGAAAAATAAAGATCAATTCAGGATTAAGAGCTCCTAATTTAACAGCAGACTTGGCTGCCGAAACTGGAAACAAAGTTCACGTGGATACAGTTCGCAATATTTAGAAGATGCTGGTTATAATGGTAGAGTGGCTCGTAAAAAACCATACATAAAAGAGATCAATTGAAAGAAACGTATAGCGTTTGCTAATGAATTTATTTCTAAAATACAATCATGGTGGAATGATGTGATTTTTGCGGACGAAAGTAAATTTCATGTTTCTGGGTGTAGTAGACGAAAATTAGTGTGGCGTAAACAAAATGAACAATTAAAACCAAATAATGGGGTTGTATAAAAAGTATGGGGCTGTATTTCAACTGCTTGAGTAGGAGAGTTTGTTTTCATTCAAGGTATTATGGACAAGAACAAATACTTAGACTTATTAAAGCAAAATTTATTAAAAAGTGCAACGAATATGGATATACGCGACAGTTTTAAGTTCCACCAAAACAACGATCCGAAACACAAATCGAGAATAGTTCAGGAATATTTATTGTATGCTTATCCGAAAGTACTACATTGTGGGACTTATTGGATCGTAATATTAAAATAAAAAATATAAAATTTTATATTTATTAAAAATAAATTTAATAAATATAAAAACAAAAAATGAATTAAAAATACGACCGACGGAAGAGTGAAGACGCATTACTCAAAATTATTTAAGTAAAGTAATTTCAAATATGCCGACACTGTTGCAACATGTTATTGGACAATAGGGATATCCCACAAAATATTAAAATTATTATAATTTTGTTCTTATGTATATCTAAATAGAAAAAAACGTTATGTAATGTTAAGTGTCCGAACATTTTTTTGACACCAATATTGGGTCTAATTTTGTTTATGATTTATTATGTTGAAAACAGTAAAAACGTATTACGGACCAGAAAATTCGATAAACACATTTGAAGTAAGTATATAAAGCTTTAATTTCGCTCAAACCATACTGTCCGAATATTAAAACGAGTAACTGTATATAAATATGCGATGTTAAATGACTCCGAAGCACGTGCGTGGATGAGTATTAGTGATCGATATAAATATTATCATTTCACGCTGCGTACGACAATGAGGTTTAAGGAGTGTTGTTTACAGAGAGTTTGACAGAGAGTTGCCGAGAGTTATACCGAGTTTTAGTGAGAGCGAGTCGAGAACATTTAAAGAGCGCGTAGAAAGAACAGTACGACCAGAGTCAATTTACTTGTAAAGTAATAAATAAAATTCCATTCTGTCTTAACAGCAACTTGACCAAGTCCCTATATATACTTATTTAACACTAAGTCTACGGAACACCGAAAGCGACTATTTTACATTACTTTATAAGAACAACGGGAATGTTTGCATTCATTGTTTCAGCAATTTTTTAAATAATGATATACACCTTTACAATCTCAATAATCGTAAATAAAAAATAATATAATGCGTTAATTGAACGTGTCCCGGAAACCTAGCGTTAATCGTTAGAAATAATTTAACTTTTATTTTTATTCGAGACATACATCTAAGCACCTCGCTAGTTCCAATTAATTGCTACGACGATACAAGGAAAGCTTCGTGTTACGCTGATGAATCGTATGTTACATGCTGCTGGATTCTGACACTTGTGGGTTCGAAATCCCAGATACGCGGCGGAACCGTGCGTGACGGAAAATTATCTTGAGCCAACAACCGGGGTTAACGCGATTTTCGATCCGCGACGTCCGGTCTTCCCTCGTTAATCGGCCCGGCAAACGTTTCCATGATTTAATCGAATTACAAGGAATAGTCGTCGCTAACGCTGTAAACCAACTCGGGCAATCCTCGCGTCGATCGATGCGATTAGCACCGCCTCTGTAACCGGAAGGAGAGTTCCGGTGGATCCGATTAGAGTGGCGTAAGCTCGATCGAACGAGGGAGAGACAGAAAGAGCGGGAGAGGAATGGAGTCCAACGCGTGGTGGATCGTGGATGGCCGCGATGATTTATAAATGACGGGAGAATTGCCGACTGGCACGGCCATCGCTTTCTAATTGCCCAGTAAAAGGAACCACGCTGATTCAGTAGACGAGCGGGATTGATAGTTCAAAGCAAGGCCGTAAAAGATGTGGCGGACGCATGGAACGAACCATTTAATGTACTCGATCACGAACGATTGCGCGGTAGCAACGATCCCCGATAGACGGGGTGATCCCTGTATCGTAATAACTATCCGTCGATCTATAACCACCCCGTATAAAACACTTCACCGCTTGAAATTCGCTGATTTCAACTCAGAACCGGCTATAAACTTCCCAAATATTTCAATCGACATTATAACCGTTTTGTCTTCGCTATAGGATAAAGTGCGAGCAACATTGAAAACGGGTAGCCCATAGGTGCTTTAATATCATTGTTGTTGTATGCGAAGGTATCACTTCTGTGATACCTTCTTCTCAGCGTACAAGGAATGTCGCTGAGCACCTTGAGATTTTCTTTATTTTCAACTTCGGAATGTTCGCGATTTCTATGTTTCGAATTCTGTTCTGTTCACGGTGTCTGTATTCGTCTGTTTGCGATTTCTTGTTAGTCTCGTTCGCGATTTCTAGATTGTCTGATCAGTGTTGTTGCGTTCTGTCCGTCGTCACCTCGGTTTTGCCGTGAATGGTTGAGGGTAGTTTGAGGTGGAGGAATTTTTTAATTGATTGTAGAAATGATGTATGGCGGCTGTACCTCCTACCCTCACCAACAGAGGGACAGTATAACGAGACTTTCCCGCTAGTACCTGATCCGCCTTCTAGTACCCAGTGTCTAAGGCAGGGTCCGCTAGTCAGTCTTACTCACGAGTCCTCTAGCTGACACAGGACGAAAGGGTACCCCCTTCCTTCTTTCCTTTTCTCTGTCTCCCCACCACACACCCTTTGCAGCCGCTAAAGATGGAAGGAGTGTGCTTGAAGGCGCGTACCTAGAGGACTATGCCTGAAGGAGTGGGAAACGGACAATGAGGGATTATCGTGATTTATTGCAGGGTTGTCTGGTTTTCGTGTCTTGAAGTGCATCGCATGTGGTGTCTCTTCGTCGGGGTAGAACTGTCCGCATGCGACACGTGTCGTATTTCGTACTTCCCGCCTGCTTTTCATTTATGCGTTACAAATTTCCCAAGACAGGGTTAGGCACGTATAACCTTCGGTGTTGCCGTCGCAACAATTGTTGTTATTGCGTCTTGACCGGGCTCGGCAGTACTGGTGAGCCTATCGCACTTGTAAGATGGTGTGAGGAAAGAGAAATGGCGATAATCAAATGACCGATACACGAACTTTGGAAAGAAACGTGTGAACTTTAATAATTATTTACCCTCCTGACTACACCGTTGCTCTACGTTACGATGTTACTTTAAAATATAAAATGAATAAACAGCCGCGAGCGTTGCAATGACAGGATACTTATACTAGTGCTCATCGATGGGGCGTAAACATCTACCACCAATGAGCACGTACAAACATATATGTAAACCCTGATTGGTTTCTTAATTTGCCGCCCATCCAGCGCTGGTGGGGTGAGAGTAGTAGCGAAATGTCCCCAAGACGGTATGTCTCAGCTAACATCCCGAGGGTGGTCGCGCGCTCGCTAATACCTAGCGGTTCACATTTGGAGGTTTATGGTACGTCAATTGGTATTGAGTGCAAAAGTCAAAGTCTCGGAGGCGCACGTGTCAAAAAAGGGCAATCCTAATAAACCGACGTCCCAAGCTCTGGCAAAAATACTAGTTAAAACATCTGGCATTTCAGATGGACAGTTCCTAAAAAATAGTGGAACACGGGCGTCCGTACCATAAACCTTTTTATTCATTTAAAAATATTCTTAAGGCGCTATTCGCGTTTTAACAAGTGTTATTTCACTAAAACCGAAACCTAACGACAGTCCATAAGACGACTATATTTGCACGAAAACATTTGCATATTAGTTATATATTGTTCCGTCCGGGTCGAGGAACAGCCTGTTCGAAGGCACTTCTTTGCAATGTCTTCGACGGGTTAATGCCGCATGCCCTGCAATTGGTACGGGGCCGAAAGGTGACCCTTGGACGCGACCGTCGACGGTCTCCACCGACGAGCAGGGCAATTGGGCCATAAAACCATCCGCGCCACTGTGCGCAGATTTTCGACCCCATGGTGCTAATCCGAAGTGCTGTCTTTTCTTCCGAAAAATTAATTAACGTCGGCAACCTGAAGGACAGGCTTCCTCCTCTACCATGGAGGAACGTCGAAGAAGATCCTCTCCCTTCAGGTGAAAATTAACGAATGAGGTGCTATGTCCATCGTATCAACCACCCTCTCGAGTTGTCACACCGACGACACGAAGGGAAGAGGAAACGGACTTCGGAAAAAGCGATCAGAATAGTTTTGACTATCGAGTAAATCAAAATCAATTTGACTACCGAGTCAACCAATCTTTGACCATCGTTCGGGCCATAAGACAAATAAATTCGACTAACGTTCGAGTCGAATTTATATTCTTGCGAAATACATTATCGTTTCGGAGTGTGTCTTACGATTCTGCTATAGATCTGTCGTTGTGAGATCTTCCTAACTTTTCATACTCTGTAACACTGAATTGAAAACATTGAACTAGCCGTCCTTTTGCGTCTTACAAACGCAATTGCGCTAATAGGAACTTACAACTCCGTTCGAACACACGACCGCGAGGAACGGGACGTTACATTTATTGTCCGCGGTAGATTTGTAAGATCTTTCGGACCTCGTATGTGTTAGCACAACGTGTGCTGATTAAGTAATTAATGCTCGAAGAACCAGGTTTAGGAAACTGTATTTAAATCACTTCTATAACGAAACTTCAACAATGTATACTAAGAATTCAATATCTAAGATGCCATAACAGCATGGTATAGGAACGAATGAGTCTAGATTGCGTATAGATTGAGACTAGAATAGAACTGAGTTTAATGAATGTAATTGAGTAGAATGAGTTGAGTGAGAGCGAAGGACAGAAAGTTAGCACAGGTAAAGACTATGTTCTCTTCCTTTTTCGCAATTTTTCTCTTCTCTTTAAGACGCGGGTTGACCAATGAAAACTTATGCTTGATAAAACGGGCCATATGATTTGTTGACAGGTTGTACAAGCCGAGATGATCGGAGACAAATAGTGGGGATATATCCACTTATAAGTGTAGTTTAATCCACGCTTATAAGTGTGGTTTAATGTGGTAAAAACCCTAAGTGCAGCATTCGACGTTTTATGGCTTAAGGGGGCAGAAATCGCAGCCCCTGTACCCTGGAAATGGTTGCCAGATATGGTGGTGATAGGCCCACATCGTAGTCTGAGATTTCAGGAACCCAGGCCCAGGGTAACAATAACGAAACCGTGCCATAAAATGCTGCCCAACGCTCGCTACTACATTTGCAAAGGCACGCACACTAACAAGGGAATGGTTGCTTTTACTTGTTTACTCTTGGATTCAGTTTTATAAATATAAAAATCAATTCGATGCACGTCCAGTATGCGCTACAGAAATTTGTGTCCTTTACGTGTAAAAATTATTGTCAAACGGCGAAAAAACAATACTCCAACAACATATATTTTCTATTTTGATCGATAGATTAAACATACGAGTTTACATGAAAATAAATAGGTAATGAACAAGAAAAATTGCAAATACATTTTATTTTTATGTATTACCATATTATAACGAGTCAGACTCGTATTGAAGATTTTTAATAAAGTCTAACAAATATAAATATTATGACTTTCTTGTTAGACGAATGTTGTTCATTTGTAATCCATATTTAAGCATTTTAGTATATGTAGCAATATAAAGGATATAAATTGTCTTTTTTGTTCTGTAACATTTTTAGTGATGAAGACGTTATAATAACATTAGAGACACAAAAAATGGTATGGCAAGAGGTTAAACATGTAACTTCTTTAGTCATTTTTTCCCAAACTAAATTTGTCGATTAAAAACACACAGTTTATAAAAAAGTCATTACTTTACACTCTTTAGTTCTTGAGATATCTCCAAAATATGATTTACACCCTCGACATGAAATTCTAGAGACGGATCACTGCAGATAAAAAATTACGCGTGTAATATTTTTCAAGAAATCATATTACGCTAAAATTTCATTAAAATTAGTGAGTCACCCTTGGAAATGTTACTTTGCGAAATAGGTATTTTATTAAATCTTCTCTCCCAAGAAAGTTTTATTATTGCGATCATGAAACAAAAATTCATTCAGCAATAATTATATATCTTGTTTTACACTTTATTAATTCGAATATCATCGATTTAACATTGTTTACATGTTAAAAAGCAAATTCTAAATTCCAGCAAGCGTCAGGAGAATTCGCGAGTTCGTTAGAATTTCGAACGTATAGGAATGAAATAACAGTCGATCGGATTTCTACTCTCCTGCGTACGTTAACCCCGATCGAGGTATATATGCTACCCTAGAATAAAGAATAGTTACTTTTCAAAATACTATTTCTACGCGAATGACAATTGCAAGAAGATAAATTCGAGCAAAAACGAGTTATGAAAAATTTACTTTCTTCGATATTTCTCTTAGCATTTTGTATTCCGTGGTTTTTTTGAAAGAGTTGAATGAAGTCTCCAATTAGGCAGGATCAACGAGTGGCGACCAGCACCGAGTCAAACGACAAATTATTCAAAGAACTATCCTCCTCTCGTCACGAACAAGCTTATCAAACGCGAACGGAAGACAAGGAGGACTCCAGGCTCTAAACGATTCGTTTAATGTACGCTCTTTGGCCCGGATCGTCGTCCTCCTTACGCTAGATTTCTCGGGACACTCGTCGGCTGAAGAATGCGGGTGAATAATGAAGTTGTTCCACGGATGAGATGTCCCGAAGGGTCCCGTATTGGGAACCCCGATAGTGGAAGAAGGGACCGTAAGAATTTCACCGTCACGATCGACGCCGATGGTTCTCCGGCGGCCTCGCTCGTCTCTCATTATTCCGAAGATTACTCAAACAAATACCATAGAGCTGCGATGATTGGTGAGAAAGAACGATTCGAGGCGATAGTCGCAACCCGGAACGCGTTTCTCGATTAAAGTAGTCGAGAAACTGATCTAGAAAGACTGCTAGTCAAACGACCGTTTTTATATTTTTTAATCTACAATTATTCGCATTATAAAGTTGCTTTCGTTAAAAATGATTTCATGAATTCCTATATTAACACTGGGCTTATGGGGCGTGTTATATAGACGTATACTAATATTTTTTATTTACGATTATTGAAAGTGTAAAGATTTATCCAAGAAAAATGCGTCACCAGTTTTACTTCCTTGGGTATAAATCATTTTTAAAAAAGGCTAAAACTTTGGATAGACACATTCTCATTATTTTTATAGTGTTACGTCGTAACAACATTTAGATATACTGCAAAAAATACACATTTTCCCGAGTCACCGTCAAACTTGATTGCGCTAGTCTGCACATTTTGTATAAATAGCACGCATTGTTCTGCACTCGCTTAGATGCCAAATTCAATCGTCATTGAGACAACTTCCATTCAAATCGCACTCGCTCTTTTGTAACAGTAATTTTAAGAGGTAAACTCGTACTCAAGTTTATTGAAGTCTAACTGTTATTTTCAGACAAGTTTGTGTTTTGTAAAACCATTAGCACCATTCCTAAATATTCGATCATTATTAAGTTAATGCTTGAAGCGCACGAATAAATTAAACTCGGTAGAATCACTTCCAATAAACTATTCGTACGCGCTGAACATATAGAGTAATGTAGAATAATTGCTTTTAGTGCTCCGTAAATTCACA
>CM052097.1:2290823-2312024 GCA_028453745.1 Agapostemon virescens
TTAGTCAATATGTACGCAGTTTAGACTTCATTGCTCGTGTCATCCTAGTTATATTCTTCCTGTTGTATGCGAAGGTGTCAGTTCTTTGATACCTTCTTCTCAGCGTACAAGGAATGTCACTGAGCACCTGGCTCGCATAATAACTACACGATTGTAGTGGTTGCGATTTTCTTTATTTTTAACTTCCGAATATTCGCGATTTCTATGTTTCGAGTTCTGTTCTGTTCGCGGTGTCTGTATTCGTCTGTTTGCGATTTCTCGTTAGTCTTGTTCATGATTTCTAGATTGTCTCTTTCGCAATTTCTAGATTGTCTGATTAGTCTTGTTGCGTTCTGTCCGTCGTCACCTCGGTTTTGTCGTGATTGGTTGAGGGTAGTTTGAGGCGGAGGAATGTAGTGTTTTTTAATTGGTTGTAGAAATGGTGGAAGGAGTGTGCTTGAAGGCGTGTGCCAGAAGGAGTGTACCTGAAAGAATGGGAAACAGTCAATGAGGGATTATTGTGATATATTGCAGGGTTGTCTGGTTTTCGTGTCTTCAAGTGCGTCGCATGTGGTGCCCGTTCGTCCGGATAAAATTGACCGCGTGTGGCGCGTCTCGAATGTTGTACTTCCTTGTCTGCCTTTCGTTTATGCGTTACAAATTTCCGAAAACAGTTCCTATGTCATTTTAGATATTGTCAACGTGTCTTGTTAAGTTACACAAATTGGTTATTCATAGTTCATACTATTGTTGAAGCTTCATTGTAAAGTATAATTAAAAGGCAGTCTGTTGAGTTTTCAACTGGTCTTTCGAACGTTATTTCATTAATTAGTCGACACACGTCGTGCAAACTCATACAAGGTCTGAAGGTATTTTTAAATTCTACCACGGACAATGAACACAGGCGGTGTCGTAATTCCATGTTCATAAAACTTCTAATTGTTACCAGCAAAATTTGAATTAAATGAGATTTTACATTATTAGCGTCATTGAAAATTTTACCATTTAAAAAGTTCTGCATGCAACGAAATAAATGGTAATCTGAAGGGATAAGTACAGAGCTATATGGTGTACGTAACAACGCATCCCAACCTTGTTTTAATAATTTTTCGCGTGTGATCAAAGATGTGTGGTGCTTTGCATTATCATGTTCGTAAACAACGCCCTTATGATTTACAAATTTCAACCGCTTTTCTTGAACTGCATCACTGTGTTGGGCGAGTTGTTGAACGTAGACGTTGGAATTGACCGTTTGATATCTTGGTAAAAGTTCAAAGTGCAGAATTCCTTTGTAATCCCACGAAACTGACAGCACAATCTTTTCTTTGGTGAATCTTAGATTTTGATGTCTCCGCTGGTTCATTCTGCTTCACTCGTGATTTTTTTCGATTAACGCTGTTATAAATTATCCATTTTTCGTCGCCAGTGATCAATCGTTTCAGAAATGGATCAATTAAGTTGCCTTCCAGAATCGAATCGCAAATGTTAATGCGTTGCGTCAAATGAATTTCCTTAAGCCGATGAGGGATCCATAAATCGAGTCTTAATATGGCCAAACTGTTTTAATTTTTGTTGACGCATATATGCTATGCAACTGTAACTGGACGGCCAGCTTGTTGTGTATTTTTTGCGTGAAAAATCACCAGAACAAAACTTGGCAAACCAATTTTGACATTGCCTTTCTTTCAAGGCTTCATTCCCGTATACGACACATAACTTCTTGTATGCTTGCGATGCATTCTTATCTCTTCGGGAATAATATAGTAAAATACAGTGAGACACGAAAGTATTCGAACGCCGTCAGATAAAAAGTTTGACGCGTAAAAAACGTGACGTCCATTAACAATTGCAAAATATTTTTATTCCTGTAGTAACATACAACCATCACGGTTATAAATGTTAAATTGGAAGCGTCTTTGACAACGTAAGTAATACTTATGCAAGATTTATCGCCGACATTGTCTAAACGGACGTCACAAAAGTATTTGAACAACAAAACTTATAAACAAAACAATCCTTAAATACGATAAATTGTAAACCTTAGTTTCTTCAGTTGATGTTACACGCTTGCCCTGTTCGGTAAAGCAAGTGTTAACAAGAGTGCAAATTTGTGTTAATAATGTGTGCAAAAGAGTCCGAAACTAATATCACTGATAGAAAACTGATAATGTAGTGGCATAATGAAGACAAGAGTTATGGCGAAATAGTGAAGTTGTTGCGAAGAAGTAAATCTACTATTAACTACATGGTAAAAAAATTAAAAACAGCTGGAGTTCTTCAAGATGAAGTCCGTTCTGATCGACCCAAGAAATTAACGAAAAGGGAAGAGAATGTAATTGGTGCGCGAAATAAAAAAAGACCCAATAATTTCGGCCCCAAAACTTGCTACATTAATCGCTAATAGGTTTGGAACACAAGTTCATTCCGAAATTTGTCGAAGTATCCTCCGTGAAAACAATTTTCATGATCGTATTCTCAGAAAAAAAAACTATTTATTAGTAAAATCAACAAGCAGAAGAAACTAAATTTCGCTGAAAAGAATGTGAGCAAGGACAAGTATTATAAGTAAATTTAAGTATTATTAAGTATAAGTAAATTTAATATATTTGGCTCTGATGGATGTCATCAAAATTTGGAAAAAACCAAACAGAGAGATGGACCTTAAAAATCTACGTCCAACTGTGAAACATGGATGTGGATTCATAATGGTGTGGGGGTGTATGGCGGCCGACGGTGTTGGAATCCTTGTAATTATTGATGAAATATTAGATAAATATAAGTATATGCAAATATTAAAAGATAATTTAAATCAAAGTACGGAAAAATTAGGGCTAGTTGGTGATTTTCATTTTCACAAGGACAATGATCCTAAACATATCGCACATATTGTTAAACAATGGATCATTTATAATGTACCCCACATTTTAGAAACACCTTCACAAAGTCCGGATATTAATCTCATTGAACACTTATGGGCAAAAATTGGCAGAGAACTTAGTAAATATTAAATATATTAAAGACTAAAATTTTAGATGTTTGGAATAATATAGAAAAAGTAATTACTGAAAATTTAATTAACAGCATGCAACGACGTTTGCAAGCCATAATAAGTGCTCATGGTGGACCGACAAAATATTTAAACTATATTTTTAGGTTAACGATAAATTACTCGTTTAATCGTTCGAATACTTTTGTGGCTGTTTAGCCGATATTGGCAACAAATCTTTCATAAGTATTATTTACGTTAACAAAGACACTTCCAATTTAACATATATAACCGTGCTACTTGTATGTTATTACACGAATAAATATACGTTTTAATTGTTAATTTAACTCCCATTTTTACGCATTAAACTTTTCATTTGAGAGCGTTCAAATACTTTCGTGACTCACTGTATGTGTGAAATGCGCGATTTATTTTTCCATTTTTAAATTGGGACAAAAACGAAACTAAATAACGAACGATACAATTTTCTTACTAATAATTAAAGGTGAAAATCCAAACAACAAGAAAACAATATTGGTTAGGTGCTTTGATCACGTTGACGTAACAAAAGAATATGCTAAAACCATTTATCGACAAAATCCGCAATCATTTACTTGCCAACCCAATAGGATAGGAGTTACGGAGCACTAAAAGTGAATATTTTTACATTACGTTATAAAAATAACGAGAATGTGATTATAAAATTTTTTAACAATTTTCTAAATAATACATACCCAATAAAATCAATGCGTTGACTACTGGCTCGCGGATGCACGTCAACAACTTTAATAGTCATAATGATTGCCGCATTCCTTAACCCTTAGAGCTCCAACGGCACCTCTGAGGCCACACTACAAAATACCCTTACTATTCTTTAAAATAGTTTTTACATTTTTGAGATGAGATGTTGCACGTACGAGTAATTGTAATAAACTTTATACAAAAGTCAAAGAATGTTTCAATTTTAGAATTCAAATTGCTTGGAGTGCTAAGGGTTAAACCTAGTGTTAAAATGGAATGGTTTAGGTTTTTATTTGCATCTTGATAGAGTGTTTCAATACCAATAATATTACTTACTACAAAGGTCCTTCATGGTCACTCAAGGATAACTACGATGGAAAATATATTGTAAGTCGCAGGTATAATTTCCGCGCGAGGAAGCAGAACAAGCAAACCCATGAAACAAAGCCGAAGAAATATTAGGTACGCGGCTCCATTTTATAGCAACGATGAGAATCGGTTTCTTCGTTACCTCGTGATATCTGCTACCGGAAATAGGTACCCTTGGTACTCTTGTAATTCCAGGACATGCCTCTATCTAAACGTTCAACCTGTTCCCCATCGTTGCGATTACATTCTCAGATTTATCGCACCGCCACTTTTAAAACGTGCAATCGGAGACAAGTGATTGCGCGGGCTGAAAGGGGACGAGTCTAACAAGAAAAATGTGTAGCAAATAGAGAGTCAGGTAGAACGTCTAGCGAGATGATAAATACTTGAACGTCATAATATACTACTTTGTTGAACCCGTCACAACATCGTGTACCACAGTATGCAGTTAAAACTATAGGGTGGAGCATTTAAAACAAATCATCTGAATCAATCGATTAGTTATTAACCCTTAGAACTCGAATGGTGCTTCTAAAGCGATACTAAAAGTTGCCACAATATTATTTAAAAAATGTTGACATCGCTACGTTTGCAGTTAAGTAATCCTTAAAAATTTTAGTATTTCAAATACGAGTTATAGTAATTAATTACATATGCAGGAAAGGAAATAAACTATATACAATGGAATGGAATTGCTTCGAATGCAAAGAGTTAATATTGAACCTTATGACTTGGATATTTTTAAGAGTGTTATGTTGCCATAACTAACGGGAGAGTTTCCCAAAAATATGAGGCTTCTTGTTGCAACTGCAGGATTTTACGAGACTCGTTTTGTTAACCCTTCGCTCTCGTCGAAGAAGCTGGTAATTTGTCGAATGCCTATTCACTTTGAAATAGCTATACATCGACAACAATGAAATAGAATCTTATGTGGTATTGAAAGGAATTTATAACATACATGGTTAGATTTTGGAATGGAATTGCTTCGAATGCAAAACGTTAATTTTCTATAGGTGAATGCGTCGAGGGGATGTGAAAATCAACTTTTTTTTAGATGGAATAGCATGAAGTTTGGTTTAAATCATGATAAAGAGTTTCAAGATGTATACAATAACTTACTATGAAGGAATCAGTCGAGATAACTCAAGTTCAACCGCAATAGAAAATATATATTGTAAGTCGCGCACATAAATTTCATGATGGAAAAGCAAAAAACAATCACAGCCAGGGAACAAAGCCAAAGAAATATAAGGTACGCTGCTCGATTTTGCAGCAGCGATTAGAATCGGTCTCCTATGCCTCCTAACATTTGTTACCAGAAACTTTCATCTAAATGCTGTTGGTAATTATTCACAATAACCTTTTCAATGATTCCATGATCTTAATAATATATTGTCAAGGTAATCATTTTTAATAACTTTTTCCCAATAATTATCATTATCTTTAGCGTATTACGATGGATGAAAATGGAAAAACATTTGAACTTGGTTCATTTGCAATTAATGCAAAAAATGTCTATTTTTCATAAAGATTAACAACCTAGTAATTGGTAATCGTGCAAAAGCGTTATAAAATACGTAGTTACCAAAAGTTTTTAAGTTTTTACAACATGAAGAAGTAATATTTGAGAATTTCAGGCAGTAAAAACTCTAAAAAAGCACGTCCTTTCTCCAACGTGCTCGTTATCCAAGGCAGTGACTTACGGTCTACGGAGATCGCTAATAGGGGAAGCGTCTGAGAAACGTAAACGGTGGCATAATCTTTTGAACAAGGCGCGTGATTTGCAGGAGGGTCGCGCAGGATAAGTTACCCAATAGGATGCATTTCTCGCGAGGATATAATGTATCTTCGCAAAACGCATAACAAGATACGTCGGATAGAATTCGAGGATGTAGATTGTGCCGCAAGATAGGAGGCCGGTTTAAAATGGAAACTCCTATCGTACGATTCCCTTTAGGGAAAACAGGATGAGAAGTGTGGAAGTGATTTTTTTCGAAGATCTAGGATTCAGTAAAGATGGAAATGTTATTTAATGTGATCTCTTCTAATTTTTGATATTACGACAAAAACCCTTAACACTAAACTTACCATAAGGGGTCAAGTGACCCTTTCCAAATTTTCTATTTTACAAATACCGAAGCTATAAAATTGTCTTCACAGCATCGATTCAATAGGTTTTTTGTTATTCTAACATACATTTTAATAAAAATTTCACAAAACCGAAATAAAATAAATCTTGGAATTTTTATAAGACAATATACACCAGTCAATTTTAATGCTCGGTAAGTTTAGTGTTAAGAAATAGACAAACCTGGAACGTCCGAAATTTGAGTCCTGAGGACGTTCCTCGGATGTTCCAAATAGAGGTTCCTAGAATGTCGAAAATTTATGAACGTTTCTAAAACATCCGAAATTTAAATCTTAAGGACATCTTTGGGATGTCCCAAATGGGGATGCAGAAAGTACGGACTTGAACAGGACGTAAGAAGCATGAAGGATTGTGCCTTCTAGTGAGAGGACCTCGCAACCATCAAAGGATACATTCCTTGGATACCTGACATGTATATATATTTATGTAAGTATTGATATATGCACTGATATACAACTGCGGATAATTATAAACTCAAAGTAACTTTTATATTCTTACGAATGTTTAAACAAAAATTTAGCAAAATATTATATTTGCGTATTTCTACAGTAAAGTCCGAAATAAAATCAGTGAAAATCACGTGGTATAGACCTTCCAAAGTCAGAAATAAGTAACTTCTTTTAAAAAGTGTTTTTTAAATTCTGCATAAGTATAAACTCAGTATTAATTTCCATACTCTTCCAGATATTCCTTTATTTCCTACAACCTGTAGCAATCGATCAGGTATATTATAGAGGTTTGGGAACAAACTAACAGAATCAAATCTCACGTATTCTTATGTAACTCAAGGTGAAATAAACTTTTGTCTTTCGATTAAAAATTAAGCAAAAACCTTGACGTTTAGGATAACAAACACTAAGTATTTATATATATTTATACAATAAAACATTTTGCGTGCAAATGGTCAGGCTCGTTTATGAGGCAAGCAACGGTGAAGCTATTTTTGAGAAAGCCGTTTTTAACGCGTACAATTCGCACGTTGACACAAAGCATGCTCCGTTCCTTACAATATTTAGTTTTCGGTCTCAATAATAAATGTTGGTATCACAAACCTCGTGTTTCCCAAGGGTCGCGCCGGCCAGGGTCCGGGGACAGACATCTGGCCTCGGCATGCACTCGCGGGCCCGTAGGAAATCCCGCTGTCCTTAGGACTTTAGGAAAGTCCTTCCTAAGAAACGCGCGTAAGGGCACAAGGAACAGTGGGGGAGTACAAGCCCAGAAAAGCAACCTGATTGGTTAATGGTCGTGTGACACATCTTCGTCATTTGACACAGTCTTCTGACAACCGCGAAATAGCATACTCCACCTTGTCAAGAGAAAAATAAAACACAGTTTCAAACGGGTTAGCATTCTCATTATTGAACATCCAGACTAACGAACTTCCTTCAACAACAGATCTCAAATTAAAACGACAAACAAAATACTCAGGAAAATGAAACTATGAGTATACAGATGATTTTTTTGCCTGTACTAAATTTATGTTATGGATAGTAAAAGAGGGATAAACAGACGAGGCAAGTGGCGTATGTAACTTAATGTGTGAATGAAGAGTGTTTCGACCTAGTGACAATTATTTAGAGTGGTTTCGAGGACTGAGATAAGACAGAGAGGCTAGTCCGATGCAGCATCTGTATACATATGCGTATGTATATATGTTTCTTGGGTTTTGACGCTGTAGAGACGTCGAAGATCCGGAAAAGCAATCGGAATCGTTGAAAGAGTCAGTTACAGTGAACAGTAATTTTGAAGAGTAGTGTTGTATGCGAAGGTGTCACGTCGGTGATACCTTCTTCTCAGTGTACGGTATTGTCACTGAGCACCTTGGTTCGCGTAATAATTTACACGATGGTATTTGGTTGCGGATTTTCTTCATTTTCACTTTGTACAGTGTCGCGATTTCTGTTCTGTTCGTGATATCTGTATTCGTCTGTTTGCGATTTCTTGTTCGTGTTGTCTCCGAGTTCACTGTGTGATCTCTGTGTTATCTCTTTGGTATCTGTCGATTCTTGTCGCTTTCTGTCCGTCGTCACTTCGGTTTTGTCGTCATTGGTTGAGGGTAGTTTTTGATGGAGGACTTTAGCGTTTTTTAATTGGTTCTAGGAATGATGGAAGGAGCGTGCTTGTGGGGGTATATCTGAAGGAGTGGGAAATTGTTGGTGCTTGACGGAGTGTGTCGGAAGGACTAGGAAATGGAGTCGATAAGGGATTAACGTAGTTTATTGCAGGGTTTGTCTGCTGGTCTTCACGTGCGTTGCACGTGGGGTCCGTTCGTCGGAGTCAAAATTGTCCGTGTTCGGCACGGTCGTAAGTCGCGCCTTCTACCTGCCCTTTTATTGTAGGGCTTACAAGTTTCTGAATGCGGGGTTAGGCACGGACAACCCTCGGTGTTGCCGTCGCAACAAGTAGCATTAGCATTTTTCAATAAATATCATCAGCAACAAACATAATCGGAAACATTTAACTTCGATAATGTATGTTTTCATTAATAACAAGGATACCTAGCATAACCTAGGTACCAAAACGTATTTGTCATCTTAAAAACAAACTATTATAGTTCTTGCGAATTAAATGAGTTAGATTGTTGTATACTGGAATATATTCGATGAAAAAGAATAAATATAAAATCGATGGACCGTGTTACCACTTATTTCTCCAATATAATGTCTGAATACTCATTCAGTGTAAACAGTATTTATACACTGTGTAAATACGAATAACTTTGTTAAGCATGGATCAAACGAATTAAATTTTTTAAGATGTTAGAAGAATTAATCTTTTAATGTTTTGTAACAGTAAATAACCTAATGTGATGTGTCGTTGAATCCGTCCCTGATAATGCTACTGTGTTATAACAAAAAAAAATAAATATAGTTCCATTTGTAAGCGTTACACCTTGCTCGGTTATTTCTACGTCGCAGAGGCACGGCTAGGGTGTTGTGAGGGTTATTTGATGGACTTCGAAGGGGGTTCCAGATTTTGAGGAATAGGATTGCTCCCAATGGGAAGAGCCTGGTTCGCGTAGGTCTGGCTGCTTCGAGAAAGGTCTGACTAAGGAGTTTCCAAATGCCTAACTCACTTCTTGGGCAGTTTTGGCCGGTATTTCTACTAATTTCTAAAGCTAGCTCCGTCCAATCAGGGGTGCGTATGACCGAGCGCAAGGGTTTTTTTATGACCGTACCTGCGAGTGCTCGGCGTGCGGTGGACGCGGGATTCGTACGACTTATTTACTAGCTATACAAAATTATATTTTAGACGTATTCGCGCTATACGTTTAAAAAAATTAATTTGACTTTAAAATTTCTCTTCACCGTTCCAGTCCTGAAAAAGATCAGACCATGCAATTACCGTTTCATACCGAACAAGTTTTGTGAGTAAATTTTTTTGTAACTTCAGGACGTCAAGAGATATTTCTGTTTTCCAAATAAAGGAAACACACTGAATATAGAGTTCCACCGTTTATCTACATCCAGCCATAATTGCAAAGATCTTTGAAAACTTTGAACGTGTAAATAACATACTCAGATCTACAGAAGGCATCTTTTAACTTCTCATTACTGGCACACATAAAGCAGTTAAAAATTGTGACATTTACTCTTTTCTTCGCGATTCCAATTAATAGCAACGTAATAACAAAAATTACTCAAACAGTAACTAGTGAACGAATACTTGTAGCATCTCTAGGAAGCTCAAGCTGTTTGGTCTAATTTTTAAAAAGTTATTCGTTTTTAGAAGGTCTACGAATATCTTGTTTACTCACCGTGATTCGCCGATGATATTTTTATACAAAGTTCGTCGACGGATCGCTCGACGACACAGGAAATTCAGGCGAGCGGAAGTTTGTCGAAGAACAACTTGTAACTCGACTATGCGATTTTGCGGGGGACGTGTTCGGCCAGAAAATGGCCGAAATTATTGCCTGCGGCTGCCGCATCGATAACTCGGTTGCTACGATTCTCGAGATAGTTAACTCACTTTTACGCGGAGAACTTATGCTGCCTCGTATAGTCACGGACTTTCGCATGATTATTGTGGGAAGAGAAGTTTCGAGTTGAAGTTCACAGGCAGCACAATATATTAATTTCGAAATGCTGCTTTCGTTGTAATCAATAGTAGTACTCATAGAAATTATACAGGACAACACTGTTCTTTTAACAGTTATGGTACGTTTTATTAGGTGTTTTTCGATATACCACTTTCTTTGTAACTACAGTTATTATAACGTCTTCATCATAAAAAATGTTACAGAAACAGAAAGAAAATTTATATTTCTTACACGGCTGCATTTCTTTCAATGCGAAAATATTTGTTGAGAAAGAATAAAATTTCGTTTCGTTTAAAAAAAAGCATCGCATTTATATTTGTCAGATTTTGTATAATATCATCGAAACGTGTCTGACTCGTCATATTATGGCAAGTGGTTAACTAAATTCTTGTGATCCTGTAAAATGTTTGAGATTCGCAATGTAACATAGATAAAACAATGTAGATAGAGCTTAACTTTATTTGATGAACTTAAAACATGTATGAAAAGGGTAACTGTTTGAAATATCTACAATGGTTCACCAACTCACCAATTTGAGAACGGATTTTGAACAATTTCTTTTAGTTTGTTAACTCTGCAGTGCATACTTAAATGAAATGTACTTTAAAACAAAAAAGCTTTCAAAAATTTGGAGGATAGCGTGTATTCCAGTTTTATGGCAAACAAAAGTCAAGGGCAACAAAAGCAACAAGGGTTGTCTTATTATTATTGAATTTGTTGTTTACTAGCTTTGACTAATAAAAACAAACACCGATAAAGCGTTCAGAGAATCTCTGTCGCCATGACATTTGACAATACCAAAATATTATAAAGCGTCGAAATGTACAATTTATAGTAATTTTTATTAACTTATCCTACATATACACTTTTCATGATTCACTTTATACCATACGTAGTATATGAGGTTGATAGCCATTTCCGTTTGCAAGTAAATCCGTTGAGCACATACATACATCATGTTTCCGCAATAAAAATCGTTTCAGAGAGAGCCCAGCGTGACTGGAAAAGCTCGAGCATTGAACTTTCCGAACATTGGTTCTGATTATTCGTAAAGTTTATGAGGAAAGCCAATATTTCATGGAAAATGTTTTTCCTCCATTGTCAGAAGCTTGTTTAATGAAAAGGAATTCGAAATTAGTATTCTACCTAAGAATATTTTTAGATTCCGTTGGCTGTGTATGAAATATATGCGAGTTCTGTATTCAATTAATACTTTATAATTCAGCTATATACAGTGCACGGCAGTTCTCTTTAATGAAAAATTATTTACACATGTTACGTGTAAACTAGCAGACGTACCCAGCTTGATTCCAATAATATTACTGGAACGTGCACAGCCCTTTGATACATACAGTCCTGTGAATAATTATAAACTCAATGTAACTTTTACATTTTTGCGAATGTTTAAACAAAAACAAAATATTATATTTGCGAATTTCTATATTATACTTTATATTCAGGAGTCTGAAAGAAAGTTCTTTTAACAAGTGATTTTCAAGTTGTAAATAAGTACAAATTCTTTAACACTAAACCTGCCATAACGGATCAAATGACCTTTTATAGATTTTTTATTTTACAATTATTACATTTATAAAATTGGGCGAATCAGGTACTAGCGAGAAAGTCGTCCAACTGTCCCTCTACTAATATTTTTATAGTTCTATATGTTCTGAAAGTTCAATGTGTACAAGTTCTAAACTTCTATCAAATCCGAATGTGCAACGTGTACTAGTTAAAGGTTTTGAACGATTTGATTTTATCAAAGCTATGAAAAATAATCTCCTTTATCAAAGCTCCGATAAAATCTCGACCATTTAAATCCAATTAATCGTCATTAGCCCTGACCGGGAAAACCTGTCGTCCTACTACATTTAAGACGTTCATTGTAGACAATAAACTAAATCAAGGAATGCCATTGGCTAAGACTTGCTCACCCAATTACTATGTACGCCAGCAAATGTACCGAGCAAAAACAGACCCGATTAGACGGTCAGATCGCAACGCTAATACTTGTTTCTCTCAACTTACACAAACAGCACTCGAAAATAAAATTCTGTTAAAAACCAAGTTGGTCGTTCTCACTTTCAATTCAACATTACATTCCCAATAATAAATTGAGTTGGAATAAGTACGTGCTTCTTCGGGGTATCGTACTCGAACGACTGCGTCCCTAACAACGGACGGTTTCCTCAACACTGCCTGTGTAAATTCTATTTGTTCTTTCATTTCTGGGATATTATTTATTATCGGCTTGTCCTAACTGTAAACTTCCCTTGTCAGAATAATCCAGAGATTCTCAAGGAAGTTTAAGTTCAAACTTAACGCTATCCAAGGTAGTAATTTCACTCTGAATTTTTAAATCCACTTTTTATTGGACGAGCAGTATGTACATTACACATAAAGACATTATCCGGCTGCAATAATCTTTATTGTCTTTTTTTAGTGTTATAAACAGCAACAAATAAATGTGCAACATTTATTAACATCCGGCAGCGTTCATTCTACTTTCTACAAAAACAATTTCACTTTTTGTAATCTATTTAAATGCAGCTCAAGCTATTTCAGAATCGCCTTCCTGAATTCTTCACAACATGATTCTCCTCTTTCCACAGATCGTGTCAATAATAACTACAACCATCTGGGCCATCGAGATTAAATTTTCTTTCATCGTTAAATATAACGTGTTTTCATATATTACCTTTGCGGACATATATTTTTGCATATTATAATTTGGCTTCACATCTGCTTAAACATTTTTGATTCTTAAATTTCCCAGATTTTCCAGTTCATCGCCTAACGAGACTGGAGTGAAATTTTAAATTAAATGGTTTAATTATTTTTTGTGATAGAGCGCTACTTTTCGATGTTTCTCTCAAAAGTGCACGCTTCATGGTGGAGAAAATTTTGTTGGTCGTCCTGATCGTTTATTTTTTTCATAGTTTTTAATTCCGAGCTTTAGGAAATTCTTTATTATATACTACGAACTGTGAATAACGCTCGCAATTTGTCGATGGCTTTTTCCACAGCTCTTTAAACCAATTACTCTCTGTTTTTATATTTCGTCCAACTGAGAACCACGTGGCATGCTGCACAAACAGAACATTTTGAATATAATTGATAACTAAATATTTTTAAATACTTATTTTAATACTATCTCACTGTATAAGCAACTGAGTTTATAAATATTCTCAAGTATATTATTATGAAACGACATAATATTTTCAGATTTTGTGCGACTTTTATAACAATATATAATTGAATAAATAAATCTATACAATTTATTCCTATGAAGACAATATTATGACTTTTGTTATGTTATGTTATGTTATGACATATTGTTACTTACTCATTATAATGCTATCGTACTATATGGATAATAACTGAGTTTATTTATTCACAGTTATATTCTTCTCTCTCTCTCTGACTTTAAACCAGTAGCTTACCAGGTATGTTAATATGAAACTAGAATTTTTTTCTAGAAAATACATGTTTATCGTATGAAAATGATACAAAATATTTTATTCGAAGTATTGCCCATCGGTAGCTATACATTTTTCCCATCACTGTCACAATTTGTTGATGCCACGTCAAAATTCTTTTTCTCTTCTTAGGCAAACCAGTCATCGAGCCGTTTTCGTACATTTTCGTAAGATCTAAAACGCTGCTCAGCAAATGTGTGTCCCATAGATACAAATAAGTAATCATCGAATTGAACCAAGTCTGATGAGTAAGTCGCATGCGGAAGTATTTTCCAGCTAAGCGCCTCAATCGTTTCCTTGACCAGTTTTGTTGTGTGCAATGGTGCATTATTATGAAGCAAAATCACTCTGTGTTGCCTGTTTTGATATTCTGGTCGCCTTCTGGATCTTTTCCACAGCATTCAACCGTATAGACGGATTCTTGTGTTACATTTAATTGATTCGCGAGTTGTTGTTGCATTTAAGCGTCATTCTCATCCAACGACGTTTGAAATTCGCTGTCTTCAAACTTTTTCGATGGTCTTCCACGTTCTTCGTTTCTCACGTCAAAATTACCACTTTTGAATTTTTTAAGTCACTCAAAGCACTGTAATTTATCAAGGGCGTGCTCGCCGTAAGCTTCGGCAAGCATTCGATGCGATTCTGCAGCAGTTTTTTTCAAATGGTAACAGAAAATCAATGCTGTGTAGTTTCCAGGCACAAAATTGGACATGTTCAACGCTATTAAAAACTATGCTGTTGTATGAAACTTGTATGGTTGTGAGTTGAAAATCTTTATCAAATGTTGAAACAAGAAAATGGCGTCAATTACACGGTTCGACGGTAACTACATTAACAGCTAATGCCACGTATAAGCAAATTCTGGTTGCATAATTACATATCTTGTAAGTTCAAAGCTGTACTGTATGGAGGGGGGGGGGGAGTCTCCACGATGAAGCTTTTTTGAATCATCAGAATTCTTCTGGAATCCACCGAGGAAGGATCAACGGCTAGTATAGTTAGAATTGTATCGATAAGAACTTTGACAAGAATTCCCGCCAATTGTAACATTGTAGCAAGGAGCCGTCCTTTGAATAATCAGTAACCTAATACAGTCTACTTAAATACAAGTTTTCGTTTAAATCCAATGCGAGTTGATAAGCGACGTCGGTTCATCATCACGTCCACCATAATCCTCCGAGATCCTCGAGAACATCCAGCCCTCCGGTTACAAACATAATTATTCGCGTCACTGTACATGCGAATGTAATCTCTCTGAAGTCGAAGCATTATATAAATATTATATTGTGGCTACAGACAGATACTTTGCACTACATAATATCCATTAAAATCGGAACCATTCTCTCGGTAATATGCCAGAAATTTATGCAGAAATTTATTACTCTTGCTTAATTATCCCATTGGTAACAATAAAATGGATGCAGTAGCGAGTATTACGGCGGACTTTATATATGGAGATAGAATTTAAGAGGTAGACGATAAATATGAGATGCTAAAACGATTGGAGGCTGTATATTACGTAATGCAAAAAGTCTTGAATCATATAATCACAAAAGCTCAGACCACTCGTGCTTAAAATTACTTTATTCGCTTTCAAAAAAGGTAATGTAAATTGCGAGAGGAATTTTCAGCCGAAAAATTATGTCTCGACAACTGCGTTTAATCGCCGAGCGTATTCCAGTTTCATTATGTATAAATGGATTGCAATTAAGTAATTAATCAAGTTGGTTGAAATTATTGTTGCAATATATTTTCTACAAAAGACAACAACTCGGAACCTAAAGGTAAAGACATGAATAATTTAAGTAACCTAGAACAATCTTAATTTTGCAAATTTTATGTGCAGGTAACTCATCGAGCTTCCTCTTCAAATGACTTAACGGTACAGGTTATAGACATTTTAAATTATAACATTTTTTTAACGGAGAAATATTGGAATTTATATGGCAACAAGGGACACATTTATGAGGTATGGGTTTTTTGCGGATGAAGACGTTTCAGAGAATTTAAGATTACCCTGATTTTTTGTAATGACTTGACCTATTCTTTGTACCATAGGTTGATACTGTATAAAATTCTGAGTAAAAATGTGTTGGCCTTTAAACGCTCCAAACCTAATTGTTAACGAGATACTAACGAAAAATGTTTAATAATTACTATCTGGAAACTAAATTAGGTGTTCAAATTGATTCAATTGAATTGAAAGGTTTGGGAATAAATCTACAGAATCAGAACCCACGTATTCTAATGTAAATCAGTCTTGTCTTACGATTCAAAATTAAGCAAAAACCTTGAAATTCAATTCAACACGATTAACCAAAAATTAATGAAAATGAATCTATGAATATACAAATATGAAAGAACATGAACATTATCGCATTTTAGTAACAGTTTGTTTGTAGTAGTTTCTCAGTAATTACAATGACATACTTAGCTAATGTAAAAATAAAATAAATTCCAATTAGCTGATGCCACTTTTACATTGATTCCAATCAGGCGTTTTCGAGGATGTGAGGATTTACGCAAGTTGATGGTTGCTACACTTCTTAACACAAAATCAATCGAACTTTAAAATTGGCTAGTGTATGTTGTTTTATAAAAATGGCAAGATTTAATGCATTTTAATTTTGTGCAATATTTATTACAATAGATAATTGAACAGAAAGATGTATTCAATCGATTTCTATGAAGCTAATTTTACAATTTCAATCATTGCAAAATAAGAAATCCGATAAGTCATCTTCAATACAGTAACATAATTTACTTCCTAATAAAGAAACATTATCTTGGTTAACAACGGGTATTTGGTGCAGTCACATTTAGTGATGGGGAATGCATCTCTTTTTGAAAAGTATTGACAAAATCTCTCATATATACTCCGTGATGGAGGATTACATTGAGGATATTTTTCAGGGTATATTTCTTTCGCTCCTGTTGTACGTGCACCGCAAGCACCATAAATTATCAGCATATCTATACACCCGCTATTACTCTATTTCATTTTCAATTGTACTTTCCCAACACTTGCAAATGCACATCAACGTTATCTTCTGCAGTACCGAACTATAAATGTTAGAAAACCGATTGTAATATGCTATAACAGTTTTTAACGCACTTAACCTAAAGAGTTAAACCGGAATAAAAGTATCGCACTCAAAAGCAAATGTTTAAATGCTGAAGCATTGAATAGGAGCTTTCATATCCTAGTTAATATTAATTTAAAAACTTTATCGAATACTTTTGTCCAAAAAGAAACTATATTTCAATTTTATATCCTTAACGTATTAATAAATATCTTACTTGTAGAAATGTAAAAAACAAATTAATTGTGTGCTTAAAAAGTAAGCAGATCTTAAGAGAATTAAATTTCCTAATGCGGTACCGGAGTCTATTTTTACAAATTGATATTAAATGAAGATAAACGAAGAGGTCAATGCATTTGCAAGAGGTGAAGTTAGAAATATATTTTAAAAAATTGATAAATAGAATAAGTGGATAGCTCTAAACGCCACTAATTTTAAAGTAAGAAAAATGGTCCGGTTTTCAAGAGTTCAAGGCATACATTACACAAACGATTTTTTAATATCACGTACTCTAATAGTTTCTTCTGCATGATATAGCCTATGTTAAAAAACACTGTTTGTTTTTCTGTAAAAAAAACATTAACCTTTTGCACTCGAAGCAATTTTAATTTCTAACTCGAAACATTTTTTGTTCTAGAATAATTATATTGTACGTGGTTCATTTCCATCCGTGCGTATCAAATTTGTTACTATTAATCGTACGTGCAAACTTCAATTTTTCCTCACTTTCGGAATGCAAACATTGTAATGTAAAAATTGTTTTGAATAACAGTCTGACAATTTTTAGTGTCTCCTCAGAGGAGCCATTGCTGTGGGTTAATGAAAATGTAAATTGATGTCTAATCGCTACGACATTTGTTTAATGGCGCAAAAGCGGGGTAACAAAATTCGCAAAAACTTTGACCGGCTTTCGGTTTCAGTAGTAACAAACGCCTAATCTTCTGGCATCGGGTACATCTCGCTACGTGACACGCTTGTAACTGCGGCGAACCGTCCAGACGGGGCTGAACGTGCGAAGAAGCATTTCTGAAATTGCTCGCGCCGCTATTTCGCCACAAGGCGAGACGAGGCGAGGCCGCAAAACGGTTTTTCGCCGGGTATAAATCGCGAAGGGATTCCAAAGGTAGGAAACACCGAGGAAATCTCGAGGCAAAAAAAGCTGAAAGGGGCGAGAAGGATTAAAAGATGGCAGGAGACGACTGAAAAAGTTGAGAGAAACCGAGGTGGTTAAAAACCGCGGAGGTTGGACCGAAATTAAAAGAAACATGGAGCTTTGTTTCTGATTGATAATCGTTTGATGATCGCTGAAACGAAAATCGCGGTGTAGTAGTAGATTGCGTAGAGTCAATTTTCTGTGTCAATATAAAAAACGGGATGCCACAAATATTATTCTAAAGCCGATAGCATACTTTTTATTCAATGTTTGATAACATTAACTAAAAATACAAGGACTTTTTAATTTTACACGCCAGCGTACAACGGTTAGGGTTAGCATCTAATGTTTGTATATTTTACACTAGGTTTTCGGTAAAATCAAATTTTTATTTATAATCTGTTATATTATTTCCATTATTATCGTGGAGAGTTTTCCATATTTTCTGCAAATTTTCAATCTCCTTCTCATGGAACTCCAGAGTCCGTGAAGCACAATGGGACTCAAGGTGCCCCCACTTCAAGGCCAGTCCTCAGACTGGTGATTATGACCTCTCAATCACCAGCAGCAAATCTTCATAAATATAGTAAATTTTCTTTGTTGTTACCGTTACATTAAATTCCCCATGAAAATGAAAAAGCATGCAGTGACAACTATAATCCTCGGAAGGTACCACTTTATTGCAAGACAGTAAAAAAATGTGTATTTCTTAAAATATTCAGAACACAGGCTGCTTTACTGAAAACTGTCAAAAATGATGTATTTCCTGTTCAACGATCGATACAGAACTGAAGGCTTCTTCTGAAAAGACTTCTTCCAAAATAATTTATTACTTATGGACACTCTCGTTATTCTTAGAAAGTAATGTAAAATAATCGCTTCTGGAGCTCCGTATATTATTTCCCACTAATTATTTTAACTAAGCGAGGCAGTTTATTTCTGACTATACATATTCGAAGTTGCTGCATGAAACTGTAGATAATTTCACAGCAAGCCGATCAATTTATATTAAAAGGAAACAGTAAAATAAACTAGTCACGTTGATAATATTTTATTCGAAACTACAATAAAATAAATATTGCGTACTAGCCGAACTAAATAATTATATATGCAAGATACCAGGTGGTACCAATGTTTCCAAATGAATACCAGACATTAAAGTGATGTTGAAAAATCGATACGGAACCGGTGGTTACAATCGCAATAAGCGTCAAGAGGAATGAGAAAGTGTCACAGGACGCGATAGCTAAAATGGCCGTGCAGCAACGTCGTCGCGGGAACATCCGGAGGAAACCTGTAGAAGAAATGGGAAAGAATCTCGCGGTACGTAAGGTAGGAAGTTGAAAGGTTAAAATAGTTGCCGGTAAATAACTGTTGGAAATTTGTGTTGCACGGGGACACGGATAGAAAAGAACTCGGAGAAGGAGGACAGAGGCAAAGTCGACGTAGGTTCCCGCCGGCGAAGGAAAATTGCGTTTGTGTGTCCTAAGCCAGCTAACAGAAATTCCATCTCATCTTATACCGTAACCACGATACTCTCAGGCAGCCAGCTACAGGGGGCGACTGTTATTTATTTCATTCCGCGACTGCCGCGCGATCCGTCACCTTTTGCACACGCGGATGAATTGCGGTTCGCTCGGAGCGTGCAGGCACTTTCCTCGTTAAACGTGCTCACCGCGAGATATTCTCGGTGTTTCTGTCACCTTGAAACGTCATCGGTCCACGTCCGTCTGGTCCCGTTTAATCTTTGAATTGCGTTCGCCCTCCGGAGGCATCCCGACGCTGCGATGATGCATCCTCTTCCTCCAGAGGCAGCTTTTTCAAGGACCAAACTGGATTCAACGATGTCTAGCAACGAATATATTTAGCTCCATCTCATGTCTCATCATTTTAACTGTATACGAAGTTCCATAGACGTCTCGGGTTTACATTTCATTTGCTTTTCTGTAGCGGCTCGCGTCGCCTGACGTTTTATGGCAGGAGACATCGCTATTGTGCCTTGAATTCGGTACGGAACTTTGGTAATTTGGTTACGGTGTGGGTTTGTCACCGCCATATCTGCGACCAACATTACCTTTCGTTCCAATGTACGGGGCTGTAGTGTCCATCGGGCAATGTAGTATTGGGCCTTAAAATGTCTAAATCTGTACAATTTTAGGTTTTTATTTCTCTGTTCGAGTCGGCCAGTTACTTTAATTGTTGCTCGATGCCGAAAATTCCCAAAAGTTAGTCAAGCTCGGACACACCTTGTCAACGTTGTGAATTTCTCCTTTTGGTTTCCCGGACGTCTTGACAGTGTACAGCCTCGACGATTCATTGGTTAGATCATCCTTAATTATTTGAACTTACTAGAGTTCTTGATTAGGTCCTTCGATTATATCACAGTAGACTTCGCGCGTACACCTTGTAGATTGAGTGCACCAGACTTGATGAACATTGTATAAGTAGCACAGAATGTAAACATTATCATTATCAGTTGGCAGGTAGTGTTATCCGCCTCTATATTTGTACCATTTTGGGTACCTTGTAGACATGGAATATAATAATTTATGAATTTCTAACACACTAAATACTAGGGAATTTTATCTAGGTTTTCAGTTCACTGTCTATTTAAGTTGAAATGCGACTTTGAACCAGCTAAAGACTTGCTTACTCTATTTATATGTTCGAATCCGGGTAAGAAACGCATAGACCGATTTGTACAGTTACAAAAATATTATGGATGTTTCTAAAATATAACTCCGGTTGTGAATGAATATTTGCGGAAAAATGACAGACTGTCGCGCAGAAGGATCGAAAGAATCATCTCTGGCTTCAAAGGTACTTGGTTCTTATATACTAGGTTTCTTAGGCGAAGAGGGGTTATCTGTGACCCTTGCTATTGATGACCAACTAATATAATTGTAAGATGAGAAATAGGGTCTCTGCCAACTTTCTCTTGGACTTCGGTAGAGAAATGCGAAAAACAGGCTGACTAACTTATTTCAAATATATACATCGATTCCGATATTTTATCTAAGCTGAATCGTTAGGTTAGTCATTCAACATATATTTTCTGTTTCAGTTTAATCTACTAATGATATTTGTAGGTTATGAGAAACGTGTGTGTGTGTGTGTGTGTGTGCGTGTGTGTGCGTGCGCGCGCGCGTGTGTGTGAGCGAGAGAGAGAGAGAGAGAGAGAGAGAGAGAGAGAGAGAGAGAGAGAGAGAGAGAGAGAGAG
>CM052097.1:2312034-2341951 GCA_028453745.1 Agapostemon virescens
CAGAAATGTTTGAAAGAAGCGGTATTGTTGCGACGGCAACACCGAAGGTTGTCCGTGCCTAACCCTGCATTCAGAAAGTCCTAAAATAAAAGGGCAGGTAGAAGGCGCGAATTATGACCGCACGGCACGCGGACAATTTTTACTCCGACGAACGGACCCCACGTGCAACGCATGTGAAGACACGCAAACAAACCCTGCAATAATAACCACGATAATCCCTCATTGACACCAGTTCCTATTCCTTCAGATGTATTGCGTCAAGCACTGACAATTTCCCACTCCTTCAGATATACCCCCTCAAGCATGCTCCTTCCATCATTTCCACAACCAATTAAAAAACGCTAAATTCCTCCACCAAAAAGTACCCTCAACCAATCACGACAAAACCGAGGTGACGACGGACAGAACGCAACAAGAATCATCAGATCACAGAGAGAACTCACAGAAAACACGAATTAGATCTCAGAGACAACGCGAACAAGACTAGCCAGAAATCGCAAACAGACGAATACATACATCACGAACAGAACAGAACTCGAACATAGAAATCGCGAACGTTACGAAGTGAAAATAAAGAAAACCCGCAACCAATACAATCGTGTAATTATTACGCGAACCAAGGTGCTTAGTGACAATCCAGTACACTGAGAAGAAGGTATCGACGTGACACCTTCGCACACAACAGGTATGATTGAGACACAGTACGGCTGAGGTGCAGTGTGCCCGATACATCATACGAAAGAAACGGCGTGCGACAAACGAAATGTGTGGTGAAGTGTATGTGTGTGATTTAGGATGTAAGGAGGTCCCGAGGAGGCCTCGTTCTCTTTCATTACTCATTCGTCTCATTCGTTGCTTGTTCCTGTGTGGTTGTCCTGTATGGCTATCCTGTGTGGTACACTCGTTGCGTTCTGTGAGAGCGTGATCCTGTGTTGCTCTGTTAATAGTAAAATTACGTGATGTATTGCGTGACACTGTCTGTCTCCTCAACACGTTGAACCAAAATATATACAGGGTGGTTGGTAACTGGTGGTACAAGCGAAAAGGGGGTGATTCTACATAAAAAAAATAAGTCGAAAATATAGAATAAAAAGTTTTCGTTTGAGGCTTTGTTTTCGAGAAAATCGACTTTGAATTTTCGCAAAGTACGCGTGCATTTGATCATGATCAACGAGACATGTCTCGTTATAACGGATCTGACTGTAGATCGTTGTCTCGATGGGACACGTAAATTACGAAGTAATCACAAAGTTTATTTTTACAAAAATTGTTGAAAATTTTGCCCATTCTGCCGAACACATACTGTTCGATTGTTTTAAAGTATGGAATGAAAAATTCTAAGTCGATTTTCTCGAAAACAAAGCCTCAAACGAAAAATTTTTATTCTATATTTTCGACGTATTTTTTCATGTAGAATCGCCCCCTTTTCGCTTGTACCACCAGTTACCAACCACCCTGTATACTATATAGGGTTCAGTAAAATCCCACATATATAAAATACATTGTTTTGTAAAGATACAGTCACTGCCCAGGGCCAAGCACAGCCTTTAATACTAGGACGACCGAATAGGTCATAATGACTTGTTACTGATTTATTTTTTCACATTATTGTAATTATGAGAACGTTTCCACGAAAATTGTTTAAGTGAACTTATTCAGTGATGTTCTATTATCATAGAAGTTGTACAAAATTTGAACAAATGCAACCTTGTCATTATTATATAGCAGAGTACATTAGTCAAGTTTAGTGCTCGGTAGATCTAATGCTAACGTGTTAAAGTCGTTTTTTAAGAGAACGGTTGACACGAGGAACATGATTTCTCTAAGGCATTCATTCCGTGGGATGAATATTATACGATACAATAAAAAAATTGGCCTTGATAAAAAGGGATGAAGGGCAAAGCCGTGATCCATTTTACTAACAGATCTTCACCAATTCAAAGGTATAAAATCCTGCTGTGATAGGCGTGGCACATCATTTTTGTACACTCTGTAGCAGAGGCTTGACAACCCATCATGCTTCATTTTTTACCCGAGCAGCGTTGTTAAGTTGTCGTTCCCGTTGTCGTCCAGTCGATGTGATCTCGATACTCGGTTTCTTGTTTTTTTTCCGGCAGCCACAGTTAACAATTTTTCGACGGGAACATGATATTTCGAACGGGGACGATCGATGGAATAGAAGCTACGACGGGGTACACGCTGCTGGATGTATCGGAAACTCAGTTCCAAGCCGATTCTTTCACCCTTTTTATCGCTCTTACAATTGTTTGCGTCTTTTCACATCTACGCGCGTGAGACACACGATGTGCTAATCTATGAATTTATTACGATAATTTCTCACGCGAACGGATTCTATTGTTCAATTCTCTGCGGTGCTCAAGGATGCACGATACTGTAAGCATCTATTACTTTTTTCTATTATTGTGGGATTTTACTGAACCCTATATGTATTTTGGCTTAACGCGTTGGAGAGACAGGCAGTGTCACGCAATACACCACGCAATTGTACTATTAACAGATCTATACTGGTTCGTGCTCACGCAGAACGCAACGAATGTAACACACAAGATAGCCACACAGGGACGAATTGAATAAGCAACGAATGAGTATCAAATGAGCACCGAATGAAAACTAAGCCTCCTTGGGACCTCTTTATATCCTAAATCACACACCACACCACACCACACCACTGATTCCCAATCGCACCGATGGCTTCAAAAGCACCGCACATCTAACACACCGCGTTTCAATCAGGCAACGCGGAAGGCTTAACCGTTTGTCGCACGCCGCTTTTTTCATACTATGTATCGAGTCACACCGCGTCTCAGCCATTCTGTGTCTCAATTGTTACAGTAAACTCGATTGATTTAACTAAGGATCGCCGTATATTAAACTTTTTACACTTAGCTTGATGAAACACTGATTTTATTCGAGCCTGACAACGTGCCGTAACACAGAGGTTTTGCTATAAACTGGCTTGGCGCGGGGTTTTTGGGGTCTTATATACAAAACGGATGTTTTCACTGCTGGGGTGGAAAGTTTGGAACAGCTAAGTCATGGTGATGACACAGAGTTTGCGGGTGATTTGTTGGATGGGGGTATCGGGGCCCTGACTAAACGATGGGGCCTGGTGACGTGTTTCGATGACCCTCATCGGTTTGTTAACGGGCCGTAAAACAATCATACTTGTAAATATTTTATTTGATGTATTGCCCATCGGTAACTATACATTTTTCCCATGTCTCTGACAATTTGTGGATACCACGCTGTTGGATACCGCATAGATTAAGCAAATATTTTGAACTCTTCGTGTTTCAATTCAGATAAGTGAAATCTAAATTCTGTTTCCAGCCACATTATCTTCTATTTACAGTTACGCATTCGACCCTTGAAATCCTTACTAATCATCCTTGAATCATACGCCTGACTCTTCGAACCTTAGTAATTTCCAACAATACTTATTGGTCTTAATCCTTATTCCCACCACTTTCAATGCCAAACTTCCGACCTTTTAAAAGCAGAACACTTTTTCCTCAAAGGAGATTTTACGAATACAAGGTAGAGAGAGCAATAGAAGCGTATAGCAGTAAAAAATTATCCTAAGTGTCCATTGTAAGATTATCGTGTACTAAGTTCGAATAAAATATTTATTGAATAGCGGGAATCTAACAACGCCAAAAACACTGTTCCTCTTTTGAGGCAAACCAGTCATCGATCCATTTGCGTACATTTTCGTAAGATGTGAAGCGCTGCTCAGCAAGTGCGTGTCCCATCGATGCAAATAAGTTAGCCCATAACTATGAATGTGGTCTAAGTTAAAATAAAAAAAAATGAATTTATCAAATATTTCACACCACGTTATTTTAAACTAAATTAATTCAATCTAATTTTTAGGATATTGTTAGAAATGAACTATTAGATAATGGTTGTAATTTCAACATTATATGGAATTCATTTAGTGTTAATTATGAAAGTGGTCTAAGTAAAAAATTTAAAGAAATTATATAAACATAACCTTAAAATGGCACGTGACCTTCTTTGGCGCATTTTTTAACTACACAATAAGCCAACAAATGACAATGAAACAATAACAGAAACGACAATACTTTCCGGTCTACCTAACAATATATGGAATTTACTTCTGTTTTGAAAGTGCATTCATTCAGTTGAGCTCTTTCGAACTAATTATTGAAATTATTATGACTTAATAGAAAGCTGTAGAAAAAGAAATACATTTTTAGTAAAACAAATATCGCAGCCGGATTTTATTTCAACGAAACTACTAGAAGAGTGAATTATAAGAAGAGTAAAAAATTCTTTAGATGATTCTAAATTCCACGTTTTTGATCTTTCACCTAAAAGAGGAGGACTAAAAATATACGGAAATATTAAAGTATTTCCATTATATACCACCACTAGACCAGTAACGGAAGAAAAACATAAAGATGTTATGTGTTTACTACTATACATCCATTCAGTTTTTCTGAATCATTTTAAGAATCTTAAGAATTCATACTGATAAAAACCTATAATGATAAAAATGGATTACTTTTTCAAAATATTAAATAAATGTTCATGAATTATTTCATTAAAATTATTGTTTCTAATAAAACTCGTAGTTTTTTATTGCTTTAAGTCATTTACAGGACATTTAGTTAATTTTGAAAATGGTCTAAGTCAATTCAAACTTTAAAAACAACATTTTCGTATGAAATTCACACAAAATTTCATATTCACAATACATTAATCATTAATCAAGACTTTAAAAATTCTAAATTAAAATGGTGCATATTATAGAAATATTTGTTAATTTATTCAAATGCAATTCATTAAATATCTCAAAACAAGAAACATATGATTTAGACCACTTTCATAATTATGGGCACAAGTAGTAATTGCATTGAGCCCAAATCTGGTGTAAGTCAAATGCGAAAGTATTTCTCAATCGTTTCTTTGACTGGTTTTGCTGTGTACGATGGTGCATTATCACGAAGTAAAATCACTTTGTGTTGCCATTTTTGATATTTTGGTAGTCTTCCGGATGTTTCCCATGGCTTTTACTCGCATGGAAATGGCTTCTCGTGTCTCATTGAATTGTTCCGCGAGTTGTTGTTGCGTTTGAACGTCATCCTCATACAACGATGCTTGTAATTTACTGCCTTCAAACTTTTTCGGTGGTCTTCCACGTTCTTTGTTTCTCACGTCAAAATTGCCACTTCTGATTTTCTTAAACCACTCAAAACATTGTGATTTGCCAAGGGTATGTTCACCGTAAGCTTCGACAAGCATTCAGTGTGATTTTGCAGCAGTTTTCTTTAAATGGTAACAGAAAATCAATGCCGTCCGCAAATCGTAGTTTCCAGTCACGAAATTCGACATGTTCAACGCTATTGAAAACTATGCTGTTGTATGAAACTAGTATGGTTGTGAGTTGAAAATCTTTATCAGATGTCAAAACAAGAAAATGGCGTCAATGACTCGGTTTGATAGTAACTACATTAACAGCTAATGCCATGTGTTGCGACGGCAACACCGAAGGTTGTCCGTGCCATACCCTGCGTTCAGAAACGCGTACATCATAAAATAAAAGGCAGGTGGAAGGTGCGAAATACGAACTGCGCTGCACGCGGACGGTTTTACCCCAACAAATGGAAACCAAACAACTCTACAATAAATCACGATAGTCCCTCATTGACCATTTCCCACTCCTTCAGATACACTCCTTCCATCATTTCCACAACCAATTAAAAAACGCTACATTCCTCCACCAAAAACTACTCTCAACCAATCACGACAAAACCGAGGTGACGACGGACAGAACGCAACAAGAATCATTAGATCATAGAGAGAACTCAGAGAAAACGCGAACTAGATCTCAGAGAAAACGTGAACAAGACAAACAAGAAATCGCAAATAGACGAATACAGACATCACGAACAGAACAGAACTCGAACATAGAAATCGCGAACGTTGCGAAGTGAAAATAAAGAAAACCGCAAACAATACAATCGTGTAATTATTACGCGACCCAAGGTGCTCAGTGACAATCCTAGTACACTGAGAAGAAGGTATCACAGACGTGACACCTTCGCATACAACACCATGTATGAGAAAATTCTGATTTTATATTTACATACTTGGTACATAAACATTTCCTGTAATTTGTGGATGATGGGAAAAAGAATGATGCCCTATCTACGGTTTAAAGGAACGTTTATTGGTTGCTGTATCTCGTGACGCAGATAGTGTTGCTCGTGCGATGTTCGACGATGGAATGCTTAAATCGTCGGAAAGGTGGGTTATTCTCGGAATGAATCTTCAGTGTCGCCATTTTCCGAGAACAATCATAGGCATCGGCACGCAACGATAACGGTGTCAACGAGTGACAGAAACTGAATCGGCACTTTATTACCGCTACAATGCCGGTTTGATTAGGGTACTATTATGTCTGATGAAACCAAATGATGCGAACACCGTTATGACCGTATATGCTTGCTCGAACACGGGCACGCATGCGTTAGTGAACGGCGACATTTAGGAGACTATGATTTAAAAAACATCATCGAGGAATATTGTAGAATATTCCTAGAAAGGTGAATATAATATTGTTTTTTGCTACATGGCGAGTGTTGCGACGGCAACACTTAAGGTTGTACGTGCCTCGCCGTGCCCTCAACAAATTAGCTAGCATATCCTAAAGGGATGTAATAAGCCATTTAACTCTTTGAGACACGGTGATATTAAAAGTGTTCTATCCTTTTAACACGTTCGCTGAACTTTCCGTTCAGAATGCTTGCAGTTCTCATTGAAAAGCGAAGAATTTTTTTTAAGTTTATCGTAGAGTCAAATATAGTAATATATCACGTTGCTTTGTTGTTCGATGCATATTAAAATCCATATCCTTTTCTTGCTAATTATAGTTTCGCAATATTGCAAAATTGTAAGGCGAATGTACGTCAGAAAACTAATTTAATCGTAAAAGTATAAGCCCCGCGCGACTTGAACTGAAAGTCTTAAAAAATGATAGTTATACACATGTAGAAAAATGCCTTAAAATCGTTCGACGTACACACGAGTTAAGTTCCATCGAAAATGATAAAAATCGCAATTTATCGCGATTCTTAGCCAATATCTGCTTGAAGTCCACAAATTCTTACATCTTTTCACACGTATCATTTTTTCTGCGTCAATCGATTTCGATGAAATTTTCAGCATGCCTATAACTAATATAGGTCTGCAAAACGTATATTTCAATTTTTCATTGCGAGTTGAAATAATAATGTTTTAAAGAATGTCATTTTTATTTTTTCATGTTATTCCTACCAATTAGAATTATTTCGAAACTATTGTTGCGTATCATTTAGTAAATATATGTTTCTAGTTGCTCCAGAAAAGTCAAGTCGTTTGGTTCAATTTTTAAAAAGTTATTTACATTTAAAGAGTATCCGAATACTTTCGTGAGCCGCTGTAGGTTGATTCACGTAGTTTATTACACGACCCAGGTGCTCAGTGTCATTTTATGACCACTGAAAAAAAGGTACCACCAACGTGCTATCTTCGTATACAGATATGCTGTGCTATTTTAGAAAGACACAATTTTTAGTTCCTTACGGTATGGTTTGGATAGAAATAATTCTATGCATCAAGGTGCTTATTAGCTTAAGCATCTAAGTCCCTCGGTTATCGTTGGCGATGCTGTTCCAAGAGAGCGCACTGCCAGATTATGTGGTCGAGGTTCTATTCTATTGTATCGCACTGATAAACCGGAATAGCCTCGACTTTAATTTTGTAAAGGGATTCTTTGAGGTTACAGCGATTGGTGAGTGCCCGACGAATCCACGTGATGATACTTTTGGCCAAATTGTATCTTTCGAACCACAGTTTCCTATTGCTATGAAAGTGCTTCTAGAAATAAATATGTGACCTTTAGGAGCGAACCGTGGTAGATTCGCTTAAAGCTTGTCCACTGGTACGATTGTGAAATAGCAATTTTACAATCGATAACCCAAAGTAGAACAGTTATTTCATTACGATAACCATAAAAATTTCGATTTCAATCGCAACAACAATTTCCAGTGAGCGAGTAGTAATTAGAGTTTGCAAAGCGGTCAAATAGAAAAACCAACGTCCTCGTCGATGATTGAATTCTCTGTTCCGTAAAAAATAACAAAAAAAAATTTGCAAATATTCCCACGAAAGTGAAGCATGCCGCACTTTCGATGGTAAAACGCAATTCGATTCAACGCACGTTCCGGTCGGACTTGCCGTGCACGAGATGTTACGCCTTTCGGAAAATTGCTCCCGACCGAGTTGTCATTCGTCCCGGTACATTAGTCGATCGAATGGTATCGATACCGGATTGCAACCGGGAGCAGCAGCGCGGAACAATGAACGGTATCCAACGCCTGTTGTCGTTTAACATTCGCTTTGCGACGCGCCGGGGCATTTTTGACGTTGCACAACGGTTGTACACGCCGAGCGAAAATTAAATCATTTCTCGTTGGCGGCGGTGTTAATGTTTATTGCTACATCCACTCTCTTTAATTACCAGCAAAAAAATAAAACCATTAATTTTTTTTCACGTTATAACGTTCACACGAAACGCAAACACACACGAGGATTGCGAGGTGGGGGATGGAGGAAAGGCATCGCGCCGTGCATCGGCCGTTGCAACAACTAAATTTTCCTCTACGTAGCATACAACAATCCGGCACTGCAAGAAGCTTTTCCGAGGATTCTAATAAACGCTGTTGCCACATCCGACGCGCCATTTTGCGTGGGTAAACTCGTGTCTCTCGCCCGATGCGTCATACGTGTCAGACGTGTTTACAGTCACCTGCAAACTCTGCCGCCGTTGCTGAATCATCATTGTTATTGTTCGCATATTTGCGCAAGTCGCAGCCGAGCTGCCTGCGTCGCCTAGCTTTTCGCGATTCTATTACCATGAAATGTGATTCTAACCGGGTTCACCTTCAATCGCCGCTTCGACGATGCCTCGCTGTTGCGGAACATCGTTCTTTTTTGTCGAACCGTACACGCCGTTGTAGGGAAAACGAACATCAACCAATTCGATGTAGTCGATTGAGAGGGAGATAAAATATGCGATGCGGTGCAAATACCGTACACAAAGGTGATGCTGTTACCGTGTATACTCGCGTCATCGTTCAAGTCGACGTCCATCATTTTAGTAACGTAATCATAAAAAGATTAATACATTTTAGTAATGCATGACTCGATTTGAAAGAACAACAATACAGTGGTGTGAACACGATTTTGTATATTAGGTAAATCGGAAAGTTCCGTCCGTTTTTTTACAAAAAGTAAAGCTTTATTCATGAAAGAAAATGAAAAAGTACGTTAATCAAAATATTGTCCATCGTTAGTGATGACTTTTTCCCATCTTTCGGGCAGCAAGCGAATTCCGCGTCGAAATAATGATTCATCTTTGGAGGTTATCCAGGCGGAGATCCATTTTTCGAGATCTTCATACGAATTAAATCGTTCTTCAGCAAGTGCGTGTGCCATTGACCGAAACAAGTGGTAGTCAGATGGGGCACAGTCTGGTAAGTAAGCCGCATGTGGTAGCACTTCCTAGCGAAGTGCTTCTATCGTTTCCTTGACAATTTTTAAGACGTGAGGCCGAGCATTGTTATGCAGCAAAATCACCTTGCGCTGTCTCGTTTCATATTGTGGTCGTTTTTCGTGCAATGCTCGACTCAAACGGATAATTTGTTGTCGGTAGAGATCTCCTGTGATTGTTTGACCAGTTTTTAGCAGTTCATAGTATACCACACCTTCCCGATCCCACCAAATGCAGGGTAAAGCCTTTTTTCCGTGGATATTCCGTTTTGGCGTCGATGTTGAGGGTTGGCCAGGATCACAAATGGTTTTTCGACGTTTAGGATTGTCAAAATAAATCCATTTTTCATCCCCATTGATGAGACGATGGAGAAACCCCTTTCTTTGTTGCCTAGCAAGCAAAATTTCGCAGATGGTTTTCGGCCTTTCAATGTCTCTTGGTTTGAGTTCAAATGGGACCCACTTTCCTTCCTTGTAGACCTTCCCTAAGGCTTTTAAACGGTCGGAAATGACAGATTGAGTACAATTTAATGCTTCTGCAATTTGTTTTTGCGTTTGACATGGATCTTCATCCACCAACGTCTGCAATTCTTCGTCTTCGAATACTCGTGGCCGTTCAGAACGCTCTTTGTCCTCCAAAGAAAAATCACCATTTTTAAAACGTCGAAACCACTCTCTACATGTTTTATCGGAAACAGCATTATCGCCATAAACGACTACAATCATTCGATAAGCTTCAGCTGCCGTTTTCTTCCAATTGAAACAAAAGACTAACACTTCGCGCAAATGACGCTTATTCGGCTGAAATTCCGACATCTTCAATGTAGAAAAAAACGAAGTTATTGATGCAAGCGTAAATTGTTGTGTACTGAGTTTTATTAACAGATGTTCAAAGTAAAAAGTTAGCCTTACTTTAGAGGTTATAGTTACCCACAGTTCGAGCTACGGCTACTCGACGCTAGATGGACAGAACTTTCCGATTGACCTAATACTTGTAATACATTCTCATAACTTTATTGACACTAAACGTACCGTAGTCGGGTGAACGAGTCTTTCCAGATCTTTTATTTTATAATTATTGCAGTTGTGATATTGCTTTCATAGGAAACGATAGAATAAATTTATTTATTCAGTCATATATTGTAATATACATCTCACAAAGTGGAAATAAATTAAATCTTGTCAATGTTTATAATATTAGGAGGACCGGAAAGTAATGTCGTTTTTTTACATTACATGTAAAAATATACAAGAAGTACACATTGAGCTGATAAGTGTAGTGTTAAAAATAAAAAAATAAGTTCAGTGTTACATCAAAATTTATAGAAAATTATTTTTTAATATCACTCTTAGAACGGACAAATATCGTTCACGAAGAAAAGCACGTGTCATAATTGTAAGTGTAAAAGTTTATTTGATGTTGTAGGAAATAATTGCACGAGTGTTGACTTTTATTAGCGGTTATATTTATTGAAAATGCTAATAGCTACTCTGCAACGCTCGCTGTTACTGACTCTTTCAATCATCCCGATTGTCTTCGACGTTCGTCTAGTGTCATATCCGAAAACACACACGCACACGTACTTCCATCCACTGGATCAGGCTCGACTCTCTTCGTATCCCATTCTTGAAAACCACTCTAAATAACTGTCACTCGGTCCAAGCATTTTTCTTTCAGACGTTGCGATAGGTACGCCAGTCGCACAGTCTGTTCATCCCTCTCCTACTGCCTAACATATATTTTATTAATATCTGTATGGCAATGTGTGTCACGTCGTGGTTTATCGCGCAATGCCTGTTCTCGCTTCTTCCCAGAAAAAGATCCTCTTATATTGCAGCTTAACGCTCGATATGAAATCTATTAGCGACAGTTTACGTCTTAAAAGAATCGTAGACAGATAACTCGACGTTATTTCATTTTCAATCGATTTACAGAAGGGTTGACATTCGAACATATGTTGCTGCACCACATCCATATTACAACAAACTCGAGATACATATTCATACAAAAATTCATGTTCCATGTATTCCACCCTTCTTCTGTTAGTTCTGGAACAGGTGAGCGGTTCACGGTAGTGTATGGCCCGTTACATATAAAGAGTGCTCCAAAATTCACACAAGAAGTAATTTTGGTAGAAAACACAGGTTTCTAATTAAAAATTGTGCATTTTTTATTGATTCATAAAGTATACGGTATAGGGTTATGTATGGAATAGCATATCGGGTAAATGGCCTTCATGGCTTTGCTGGTATATTTGCTCTCTTTTGTCGAAATTTTCCATGACCGTTTTGCATAAATGTGGCTGAATTTCGTTGATACAGCGCTCAATTTCCTCCTTCGAGGCGTGGGTAGTCGTGGACTGGTTGGCATAAATCTTAAACTTCAAAAACCCCAAAGAAAAAACTCCAACAGCTTTAAATCGCATAATCTGATCAACTAATTCTGAGTACTAAAATCGGAAATTACGTGACCAGGAAATGACTCGTGCAGTAATTGAATTGTTTCTCTGGCTGTGTGACACATGGCACCGTCTTGTTGGTACCACATGTCGTTCATATCCATATCTTGCAATTTCGGCACCAAAAACTGAATTATCGTGTCACCACAGCAAACACCGGTAACTGTTATTGCCTGATGAGTCGCATTTGAGCCGCGATGATGCATGTAGCCCCAAATTCGCACCAAACAGTGGATTCTTTGAACCCCAAGAGCGACAATTTTGACGATTAACGAAGCTATCGAAATGAAAATGACCCTTATCGTTAAAAATGATTTTGTTAGAACTGTAGTTACCAAACCTTCATTATTTTTTAAATGTTGCCCAACAATGAAAACGCGTTGTCTTTGGTGTAGCACTCTATTTTTAATAATCCTGAATTGTCAGTTGTCACGCTGTCTTTTTTCCGTTGGCAACACTTTATCGTATAAATAGCGCAAAATGCAAATCTTGCGTGAAGTTTGAGGTAGCCTTTGAATGTAGCGACTGCTTATGTTTTTAAAGAAGTCAAAGGTAGGTGGACTCTATTTTGATTTCGGTTGTTTTATGGCAGCGTAGAACATTCGGTATACATAGTCTTTCAAGGCGTATTCCTGTCATCGGATGGATTTTTGTCGATGGCTGACGACTTGAAATTGCGCAGACGCCCCATGAGAGACATTTGCTGGAATATATTTAGAAAATGAAGAGACTTTAATTATGGCAGGCGATCCGAAGTCGTACCGCCATTTTAAAAAGTAGGGATTGTATTCCTGAAGAATCTGGCCGGGGAGAGGGGAAAGCCGACGTGCCTTCCGGTAAGAGGTCTGTGTTTGACCGTTCAGGTCTTACCCTAGAACCACCAAAGAGTGTATTCCTTGGATACTTTCAGTAAATTTCTGGTAAACCAGATGTACGTAGTTACACATACACATACATATATTAATAGATGATCGGACGTACAGTACAGATGATCGATATATAGTGGGTAAATAAAGAATAACATTTTTAGAATTGAATCGGACGACTTCAGTTTTCATGTCAAGAAGTATGTCACATGGACATTTACTGTGTAAGGAATGGTACTGTGTAAATAATTTAATGTGTAAAGAAATTTTTTAAGTCGGTATTAAATGAAAATGCGAAGGAAAGAATGAAGGTCACAATTTGTAACTCTTTCATATGCATCGGTAATGAAAAGTTAAAAGATGGCTTTTATAGCAATTAAAAATTAAACATTTCTTCATCTTAAAAATTGCAAACATCTCTGAATTTAAGGCTTCTGATTAATTTAAATCGCAGTTTCTTACAATTATTGCTACTTTCAACAATTTTATAGGTCACAACAACCTTAATCAATTTCGATGAGACTTTGCAGATATACATAACTTAGATTTACACAATGCAGCCTTTAATTTTTCATTGCATGCAGACATAAAAACTTCAAAGCTGCAACATTTACAACTCTCTTCGCAGTTGCAATTAATTACAACTTCAAAAAGCATTAGTTACGCATTACCTAGTAAATGAATCTTCGTGACATTTAAAAACAGCTGAAATTATTTGGCCAAATTTTTAAAAAGTTTATTATTTTTAAAAAGTATACGAATGCTTGATTTACCTACAGTATATACGGTGGTACATGTGCATATGTTCTTACACAATGTAGCATCTCATTTCTGAATGAAGTAAAGTACGTAGGATAAAGCGCACGTGTATATAGCTGTGACAGTATATCAAAAGCATTGCGTTTAAGACAACGCTACGTTCTCTATTTCACAGTTTACTGAGATCAAAATATTTCTTCATTTGGGGTTGACATACACGTATAAACACTACACGCAAAAATTGAAACAGAACGTACATGATGAATTCGTTGAATATTTATTACATTCTATTCTACAGACAGTTACAACAATTCATTCATGTATAATCGTACCTTCACTGTAGACTGGAAATTAAAAAATAAAGAAAACTTAAATGAAAAATGAAAAGAAGCATTTCAACGAGTATTAAAATTTTTACTGTGTACAATTCATAGAATTTGTTATAATTTCATAGACAGCACACTGTATGTATTCGCAATTGTTCAAGAGTTTTTAACATTCCCAGAGAGACGCGAGTGTTTATGCACGGGACCAAAACATTCTAAAGTTTCTACGTTCTCTTGGGTTTAATAAACCGTTAAAGTAAACAGCGTTTTCCTGTGAATCCCATTTTTGAATTTTTGTCTCGAAACATAAATTTGCATGAACATACGCAGCATAATAAAAGAATCATTTTATCTTATTATTATTTTCACCGTGGAAGCACTTCTGTGAACGTAAATCTAAAAGCCTTCAATATCTCTATATACCCATGACTTTTAATTGATTGAACGATAGAATTGGAAGGAAATGTTTTTTACGCTGAATTTTCTGAAAGAACTGCAAAGGTCGAAAATGTGGAGCAGCAAAGTGTCACGAGTAGCCAGATTTAAATTTTCTAACATTGATTGCATAAACTCTTTAATTACAGAAACGAGTTCCGCAGTAATTGACGGGGCGCGGAGTAAGCGTGACCCGTCGGAACATACGATTTCACTTTGCCGTCGGCGGGAAAATTGAAATCGGTAATTACCTTTACTGAGAGTCGATCGGAAACACGCCGTCAAGCTGGGCCCTCCGAAACGAAATAATTAACCGAGCCGTTACGTCGTTGTCTAATTATCTCGGGGGCAGATTTACGCGCCGGATCCGGACGAAAACGTTTCGACCAAAGGTCGAGAACCTTCGAGCTCGTACCTCGATTATGCGGCGGCCTCGCTTGGCCCGATAAACGTCCTCGTCTATAAATCAAGCCCCTTCGCCACGGACGCATTAATACCGCTGGTTGTCGTTTCGCCTGCCCCTGACCGTCATTATGCGAAAACCAATTAAAACCGGTTCGATTCTCTATATGTATTCTTGTGCAGAACGATTCTAGCAACTGAGCCTGCCTCATGCGTGTCGTCTTTCCGCTTGAAAATTCTGTCCCCATGCAAATTTTTATTTCTTCCCTGCTGAACAATACTCTTTGATTAACGCACTATTTTATAAACTATCAAATCGGTACCCTTTCGTGTAACATTTTGACTGGCTGGAAACTAACGGTACTAAATTTACAAATTAATGTGTTACATATGATTTATATAATATTAAGAAATATTCACTATTTTAACAGATTTGATTACAATAAAAAAAAGCAAATGGGGTAAGCCAGTATTTTGCTTATGCATAGTTGTATTCTGTCCATTTCACATTAAATTTTATTTAGCTAGTATATTTACTATGTATTAAGTATATTTTATTAAGCTAGGTAAAATAGCTCCGCGTTCAACGTGTTAGCAGAATTGTAACCCCTTGTTTTCCGAAATGTTTCACGGTTACAGTGGTTAGAATTTCTTTGAAAATTTAGAACTGCTGCGTGCCTGTATGTTTCCCAATGGATGTACATCATATGTACACAACAACCAAATGGAATATTATTTCGAATATTTTTACTACCATGCCACCCATATATGGGTAACAGAGTTATTTGTCTATGTTTAAAAAGAAATTGTACGTTAATATATTCGTTGCATTAAATTTAGTCGGAACTTGGAGAATACAAGAAAATCGAAGGATAACTGTGTCTCATTCAGCTACAATTTTTGAGGTTGTTGGTTGGGCAGTTAAAGTGTTAAGGGTAATATAAGGGTGAAAAGCCTAAACTTTACCTTTCATTTTCTTAATTATGATTTCCTAAGATACACAAATGAGAGAAACGCGAAAATGAAGCTGCAATTAGTTTTAATGGGGATATATTTTCGAAATTTTAAATCGATCATTAAGGATGGAAAAAATTATTTATTTTTAAGGAGTCGTTTTTGACACCAATTTTTTGTTATGTTGTGCGACTATTGCGTATATAAGCGTCTAGATGGTTAAATGGATAGACCGTTGTAAATAATTGAAACAAGTTATGGCGAAACTGCAGAACAGCTAATTACGTTTTGATTTTATGATTTTTGGATACGTAATATATATCTCAATATTTTGTACGCTTTTTGTTTAGATCAGAGACTAGATCAGAGACTAGATTAGATCTAATTAAATGTATTTAATGTATGTTTTGTGCACATTTCATGTGGAGGGAGAAGCGTTTCATTCTTGAAGCAGTACTTTTTGCCATTGAATCGATTTTTTCGACACCTGCGTATCTTCGTTTGTTTGCATTCTTTGCAAAATTGCATAATTTGTATTCTGCTATCTACAATCACATTATTGTTTAGACTAAATAATTTTCGTTAATTTTTTTCAATTTTGAAGGAATTAAAACTATTAAGACTTTCTCGACATTCGTTTATAAAAATGGGAACTTTCGTACTGATTCAATAAATAAACGTAACGTCTCGTATATATTTATATTTACACGCGGCTCTAATCACAGAACCAATTGTTATGAAATATTACATAGTGACGCAGGAAGGAAGAAACAATTATTTCTTGTAAAGGCGTTCCGAAAGATTCATTAATATTATGCAGGCATATTGTGTAATATTATTGGCATTCTTGTTGGAAATTTCAAGAAACTGCTCTTACATAAAAAAGAACAGAAACGGAATTACGTAATGTTCTTTAAGACATTCCAATACTCAAGTATCGCAGAATAAATCTATATCGATACATTATAAGGTGAACGAGCATTGGCACACTACCAGGTCAATAAAATTATTCGTTGCTTTTTATCAGTGTAAAGTAATCAGTCAGTTTTTAAAAGTGGTTTCTCTATTACAAATATAGTCATTGGGTAGTAAGACATCCGAAAATTAACAAACTATTAGAAAATGAAATAAAACATTTGTCTTACTATTTTACTTTCACATTATTACTTTCACCTATTAGTCTGCTATAACTTTTAACAGATATTTAACCTGGAATCACAGGCGTGGCAAAACTGTGAAACAACTTTCATAATTTTCTTATCACAAAATTATAATTGAAAAATTACAAGTAAAACATTTTCCAGAGTGTTATTTGATATGTTAACGCAGAAGTCTTTAAATAATGAGCTATAATTACGAGATAATGTACAGAATATCCTAATGTTCATAATATAATCACAGGAAGCAATGAAAAAGTCAGCTAAAAGTGTGTAATGAAATATTTTTATGCAAGGATCCGTTAATTAGAAAAAACGAGTATTAAGTTTCGCAAGACACGCGTGTTGCTTAGTAGACGCTAGCTAGCGGTCTGGCTATAACTTACTGTTTCTACTTGTATACAGCAAGGCACTCTTGCTTGACAAGTCTTGGAACTTGATTTTATCGTTTCAAGTAAAGTTTTCTGCCGATGTTTCTTTTGACGATACATAAAATTATCGTGAGGCGTGTTTATTCGATACAGAACGAATATTGTTATGAGTTTTTTATTTTTTACTTATTAGAATTGGGTTTCCCATCGCGTAGCACACATTAAGATGAGTTCAAGGAACTGCACCGTTATAAACCTCAAATGATCTTGATCTGCTGATAATTTTCACAATTTTATAATTCGCATTGTTCAGGACTAGTCATTGCTCTGTTTATCAACCTTTTAAAATCTACTTCTAGCGATATTGCAGACAATTTAGTGTTGATATTAATGTTAATAGAACAGCTATTGATTTGATTTAACCGCTAGAAACTGTATAATTAAATGACATTTTTTAAATCTAAATAACTATTTTAAGATTGAACCAAATGTCTTGATTTTTCTTGAGCAATTATATACATTGATGTATTAAATGATATGCGAAAAGAATTTCGAAAAAGTTGCAGTTGGTATAAAGTACATGATACATACAAAAGGAAACTTGTAAATATTTTTTATTTGAGCCACGTACTAAAAATTTTAATTTGTAGTCCTATGATAGTTATACACATGCAAAAAAATTTCATTAAAATCGATGGACGTACAAGCGAGCTACATGCCATAAAAAATGGTGAAAATCACAATTTTTTATGATTTTTGGTAAGTTTCTGCTTAATTTCCAAAAATTCTTACATCTTTCTACGCGTGGCGTTTTTGTCTGAATCAATCGATTTCGATGAAATTTTCAGTATGCGTATAACTAACATAGGTCTTCGGAACGCATCATTTACGTTTTCATTACGAAATAAAATAAACATGATTGAAAAAATGTCTTTTTTACCTCTTCATGTAATTTATACTAATTAGAATTATTTCGACACTATTTTTTCATATCATTTCGTAAATCAATGCATCTAACTGTTCGAAAAAAGTCAAGTCGTTTGGTCCAATTTCTAGAAAGTTATGTAGACTTAAAGAGTATTCGAATACTTTCGTGAGCCATTGTATATTATTATTCTTTTCACTTCTTTGCCCTAACTTTCTTTATCCTAGAATATTTTTTGCTTCGACAAAAATAATGAATATTAAAAAGAGCAATGTGATAAGATGACAAGATTCCATATGTTTAACTTATTTTTTCGTATGAAGTCGTCTTTTTTCGTTTGTATCGTAAATGTAAGTACACACTGTATATTTCTTATACGATCAATAATATTGTGCAATGCGAAGAAATTCGCGGAATACAAATGGTAATTCGGGGTTCACTGTACTGTACCAGTAAATTTGCGAAACCAATCTTGTCATAGAGTAAGAACATTAAGGCGTGCCAAATGATTCTGTACCACCCTGCACGATTCATGAGCTGATGCGGAATAGAACTATAGCTTGGCCCAATTACCAGAATCACTCTGTACAACACGCGTTCGTTAACGTCCTCGTCATCGCGATGAAGATCGTATCGATACTCGAATACATTCGAAGTCGTACAACCAGAATCGTCGTCGTCGTCCTTCGAGGTGTATTTTCATACGACAAAATACATAATCTTCATTGCCATATAATCTCTTCTCAAAATTTGTCTGCTATACTTATTATAAATAGAATGTAGATCTTTATGCAAAGGAAAAAATTTGTACCTATTGCACAAAAAAGTTTTTTTCTTTAAGTTATCTTTATATTCCTCAATGAATTCTTATTTTATTAGGAGTGATTTTATGCCATGTACCAACAATAACATTACTTAAGAAAAACTCTGAGTTTTTAGAGGAAAAATCGACCATATATTTACGCAATTTCAACGGTCACAAGAAATATAGTTCAGTTCTTAAATTCTGATACTTTCCCTGTTTTGTGCTCCACCTACTCGGTTTTACCATAAATGTATAAAGTATTTAATCTGATTATGAATACTGAATGCTTACTCCATATGCTGACATTGTCCCAATTGATCTTCAAGTGAACGCATTGGGTATGTAGAATCCATGATGAAAATTATTTATTGCAATTCGTGAAACTACGTAAAGTCTTAAATATATTCGCTTCCTTCCTTAATAGGAGTGTGTTTCTGTATGTTTTTATCAATGAAAATGCAGATGGAAGACTTTCTATCTTGACTTTGTGAAAAGTTTTATTTACCCTTGCATTATAGAGTTAACACTAAATTCACTACAGCGGGTAAAAATGACCCTATTTAGATTTTTCATTCTACAATTATTGAAGTTGTAAAATTACCTATAGGTAGTACAATCTATCGATAGATTTTTTATTGAATTATATACTGCAATAAAAGAAGTAAAAAATCTAAATAAATGAAATCTTGTCATTTTATTTAGATAATACACACCATCCAATTTTAACGCTCGGCAGGTATAGTGTTAAAGTATACATAAAAAGTGTTAATAAATTTTTAAAAGAGATACTTCTGAAATAGGAAATGAAGACAAAAAGAGTCACGTCTTTCTGTTATGTGAAAACGTAACTTTATTGTCAATTGTATTCGGGAATCAAAACAAACGATACTCGCACATCGTAAATCTGCCGGGCTTTCTTATATTTTTTCCCTTAACGTTACTCGTGACCAAGCAAAAACTTCTTATTAATTAGCTATCAACCCGACGATTTTTTGCGCGTCGTTGTAAATTACGGTTCTTTGACCCTAATCGTGCTTGCCCGTGTTTCTCGCGGCCTCCTTTTTACTCGACCCCTTACAGGGCCAGTTCACTCGACTCGCTTGTGAAAAATATCCACTGAAAATCGCCGGAGAAGTATCCGTTGACTACACGAGATATTTATCATCGTGAATTGATCATTCTTCTGCTTAGTCTTCTCGCTCCTGATTTCCTTTGGACTGAGACTGAAACATCTTAAACTCGACTCGAAATATGGGAATTGTCCAACCAAAGTATAATGAGCAGGAATCTAATTAAACAGTTATTTTTCGTTTTTAACCCCTTCGCATCCCTGGACGAGATATTTCGTCTTCTAGCAGCGATGGTCTGACACAATCGACGAATATATTTTGGAACTAATTCTATTCTTGTGACTAAACGAAAGAAATAAATGCAATCTTTATTAACTTGTTTAAAGCCGTTTATTTTGAAAGTGGCGTAAGTCCATTTATGTTCGTATCGAAATATTGAAGGGTTTGCGTTGGATTAAATTTAAAAATATGGGTAACAGATAACATAGTAGAATAACATCTTTGAGTTTCTAAGGGTGTCAAATTTATCATCCCAATTAGCATAATTAACATTATTTATAGAATAATATGTTTTTGATGGCTATGAATGGACTTACGCCACTTTCGAAATCAATGAAATGATGTTTTCAATTCTTAAGAAAGCACAAGTCCATAGAAAAAGTAAATAAAATAAAAATAAATGTATACACTTTTATGTTATAAAATCAAAAAAATATTGAACTTTTACTCTTTGTTAATTAATTTTTACATTGGAATTAATATCGTTTTATTAATTATTATTCAGCCTTCTCCAATTTGTGTATGCGAGAGGGATTTAAAATAACTGTAGTGTGCAGGTGGTATGTAATGTAATAAATCCGTTAAGTCCTTGCATTTTAGGTTTGTGAGTGGTTTCATTTTTTTGTTTAGTTGTACCAACATGATATTATTAAAGTTTTTCGGTCTTCCCCGTTGCGGTAGTAAATCCAATGTTTTGAATGGTACATCCTCGTTCATTGTCGTTCTGGAGAATAACTTATAAGGATAGCTTTTCAAAAATCTCATTCAACATATTTTAAACCAATTTACTTTTTCACCGTCAGTATTTTTTAGTCTTTTAAAAGTCGCGATTTCTAGAGGGTTAGTAGAAATGAACTCCTCGCGTTTCATTTCATTTAGAATGAACTTACTCTTTCGATACTTTTTTAAATTCAACTGTTACTTTAATAACTAAACATAAAGCTGGGATCTCATAAAATTTGGTTGCACAATATTTTCCATATCCATTTGAAACTCTCACAATGGGACTTGCGCTACTTTCAAAATAAACTTTTTCATCAATTTATTAACCAGCAAATTTTCGTATTACAAAATCAGAATGATTTAAAATATATTAGTAACAAGTTGCTTCACAATGAAAAGATCATATAAAAATGTAACCATTATGGTAGCTGAATCGATTGTTTTGAAAATGGACTTACGCCACTTTCAAAATAAACAGCTCATATATAATTGATATCATTGTCGGAAGTGTAATGTTTCTTTGCATTCCTTTGTAGTCCTTCCGACGTATTTAGTTATATCATTTAAAAAGTAAACACAAATTATTTTAAAAAATTAATAAAAGTCGCATTTATTTCTTTATGTTAGTCATAAGAATAGAATTAATTCTAAAATATATCCATCCACAGTATTACACAATTGGTGCCAGGAAGCGAGATATCTGGTCAAAAGCATTAATCGGCTACCATCGAGTCGCGAGATATATCGTCCAAGTTATGCGAAAGGGTTAAAAATGGCTGTTCAATCATATATATTTTATTTAAGAAAATACATATTCATTATGGAAACAGAAATTATATCTCAAATTAAATAGTAATTACTACCGTTTTAAATACCTATAATCAATATAAATTTTTCTCTATTGTAAGGATACATTGTATTACGGATATCATTATTTTAAAAACATTTTCAATTTTAGATTATTCCTATTTCCGTTGGAACGAATAGATTAGTATAGCATGTATTAGATTTAATTATTTCTTGGCACGCCAGGGTTGTAGATTTTCTTGATACCAATATTGGAAATATTTTTCAACCCTTACCAACATTCGTTACCTTTTGAAAAGATTCGTTTGAACTTTCATTAAAAAATGTAGAAGGACCAGTAAGGTAATAGCTATCTTTTAAAGAAATTTCTTCCTCGATTAACTTCCTTATCGTATCATCGAAAATGTGCATAAATATAGTATTAATCATTAGAGTCTAATTTAATCAAATATCGATATTGACGTTTCCCGCCGCTTTAATTGAGTTATAGTTATATCAGTTTTCCCAACTCCTGGATTGGTTTAATTGTGAAATCCATTTCAAAATTACATTTCAGTGAATTGCATTGCGAATGGCAAAACGGGAGAGGTAGCGTTTCCGTTATGTCATCACGAATCTTTCGTTCCAATTGCAATTCGGAGAACTTTTTAACGAAACCCAACGAGTTACCGTCACTGTAAATGGAACGAAACGTTTATTCCCTTTTGTTTTTCCGCGTAATTGACTTAGGTGGCCAGTTTTCGGCATATTCCACGGTAGCCCACTCCGACACTGGTTTCCAACGGTCGGACTTGATATTTTTGTAGGCAAGTTTATTCGAACGTTCTTTCCGAATGCGTCGAGCTCGTACATCACTATGATATTCCGCGCATTTACCATCCTGTACACCGCGTCGTTTGCAAACTCGAAAATGCTCGATAAAAAATATTCCTTGTTCGCCACGGTTGTTACTGCCGATGAATTGATCATGCATACTATCATTTTCAGGCATGCGCGGCCGGACTCGTGTATGACAATCTAAACTAAAGTGTTCTACAAACGGCATATTTATTGTTTCGCCGTTGACAGATTCTCTGCGTTTTTCCTCGTTAATTTTATAATTTGGTTCTTATTCAACGTCACTCATATGAGCCGAATAATAAGGAATTAAGCGAAAGTTCTATAAAATATAATGATACCGAAAGATGTCACGCTTGTCTTATGCAAGCCATGCTAGAATTATATTCCAATTATTTTATTTAAAGGATAATGTATAATTTCTTTAGACCATGTAACATAACAAATTAGACACTAATAAAATTAAGTACGATCGATCACATGTACGTGTAAGTACTCTTTATTAGTTAAGTAGACCACCTAGTTTAAGGCATTATTATTATTTAATACCGATTGAACTCTCGAGGTCTGGTAAATAATCAAATAGGCAAATATTGCGTTAAACGATTCTTGCATTAATCAGTTCATACGATCAATTTATCAATATATTCCTGCGTTTCGTTACAGAGTATTAATACCATATCTAGCAATGTGTACCAATAATACTATATGTGGTTGGTCCATGTTGCTTTACAGAAATGCAACGATTGCATTTATTTAACGTTTAAGCGATTTTTATTTTAATATATGCTTGAATGTAGTAATGTGTTAGTCATATCTAATGACAGTATCATTATAATTTAAAGAATTGAAAAATAATTTTCAACCTGGCTGCTACGACTACTGCTGGTAGGATTAGTGTTAAAATTGATCACGATGTTTAACATTGCGAATTTTTCTGTATCAATTGCAAGAAACCAGAGGTAAAACGAAGACCTATGTATCTCTTAAAATAATGTAATAATGTTTTTGAATCCTTCTACCGTCTTCATTGTTTTATGTTCCATCTACTGGATTTTCGAAAAATACATCAAATCTGGAGTCTACTCGTTATAAAAATATAGGACATAATAAAACGAAAGTACCTTTTTTGTACGTTCACTTTTTCGCAAAAACTGTTAGGATAGCTATAACGAACTCCGACTTTTTCTAATGACCGAATTTGTCTTTTAGAGCAGAGGAGAAGTACTCTTCCTCTCCTTGTATCTCCTTCGGAAGAAATCTAACCTAGGATCTATTACAGATTTGAATAAAGATACTTAAATGTCATTGAATGTTTGTCGACGTCCTGTGACCTATGTCAGTTATTGTATTAGTCATATGTCAACCATCAGAAAAGGCACAAAAGTATTCTCAGTGTTTTGAGACGACATATTTTCTTTTGTAGATGACCTCGAATAACCTTGAATGACTTCCATAGTAAATCATTAAGTTAGTTTTGAAACACTATCAGAATGTAAATAAATAACTACACTGTTTCATTTAACAAAACAAAATTCACCTTCATATCCCTTTAATGCAATCACCTATAAAAAATTAACCCGTAAAAGTCCAATGGCGCCTCTGAGGAGACACTAAAAGTTGTCAGAATATTATTCAGATTATTATTTAATTTTATAAAAATTTGAATATTGCACATACAAGTAATAGTATTAAACTTGACATACACGAAAGGAAATGGCTCATGTACAATGAAACTATTTTAGGTCATAAAGTGTCTCGATTTCGGAATAAACATTGCTTGGAGTGCAAATGATTAACATTGGATTATGAGTTCATCGATACCAAATTACTATGGTTTAGTGTATTTTCTTCTATTCTCAAAAGCAAGAATTATATTCGGGTAATGTATTAAAAAGTTGAAGTCCATAGATGCCTAGAAATTTTGTGTTTTTGACACTGAGAGCGCCTATAGGCACTTATCCCATTGTGGTCTTCTAAGACTGAGGCCACCTAAAAGTATACAATATGTACATTCCATTTACCTTTAATAAAACAGGCTTTACACAAATACCGCACAGGTAGAATACCCGAATGTAAATCAAAAGGTTGCATTAATATTTAATCAGCATTTCGCTTGACCCAAAGACAATTTCCATCTCCATACTTAAAAAAATGCAGCAGTTCAAAAAAAGTGCAAGTGTGTCGATAACATAAAAAAAGAAGTGAGACACATTACGAATATAAGAAAAGGAATATAGAATTATGTATTTATCCATGTATCAAATCATATCACACTTCATTAGATTATTAGATACAGTCGATGTGGAAAGTATTCGTACAGCGACCAATTTCAGATAAAACTGTATGCGTAAACTTCAATTATAAATTTCAAGCGAAAAAAATGATTAATAAATATTCTTAGGTATTTGTAGAAAAGATTTCGTGAAAACTAAATTTTATTTTTTTCAAGATTAACAAAAATATACATCCAGCATAGATAAACGTAAGAAATAGACACACAGAAAGTATTCGTACGCCTCTCATTTCTTGCGCTTACTTGAGATATAAACATAATATGCACTTCTGAATGTGACGAATAACAACAAAGATGATTAGTTTCTACAGAGTACTAATAGAAGCAAGTTTGAAATTTGTAATATTCTACAATATGGATCGTAAAAGGTGCGAAGCGACGGAAGAAGAGCGAAAAATTATTATTCGACTATACAATCAATGTAAATCACTTAGTGAAATTTCTTCCATAGTGAATAGAGCAAGGTTTACTGTTCAAAGTATAATTGAAAGATTCGGAGAACGAAAAAATGTTTCAAATAAGAGAAGAAGTGGCCGTCCGCGTAAGATAAACGAGTATGATCGACGACTAATTATTCGCAAAGTGAAACAGAATCCAAGTATAACTGCTGAACAAATTGCAACAGAACTTAAAAACTATAACGGCATAAGTGTGTCAGCTAGTATTGTGCGTGACTATTTAAGAAGTAGCGAATATCATGGTCGAGTAGCACGAAAAACGCATTTTGTAAACGAAACTAACCGTAAGAAAAGATTAGAATTCGCTAAACAACATATTTATACAACAATCGAACATTGAAATAAAGTAATTTTTACTGACGAAAGCAAATTCGACATATTTGGCTCTAAAAATAAATTTACAGTGTAGAGGAAGAAAAATACACAATTCAGAAAAGAAAATTTGCAACCGACGGTAAAACGCGGCGGTGGATCTGTATTAGTTTGGAGTTATATGAGTGCAAACGGATTGGGGTCTTTACATTTTATTGACGTTGTTGTATGCGAAGGTGTCACGTCGGTGATACCTTCTTCTCAGTGTACGGTATCGTCACTGAGCACCTTGGTTCGCGTAATAATTACACGATGGTATTTGGTTGCGGGTTTTCTTTATTTTCACTTTGTACAGTGTCGCGATTTCTGTTCTGTTCGTGATGTCTGTATTCGTCTGTTTGCGATTTCTTGTTCGTGTTGTCTCTGAGATCTAGTTTGGTATCTTTGTGTTATCTCTGTGTTCTCTTTTGTATCTGTCGATTCTTGTCGCGTTCTGTCCGTTGTCACCTCGGTTTTGTCGTCATTGGTTGAGGGTAGTTTTTGGTGGAGGAATTTAGCGTTTTTTAATTGATTGTAGGAATGATGGAAGAGCGTGCTTGTGGGGTATATCTGAAGGAGTGGGAAATTGTTGGTGCTTGACGGAGTGTATCGGAAGGACTAGGAAATGGTGTCAATAAGGGATTAACGTCGTTTATTGCAGGGTTTGTCCACTGGTCTTCACGTGCGTTGCACGTGGGTCTGTTCACGTGCGTCGCACGTGGGGCCCGTTCGTCGGAGTCAAAATTGTCCGTGTTCGGCGCGGTCGTAAGTCGCGCCTTCTACGTGCCCTTTTATTGTATGTCTTTACAAAATTCTGACTGCGGGGTTAGGCACGGACAACCTTCGGTGTTGCCGTCGCAACAGACGGTATTATGAACCATACAGTTTATATTGATATTTTGAAAAAACATCTGCATGCTAGTGCAAATAAAATGGGTCTTAAAAACAATTTTATATTCACCCACGACAATGATCCAAAGCACTCTGCATATAATACAAGGCAATGGGTATTGTACAACACATCAAAATACATGCAAACGCCGCCTCAATCACCAGATATCAATTCCATTGAACATCTATTGGATTATCTTGAACAAAAAATACGTAATTATAAAATTTCATCGAAAGAAAGTTTAAAAACCGCTTTATTAGTGAAGTGGAACAAAGTAACACAGGCTGTAACATCTAACTTAGTAAATTCCATGCCAAAAAGACTCGAAGCTATTATAAAATCCAAAGGCAATTCTACAAATTATTAAAATGTAAAAAATATATTGTATTTTTATAGTTTATTTTTCATTATTCATAACTGTACGAATACTTTCTGTGCGTCTATTTCTTACGTTCATTTATGCTGTATGTATATTTTCGTTAATCTTGAAGAAAATAAAATTTTGTTTTCACCAAATCTTTTCTACAAATACCCAAGAATACTTATTAATCATTTTTTTCGCTTAAAATTTATAACTGAAGTTTACGCACACAGTTTTATTTGAAATTGGTCGCTGTACGAATACTTTCCATACCGACTATATATTGTGAAGAAAAGCTTCACATTACTATTAAATTTTTAACATTTATAGTAGTAATTCTGTTCAAAATACAAAGATATAAATAATATTGTTTTAGCCTAATGAAATCCAGTTTTTTGCGTAATGAAATATATTTTCAAAAAACTGCATCTCTATCCAAAATTTCGCCGTTCTCGGCGTACGTCGTAACTGAATTTCAAAGTCTGCCACAGTCAAGGGGTATAAAGAGAGACATAGTGTGCTATCTGATACTGAGACGACTTCAACGATGTGATATATTATGACCTTCGAGTATTTATTATCTCGCTAGACATTCGACCTGACTCTGTATTCGCCGGTGATTTTCTCTGTTACACTCGTACGCGTTTCAGCCCGCGCAATCAAGTTTCTCCGATTGGAAGCTTTAAAAATGGCGGTGCGATAAATCTGGGTGTGTAATCGCGACGATGAGAAACAGGTTGAGCGGGTAGATAGAAGCGTGTCCCGGAATTACGACGATACCAAGGGCACCCGCTTCCGGTAGCAGATATTACGAGGCAACGAGGGAACCGATTCTCATCGTCGCCGCAAAATGGAGCCGCGTACCTAATATTTCTTCGGCCTTGTTCCCCGGCTGTGCCTTTTTTTTCGCTTCCCCCGCGTGAAATTTATGTCCGCGGCTTCCGGACTGCGGTTTACACGTCGGGACCCGTGGGTGCGTGGCAAGGGAAGGGGATGGCAAAACTGACAGGCCTTCCCGAGCAGTAGAAAAATCGGAACAATGTGCGGACGGACAGAGAGCGCCGCTGCTGAACACGCTAACTGGAGGAAAGCGGTAAAGGGAAGTATAAAAAAACGTGGCGCTCGTGTTAATGATACTGTATACGCTGGGAGGCGGGAGGAAAGGGACAAACGAGGCCGGACGATAAGCGGGGTAGCAAAAGGTAACAAGGAGCTGCAACGAACGACGGCTGCCCTCGGCTTCCCTCGAGAAGGAAAACGCGCGCGTTATGAGTAATGATGTTACGCGGCCGAACACCGTCGCCAGGTATTTTTAATTTGGACCCTCGTTTCAAGGGAATGTTCGAACTTGACGCGATAAGATGGCGACAATCGGGTCGTTTACTTGGTAACACTTCGCGCGTGACCCGTCTACAATGTCGGCACCACTGCGAGCAAACTTCGTGTGAGCAAAATATTTGCGAAAAATTTATCTGTACTATCGCAGGATGTAAATTTTCAGAGACCCAGAAGCTTGATTACCGAGAAGCGTAACGCGATACGAGACTATTGTAGATATATCAGCGAAAAAATATTGTGGGGTTATCCAAGATAGACTATAGGAAGTTTTGTTTTAAATAGAAAACATACTACGTTTAATTTTGAATTTTGTTAATGTTTCTTTGGGATGTTAGAAGAATTAGTTTGCTAGATAACCTGTAAAAAGCTTTTTCTTTAAATTGCTATTAATCAATGTAAGGTGAAATGTGAAAGAGATACGGACAGAGACTGCTCGTACATGATTTTTATTTTATTCTTAATGCCACATACTGCTCCAACGAGGCTCATTTGTATATTCAAAAATTCAACTATTAACATCTTGGACTCGCATGTACATTTATCTCACTACGATCTTCTGACGAATTACGGGTATACATATAAGGGGTTAGAAGAGCCCACGAACGGATGTAATCGACAATTTTCTTATAATACGATACACGTAGTAGGATTGGGTTTTTCCGTTAAGCAATTTTTACACAGTACATAAGGGGTTATCCAAAATAGACTGTAGGAACTTTGTTTTAAACAAAAAGCATACTATGATTAATTTTATTGGTTTTTTTGTTGATTTATCAGTTATCATCTATGACAATTGTACGTGAAAGACGATATCTGTCAAATGACCATGACGACCACGTTTAGAAACATCAATTCGAGCATCCAAATTTTTAATGAGATTTTTATATCTTTGCTCGTTTAATTCACCAATATCATTTCCAACGTTGTTTTTCAGATCATTAATTGTTGTTGGCTTGTTGGTATAAACTTTGTTCTTCAAATAATTCCAATGCAAAAAGTCCAATAGGGTCAAATCACACGAACGAGGTGACCAATTCGCATCACCATCTCTTAAAATTAATCGACCATTGAATTTCGATCGCAATAAAGTGGTGTTTTGAAAACTAAATTTCAGTAACTTCAACACGCTCTTCACTTATATTCGTCTGCATTGTTAAAATTGTCTGTCACTGTAGGATAAAAATAAAATCAAGTGACAGGAAACAAACATATTTGACAGATATTCACATTCAATATATACTAAAGGTATATTGTTGGATAATCCTGTATGACCCTTGGCAAGAAGTATTCGATCACACTTAAAAATCACGTCACTTTTGTGTATTTCCATTTAATTATTGTGTCAAATGGATCTCATATTGTTACAACTAAATCGTTTCGTTACATACTATGGTTTCTTTTATGGCGGCTGTTGGAAGATGTGTGGTGGAGAGAAAGAAAAGGAAAGAAGGAAGGGGGAGCGTTTCG
>CM052097.1:2351951-2390206 GCA_028453745.1 Agapostemon virescens
GTACATACCTGGTGAACCTGAAAAATTTGCACAGCTGACTTAATTTATTTGTTAATCTCGAACAACGAGTAAAACGATTAGCGCTATTCGTGAATAACAGATAGTTGAATTTATTTGAAAATAATTTTGATCGTGCACTACTGCAGACAAGGAAGAGGGTGAAACAGCAATGAAATTTGTCAAGGTAGACGCGTTTACGCGATGCAGGCACGAACGAACGAAACAGTGGGCTCGTAAAACTGGCCAGCAGACGAAGGTGCCTGAAGTTACAGCTCGGATTCGTCGTCGCTGTCTCGAAAGGAACAAGTGGTGAAGAATAAAGACCGAGAGGGGAAAAGAGACACGATTCAAGTTGGTTACCGCACGCGCGCATAAGTGCCGGAGAAAGACGTGCCTGCAGGCGCAAAGACGCAAGAAAAAAAGAAAACCGTCCGGCAAAAGCGGAGGAGACACTCCGTTTAATCTACCGTGTTGCATAAATACATAATCTCTGCGTTTTCAAACTCGAATGCGGCAGACGCTTTTTCCCGGTTCGACGACTCGACGCCGTTGTAGACGTCCCGGATCGTTTCGTGGGGTTTATCGTTGCAATCATTTCATCCAAACATCATTATTTTATGAACCTAGAATTTTTATGCGCCGATTGCAGACGTTTATGAAATCATCCGTTCCTAAAAACAAATTTGAAAAACGCGCAGTCGAGCAGAGTCTCGGTTGTTTTTTTATTCCGTTCAATCAGAAACTACTTAATCCCCCGTTATTGAGTTTAGGAATGTGCACGTAGTTGCAACGAATCGGTGGAATTAACAAATTAAAGCTTCCGTTAAGGTTTTTAACTCCTTGCCATACTATAACTAGTCAGACACGCGTTGAAAATATTAAACAAACTCTAACAAATATAAATATTATGCCATTCTTTTTAGAAAATTCAAACTTTATTCTTTTGTGATCAGTATTTAAGTATTGGCGTTAATTTAGTTGTATAAAAAATATAATTTATCTAATTTCTTTTGTAACTTTTTTTGCGACGATAACGTCATGATAACTGTAGCCGCAAAGAAAATGATGAAAATATTACACAGAATGATATACAATATTAGGTCAATCGGAAAGTTCTGTCCATCTAGCGTCGAGTAGCCGTAGCTCGAACTGTGGGTAACTATAACCTCTAACGTAAGGCTAACTTTTTAGTTTGAACATCTGTTAATAAAACTCAGTACACAACAATTTACGCTTGCATCAATAACTTCGTTTTTTTCTACATTGAAGATGTCGGAATTTGAGCCGAATAAGCGTCATTTGCGCGAAGTGTTAGTCTTTTGTTTCAGTTGGAAGAAAACGGCAGCTGAAGCTCATCGAATGATTGTAGACGTTTATGGCGATAAGGCTGTTTCCGATAAAACATGTAGAGAGTGATTTTTCTTTGGAGGACAAAGAGCGTTCTGGACGGCCACGAGTATTCGAAGACGAAGAATTGCAGACATTGGTGGATGAAGATCCATGACAAACGCAAAAACAAATTGCAGAAGCGTTAAATTGTGCTCAATCTGCCATTTCCGACCGTTTAAAAGCCTTAGGGAAGGTCTACAAGGAAGGAAAGTGGGTCCCATATGAACTCAAGCCAAGAGACATTGAAAGGCGGAAAACCATCTGCGAAATTTTGCTTGCTAGGCAACAAAGAAAGGGGTTTCTCCATCGTCTCATCACTGGGGATGAAAAATGGATTTATTTTGACAATCCTAAACGCCGAAAAACCATTTGTGATCCTGGCCAACCCTCAACATCGACGACAAAGCGGAATATCCACGGAAAAAAGGCTTTACTCTGCATTTGGTGGGATCAGGAAGGTGTGGTATACTATAAACTGCTAAAAACTGGTCAAACAGTCACAGGAGATCTCTACCGACAACAAATTATCCGTTTGAGTCGAGCATTGCACGAAAAACGACCACAATATGAAACGAGACAGCGTAAGGTGATTTTGCTGCATGACAATGCTCGGCCTCACGTCTCAAAAATTGTCAAGGAAACGATAGAAGCACTTCGCTGGGAAGTGCTACCACATGCGGCTTACTCACCAGACTGTGCCCCATCTGACTACCACTTGTTTCGGTCAATGGCACACGCACTTGCTGAAGAACGATTTAATTCGTACGAAGATCTCGAAAAATGGATCTCCGCCTGGATAACCTCCAAAGATGAATCATTCTTTCGACGCGGAATTCGCTTGCTGCCCGAAAGATGGGAAAAAGTCATCGCTAACGATGGACAATATTTTGATTAACGTACTTTTTCATTTTCTTTCATGAATAAAGCTTTACTTTTTGTAAAAAAACGGACGGAACTTTCCGATTTACCTAATACAAACTATTACCTAGCTCTGTCTTCGATTTCAGAGCTCCTTGCATTTTGCCATTTTACCATAATCACTGAAACTGAACGCAATTTTAACATTTCTGAAAACATTAAGTTTTTTAACTATATTCCCTGTGGATGTGTCCTTACGACCTAGGTAAATATAAATTAAAAATTGTTAAATCTGTTATTTTTTAGAATCGTACAATTTTAATGCTCTACTTTATTCAGCTTATGTAAGCTCTAGTAATATATTATTTATTTGTTTCACTAATAAAATGCAAAAATTAAGTAAGAGGGATGCTAACGCGCATGGAAAAGGTCACATAATGTGCGTGGATACTCGGCAGAATATTAAATAACTTATTGTTAACTATTAATCTCTATGAAATTTTATATGAAATGCATTTGTTAAACAACAGTTCCTTGTTCACTGTTTTTTATTGAGTAATGTACGACAGTTTTGAATATGCGCTGTATTTACAATTCAGTGATTAGAGCATTTGTAATACTAAACTACCGTATAACACATTGTTCCGCACGCGAGAAAAGGAACCATCATAAAAGCCCTCAATCCATACAGAATTTTAGAACTGCAAAATGACCCCATCTGGTATGCAGATGTTGGATCCCAAAATTCGAGACAACGACGGTTCCTCCGTAGCTGGCAATTTCGCCGTAAAGCCATTACTTTTTGTACGTTAAATATCTTTATTTCGTTATGACTTACGGCTGTCGGCCAGAAGTCGAGCCATTTCCACGCCTTCAAAAATCTATTCTTCTTTTACATGCCTTGTCCGAATCGTGGCGTCTTTTCTGGTTATTGCCTGCGACGGGTAATTTTCGAGACACGCGGATTTTCCGGGTGCGTCATCCTCAGGTGTGAAATATACCTGAGAATGGCAGTTAGTTTGGGGCGGTTATTTTTCCCTTCCACGCGAAGTCATGAACCAATCAGTTAATCTTACCGCTTCCCTCACTTACATCGGAAAATATGCAGTCAACGAATCCGCATGTCTCATTATTTCATTCACACCCACACCGAACTTTAGCTTTTCGTTAACACACACTTCATCCGACATTCGAAACACTTCACTGAACGCAAACACATCCGACGCACACCTCATACTCGTTGCATACATCCATTTGTACATATCATACATCCATTCGTTCGTTAAAGTTTGTTGTTAAAGTTTTGTTGAAACTGGAAAATATCCCTACCTTTTAAACGAATCGTAGGGAACCACGTAATCAAAAAAGAAAAACGAAACGCGGAGAAACACACATTCTTCTAGCAATTTGACATAAATTATAGTCGGAAACTCTACCAAGTACACACGGAAGTGCGATTTGAAAACTCTCAAATGGATAATTGTTTTTTCGGAAATGCAAAGTAATTTCACAGTGCATGTCAATTTTAAAGTACACTAGCGCAAAGTGCATTCGTCCAACTGTGATTTAACTCTTAACTCCTTATACTTTTTTAACTGTTTCGTCCATCTCGAATAAACTGAAAATAAGAGAAGGATGAATTTCTTTCGCTAGTTGCCGAGAATTACGTAATCCCTCTTCTAGTGTGGCCCACTGCTATCAATTTTCACGTTCTTAATTCACGATCAGTACACATAATTTATGACATACAAAAGATGGTAAAAATCGTTGACTAATACGATATAATAGGCTGGAAATTGTGAAAAACTGTAATTTTCACAATTACGAATTGTTTATAACGTGTAAACAAAGTTTCACGAAATTTTTACAACATGCATGTAGTAATCTACAATAATCAATCTATCAATGTAATGTAGTCAATCTACAATATTCGGTAAATTTTTCGTTACAGCGAAAATAAAAAAATTCTAAAAAGTGACATTTCCAGTTTTTTACGATTCCGATAAAATTCAATGTTATTGAATCAAAGTTATTATCGAGTCAAAGTTATTGTGAGTCAAAGTGTGCTCTTTTAATTGAATCACTGTACTTCGTACAGTATGAATTCAACTGTGACTCAAGTTCTGTATTTGCACCGCCATATTTTGCAGGTGAAAACTGGAAGGCTTTTAATTAACTCCTGACCGTTGTATCTGGTCAAGAAATTTTCGGAAGAGGCAATATTAAAAAGACAGTAATTATCTTGCTTTACACTAAAATGAGCGTATCGAGGTTGTATAATTTATACAATTATTGAAATCATCAAGATATTTTCTTGAGAAATAATGAAATCAATATTTTGCGTGGAACACGTATTCTATTGGTTTGACAACTAAGTGATTATGGATTTTAAGTAAGAATGAAAATTCAAAATTTTTGCTTAAAAATACAACTTTATTCAATTAGGTACTGTCCGTTTTTGTCGATGACCTTTTGCCATCGTTCAGGCAGTGTCATAATTCCACATTTATAAAATTTCTGATCTTTGCTATAAAAAAACTGAATTAAATGTGATTTGACATCACTAGCGTCATTAAAAATTTTACTATTTATGGAATTTTGCATGGAACGAAATAAATGGTAGTCTGAAGGCGCAAGGTCAGGGCTATATGGCGGATATGACAACACATCCCAACCCAGATCCAATCATTTTTGGCGAGTGACCAAAGATGTGATGGGCTTTGCATTGTCATGGTGGTAAACAACACCCTTACGATTTGCCACTTCTAGCCGCTTTGCTTGAATTCAGTTTGGTGAGTTGTTGAACATACACATTTGAATCGATCGTTTGGTTGTTTGGTAAAAGTTCAAAGTGTAGAATTCCTTTATAATTCCACCAGACTAACAGCATAATCTTTTTTTGGCGAATCTCTGGTTTTCATGTCGTCTGGGCTGGTTCATCTTGCATCACTCTTCCGATTAATGTTGTTATAAACCATCCACTTTTCGTCGCCAATAATTAGTCTTTTCAGAAATAGATCAATTTCGTTGCGTTTGAGATACGAATCTTAGAGGCTAATGCGTTGCGCCAAATGAATTTCCTTAAGCTGGTGAGGGATCCATAGATCGAGTTCTTGACATAGCCAAGCTTTTTTAATTTTTTTTCAATGCATGTATGCGATACATTGAGCTTCCCTGCAATATCACGTGGTGTGCTATGTCGACCTGAATCGATAATGGCCTTGATATGGGTCTTATCGACTTCAACTGGACGGCCAGATCGTTGAGCATTTTTCAATGAAAAATCACTAGAACGAAATCTGACAAACCAATTTTAACACTGCCTTTCTTACAAGGCTTCATTCCCATATACGACACATAACTTCTTGTGTGAAATAATACAATAAAATATGTCTGAAGTGCACGTCTTGTTCTTCCATATTTAAATTGGGATAAAAACAAAACTAAAAAACCAATCGATATAATTTTTTTACTAAATGAAAGGTAGAAATTCAAACAATAAGAAAAAAATATAGGTTAGGTACTTCGAACACGTTGACGAAACAAAAGAAATCCGCAATCACTTAGTTGCCGACCCAATAATAAGGACCGCACAAATTGTAAATAAATAGACTCTTGTAATTTCTACGAGGCAACGTACATACCAATTACTTTTACGGCATTTATGGTAAGTTTAATATTAAATAGAAAGGAATAAGTTAAGAACACTGCAGTGGTGATTTTCAAAGGAGAAAACTTGTGAAAGTACCTGTGCAATTGTGAAGAAGCTATTCATAACTATACCGCGACAGCTAAATGAAGCATTCAGCGCTCTAACAACCGGTCCACATAAATTCTGCGTCACCCGCATTAATTTTCGCGCGCGTATAGCGTAAACTGTAAATAGTGCAACGAACGAGTTTCGCAGACTCATACTTTGGCCAGCCTTGCATATTTGACGTCACGAATTGTCTGCATTTCGTGAAGTTTAACGCCGATGAATTTCTAATTACGTTGTGCCCGGAACTCCCGCACATGATACAACGATAAGGTAATTCGCATGAAATGTTATTATACCGAACTCCCAACAGTCCAACATGTACCAACGATCCACGGAATACAATACATTGTAGGGTCTGTACGGGTGAACCGCGGCCGAGTAATGACGCATTAAGTTATCCTATTGTCAATAATTAGGGCAATGCGCTCAGTGGTAATCCGATAGACTTCAGTCTATTGAGTTGCAGTCTACTTAATCCGTTATACACAGTTGTTCTGATATTACCGCCAGCTTGCGTGATTGTTTCTCGATCGAAAGATCATATCTGTTTATGGCTTTCTTACTTCATTATGTTTACCGTTTACTTAGATTGTTTACCATAGAATTGTCTTAGACATCGTATCTGAGTCTGTGCTGCGATCTAGTGAAGCATTTTTAATATTGTAGGACTCGGCCGAGGGAGAGTCAGGATTACTTAACAGAGTTTATTATACACTATACAGGATGAGGCAGTAACTTTTGCCACCTACAATAACTCTCAAAGTAAGTATGATAGTAGCAGAAAAGTTTTTGAAACAAAAGACGCATTCTCATGCGGGGTTGTAATAGGGGTTGTAATATGGCGTTAATCTTTTTTTCCTAGGTGGAGTCGCTACAGAGATGTGAAGGTCACCTTTGCTTTTTAAATAGAATGATATGTTTTGGTACGTGCTTTCTGGTAGCGGTTGTTGAGACTAATCCAACGAGGTGAAGCATTAAGGTCTTTGAAGGTCAGCCAAGATCATTTATGACAAAAAAGGCGTAATAAATTTGGATTTACAGAATATGTTCAAAACGATTGCCATTGGTATCAATGCAATCTTCTTATCACGAATTGCGTAGTATTTCTTATCACTTCGGCACTGATCGAATCATATGCTGTAACAATACTCTTTCGTATACCTTCAGGCGTAGTTGGGATGTCTTTATAGACAAGGTCTTTTAAGAATCCCCACTAGCCAAAATCCAGGATACGTTGAAGACATCTTTCAGCGTATTTACTAAACCTGGTAGTGACAAATAAATACCGCAGGTTGTCAGTAAGAATGGTAAGACTATTATCATTAAATCAAGCGTTTGTAAATAATGTATTCTATCGAAGAACAAACCTATATGATTCTCATTTTCGGAGAATGCCAGTAAATTTAGTGAGAGTTAGAGATTTATACGCTGAAAGATATCCTCAACGTTGTCACCCTAACGCCGTACATTTAAATATTTGTATGATAAATTGAGTACAACTGGATCCTTGGCCTATTAGAAGAAGCCTTTCGATTAATACTACACCTCGTTGGATTCGTCGCAACAACCGCTATTAAAAAAACAAGTACAAAAACATAGCATTTTATTTAAAAAAGCAAAGGTAACCTTCACATCTCTGTTGCGAATCCACCTAGGAAAAGAAGATTAACGCCATATTACAACCCCCGTTGTTCCATGAATCTTTTGTTTCGAAAACTTTTCCGCTACTGTCATACTTTGAGAATTATTGTAAACGGCCTCACCCTGTATACCAGGTTTGTAAATATAAAACCAGAATTTGTCAAACTGCGTCATTGACGACATATTTTCTTGTTCTGATATTCGACAGAGATCTTTAACTTACAACCATGCAAGTTTCGTACAACAGCATAATTTTTAATAGTTTTGAACGTGTCCAATTTTGCGCCTGGAAACTACGAATCGCGGACAGCATTGATTTTCTGTTGCTATTTGAAGAAAATGCTGCAGATTCGTATCAAATGTTTATCGAAGCTTACGATGCGCATGCTCTTGGACAATCACAGTGCTCTGAATGGCTTAAAAATTTCAAAAGTGGCGATTTTCACGTGAGAAATAAAGAACGTGGAAGACCATTGAAAAACTTTGAAGACAGCGAATTGCAAGCATGGTTGAATGAGGATGACGCTGAAACTCAACAACAACTCGGGGATCAATTAAATATGGCACGAGAAATCGTCTCGATACGTTTGAAAGCCATAGGAAAGATCCAGAAGCCGACCGGAATATGAAAAAAGGCAACACAAAGTGATTTTGCGTCATAAGGATACACCCATTGCACACAGCAAAACCGGTCAAGGAAAAGATTGAGGCATTTTATTGGGAAATACTTTCGCATATGGCTTACGCATCAGATTATTACTTAATTGCATCGCTGGGATACGCACTTGCTCAGTAGCGTTTCACATCTTACGAAAATGGCGCGATGACCAGTTTGCCTTAAAAGAAAAACAGATTTTTGGCGTGGCATCCACAAATTGTCAGAGAGATGGGAAAATGTATAGCTACCGATGAACACTACTTCGAATAAAATATTTTGTGTAATTTTCATACAATAAACGTATATTATTTATACAATAATTCCGTTTCATATTGACATACCTAGTATTATGTCTACCGTTTACTCGGGTTGTTTAGAATTATCTTATTTGCATACATCGTTACACGTTTATCACTGTTTACGTTCTTCATTTTATGAAAACGTCCAATCTCACACAACTCTTTTTCTTAGTTTGTACATACATGTTCTAGTAAAAGGGTCTTGCTAGTGAAATGCAAAAGGCGATGCACGTAGGCGCCAATTCTCCCTCTAGGACCTGTACTAGGAGGGAAAGATCAAGGGTGCATTTTTCCGGAGGAACTCCTAATTGGCGGAGGCGAGAAACGCCTCCCATCAAGGACGCATTAAAAACATCGAACGCGAGCGGAAATGTTATGTTTTGATTTAAAAGTTGGAGAAGCCAGATCGAGGATGATCGGCGTGTTATTAAAGTATTGTTAATCAGACCGTGTACTTCTATAACGTATCTGTCATCTCCGAATCCCTGATTCGCCCCACATATATCTACAACACGCCACCCCCCTTCCTGCAATATACATATATATTTATTTATACGAATTGTTCTTCGGGTATGAATGATGAACGGGATGAACGACTAACCTCTAATTTCCTTCGAACAAGGAAACTTCTGGGGTGGGGATCTCGGTTTCCTGTACGGGCCCCTTAGAGAAAGTTCGTGTCCTTGGAACGACCAGCCGTCTCCTGGTGAAAATCGAAGATTTAAACAAAGACGATCCATACATGAAATATGTTTCAAACAAATTTAATATTCATGAAATCATGCCCACATGTAATTATGCCTTTAGACGTATTGTTAATTTAGATGAATTATTGTACTGGAATCAATGAAATTCGCCTAATTTTCACAACAGTTTATTAATAGACAACGAAAAATACCAAAAACATAACAACGAACTGACAGCTACTCTGAGGATGAACAACTAACCATTTTCATCCGTCAGAATTCCGCTTTTATCTATTCCCGTGTCCCTTAGAAATTTCTTTCGAACAAGGAAACTTCTGGGGAGGGGATATCGTTTTCCTGTACGGGCTCCTTGGAGATTGGCGGCCAAATGTGCACGCCATGGAAAAACCTCGAACCTGGTTGCCAAATGTGCACACCAGGTAGGGATCGACTTCGGCGACTATGTGTGCTCTCGGGAAGAGCTTGGGCCTGGCGACCAAATGTCCCAACCCGCAGGCCGTACTTCTACCTGGGTCCGATTGACTTTTCTCCAAGGGGTCCGCTACAATATATATATATATATATATATATAGGGTGGTCCGCACAACGTATGCACCGTTATAACTTCCAAAATATGCGTTGCACGAAAGAATGTTACATACAAAGGTTACATGGTTTAAGAGGGTACACTAATATCTAACAAGTAATTTCACGTTAGCTATCACGTAAACATTGATATCCTGCGGAAATCTGTGATATAAGATTGAATCTCCAACTTGATATTACGTGAAGAAAATTTTCAAGTAATAATGTGAAATTACTCAGTTTAGGGCTAATAATGGTCAATACATTTTTTCTTACAATTCGAAACTCTACCATATTTTGGTATAAAGAATTAATGCACTGCATAGTGTACCCTCTTAAACCATGTAACTTTTGTATATAACATTCTTTCGTGCAACGCATATTTTGGAAGCTATAACGGTGCACACGTTACGTGGACTACTCTGTATATGTATACACATTAGGCGTGGTTATAGGATTCAGTTATGATCGGTATGACACGCTGGGACTTGACTTGTAACGGGGTTCTTCGCAAACGTTATAACATCGGATCACACTCTAGCTAACTAACTCTCTTTTTTAAACTGACTAACATCGTTCCGCTGACACGCGCGTTGTCTTATAGGTATTCTGCAGTAGGCGTTTTCTGTATGTCACCCAATCGCTAGATTTTCCGAAAAATACCCGCCCTCCGAGAAGGTGCATCGTCTAGGGTACACAACTTTTATAGTGCGACCATTACCAACAAATTCGGAGGACTCTTGACCAAATTAGAAATTCGTCGCTATTTCTTTAAGACCCCCAATTGACTAAGTGTCACGTCTGCATCATAAACTCGCCCTCTTTACTCATACCTTTCACCCCTACTACTGTCCTTCTACCTAAAAAATGCCTACATTAGACAATTTAGTCGGTCGTAATAAGTTATGAGACGAAAGTAATTCATATTGCTAAATAAAAAGCGTTCAATTATACATATTCGTGCATGCAATTAGCGTTGTTATTTCCATGCATCGTAAGCTCAATTATCCGAGGTTAAAGAGTTAACGTACAAAGACTTGGCAAGCGCGATTGAATCGTGCAGCGGAGACAGTAAAATATTCACGATCGTCAAGTGTCTGATAAGAGGATTGAATTCTTATCGGTCCGTTTGCGTGGCCTGAAAGAGTGTCTTTTGAAAGGCTGATGGTAAAAGAGCAGGCTCTAAGTTAGATGGTTCATCAAAGGGAGAGTAAAATGAGCGAGGACGAGGCCAGGCGAGACGAGACAAGACGAAAAGGTGCGGTGTAACGGGCGTGACGGTGGTATAGACGGTGTATCTCTCAAAGGGTCTTTCGACGATCGAAACACGATCGGCGTCGGATTTTATTTCTCCGTGTTCCCATTCACCGGTGAATCGTTCCTAGTCTACGGCGTTGTTATCATTGGCCCTCTTCTCGCTGCGATTGTATCGGTTATTTCAGACGACTGTGAGAGCGGACAGAAGCGATCGAGTCGATGGGGGATGAATGGATATTGATTTGAATGCTAACTCGACTGTGCTCGAACAACCCTTCGTTTTGTCTTAAACGAGTACAGGATCGGCGGGGAAAGAGGAGTGCGGGACAGGACTGATGGCGGACTATTGTGGATAGATAGTCGGCGAGGAGTCCAGAAGGATAGGGACGATAGCAGGATGGAGGCAGATGGAGGGATGGATAGAGAAACAGGCGCGGCCGAGAGAAGGAGGGAAGATAAAAGCGGACGGTTGAGAGTAGAGCAGAGAGAATCGAATGTCTGCAGGGATCCAGGGATAGGTACTCGATCGGAATCTATTTACCAGGTACTTAAGTGGACTCGAACTACCGTCCAGGATTAAATTGACCTGCAACCAGTTCGGTACGGCTTCTCGAATCTCGCGCAGTTGCTCCGAACTCTCTCTTTCGCTCTGCTTTCACCTCTCTCCTTCTCCCTCCACCAATTTCTCCCTCTTCTTCCATTTCTGTTTCCCCCCTTTCACTCGCAGCTTCCTCATTTCCACGGTCGTTCATCTCTCTCATCTTTCTCTATCTCGAATTTTTATTCCCAACAACTTCTCCATATTTTCCCAAATTCGTTTATTGATTCCGCGTAGCTGCGAGTCACGATTCAGAGCGATCGTTGTTTTCTCGCGCATTCACAGTGAGATCTAACAGTCTACTGTTAACACGTTAAGCGCCACGCCGATTTTGCCTTATATATTAACTTTTTTAGCTTTTTAGTTTTTTAACTTTTTTAGTTTTGTTGTATTCTTGATACTTAACCCTTTTAATGCCGAACGAAAGTATCGTATCTATGCGAAGAATGCCGGTATAATTTAACGAATTTGCTATGATTTGGGAAAAAGCCGATAAAAACCAAACTAAGAATGATATTCACAAAATTCAAAAGCAACATGTTACGAAATAAAGAAAAAATAAAGTAATGCGAATTGTATTTCGATATTTGTTGAAAACCATGCGAATAACATTAATATAAAACATTATGAAAAACATAGAAACGAGTTTCTCTTCTACAAACAATATTTGCACATAAATATAATCATCATTTAATTACAGCTTCACGTAGATCACATAGTATGAAGTATAAATATTACATTTTCGTAATTCGCATTGCCAAAATTTAGGGATTCGGTTCCTTGAGGATTTGGCCACGAAATGGAGGAGCCCGAATGACTGCTGGTAAGCTGACTGTGTCGAACCCCAGAATGTTCATAAATCGAACCTTTTTTTCTGACAAGTTAAACCCCAAAAACAATTTTTTCAATTCTTTTGCAATGAAATTAGACCATTTATAACGTTTTATAAATTTATTTTGCGACAGAGTTCGCGCGCAATGCAAATAGTAATGCGCCATCGGATATGCAACGATATATCGTCGTTGGCACTAAAAGGGTTAATATATTGTATTAGGTGTAATTTCCAAACGAAATACAAACTACGGACGAAATACGAAGTGACTGTTAGTCGTCTAGACAAGACTCGGCAAAAACTGTACAGAAACGAATGAAAATGAAAATAAGAATGCTCGAGAGAAACCGAATTCGGTAGAAGATATAGGTTTCCTGGTGAGGTTTGTAAGAGATGAATCATAGGGAATGAAGTTCGAGGATGAGTAATGGTAGGTAGAATGACGAACCGAAGAGAGATGAACTGACACGCTCAGATTACACGAGTGATTCCTTAAAGTTAGAGAGTCTTATCGTTGGTATACAACACCTTTCGTCATAAAGTTGTTAACATAAGTTAACAATGAAATATAATATGAATTAATTACAACTAATTTAGGATAGATCTTTGACGGCTGCTAGTAGTAGTGGAGAGAGAAAGAAATAAAAGGAAAGAAGGAAGGGAGAGCGTTTCGTCCTGGGTCCGCTAAAGGACTCGTCGGTAAGGCTGACTATTGGACCCTGCCTTAGACGCTGGGTACTGGAAGGCGGTCAAGGACGGTACATAAAATGAACTGAAGCCGCGGATCAAGTACTAGCGGGAAAGCCCCTTCTACTGTCCCTCTGTCGGTGAGGGTAGGAGGTACAGTCGCCACAGATGATAATCTACGAAAATAACGCAAGTTACAATATACAACGGTTTTATATTGAATTTTACACTGTCAGTCACCGGTGACTAACATGGGGCTTAACATATTAAATATACGGAAATGGCAAATCCTGATTCAACCTATATCGACTCCGAAGTGTTCTCAAGTGATAAGGATTGTAGACAGATAAATGAGTATTCGAAGATGTAACTGCTGTTAACTAGCATCTCTTCCGAGCTTTGTTGGGGAATAAAATACACAGAAGCTTTTACAGTGAATAAAAAATGTGTACCGACCTTTAAATGTTCTTTGCGGTTGTAAAACACAGAATTTTGACCGTTACAAAGTAGAACGTTAATTGCCTTACTGCCAGCGGCAATTTGGAGAGAAGGACGCTCAAAACGCAAGTAAAGTGACGTATAACAAGTGTTAAAAGATTGACAGAGAGGGCGATTCGAAAGTAGAAGCCTCGGTTCAGCAAATCTGCCGGAACTTTATTTCTCAGGTTTTCTCTCGCCCTCGTTGTACGTACTACATTAATAAAATTTGATCACTCAACTGTAAGGTGTCCCAGATAAATTCAGTCGCAAGTTGTTTGACCACGAGCGTGTCGATTCAACTTTTTAAAGGTGTGCGATGATTAATTGGCGCTCCGGTGTAAACGAAGTAATAAGTAGGAGGTGAGTAGCAAGTTTGCTGACGCTGTGATTACTGTTTCGAAGCAAAGTTTGTCGAGGTTGTTGAAAGGGAACAGTCCGTCATGTTGCTGTTGATAAGGTAAATCCATTTCGTAATTATAACGCGACTGGCCGCGGAATGCAGCCAGAAACGAGTCGATAAAATTCCGACCGTACGAATCCTAATGTTCATCAACGATTTAATGAAAATCTTTTAATTAATAATGCCTCTTGGTCGGGAAAATTGTTATTGACGTTATCATTCTAGCCTTTGTGACGGGTTCCAAGTAAATAATCACAGAGGACTCGTTTGATGCGGAGAAGTATGATTATATGGCTGGAACGGAATCACTGCCGCAAATTTTCAAATGAGCTCCCTATACCGCGATGAATTGCTTCAAATATATCGTCGATATTTATTCCAGAAATCTCGACGCTCTTAATGAAGCGTGCGTTTGATTCGGAATCTAGGTCGAGGATTAATGATCGAAAGGACGCTTGCCGAACGCTCGAAAATACTTCATGGGGAGTAAATAGACATGCACCTCGCCAATCGAAAATTGAGGAAAATTTCTTTGCCCGACGCTTAACGCTATTCCTATCGCGATCAGTCAAATGACCGGTCTTTAGCACAACTTACATTTTTTAATAAAGAATGAAGATAATAGCCAATGTATCCGTAGAAAATATAGTTTCTTTTATTCAAAACTATATAATGTACATTTGATTCGTTTTCACTGCATTTTTTACAAATAGGCTTCTCGATTGTACATTTTCCACATACGTACTTTTTACATTTTAGTCAGAGATTTTGTTAGTCTTATTGTCTTTGCAATATCTTATCTGGCATGTTTTCCGTTCACGTGAACCCGTACTTTAGTATTTAAAACTAAACTATAAAAATGTAAATGAAAATGGATGAAAAAATGAATAAAAGATAAAATATGAAACTTACTACAAAGTATTGTTGGTTATGTTCACTTGTTTGAAAATGACACTTATAAGACTATATGCTTATAAATAATATGCTTCTTGTAACTTTCACGTTTTGATCCTGTCTGTTCGGGTCACAAGAGTTTACTAATTTGAATTGGTGGGAAGACGTCTAGGCATCCCCTTCGGCTATGATCTTATTTATTTTACAGTCATAGTAGATAAAACGATGTAAGAAAATCCGAGGTGCTGGACCAATCAGGCTAAAAACGTAAGGAACACGTTACGAAGTGCCGTAAAACAATCCCTGCAAGACACTTTTCGGCTAAAATCATGCCGTAACTGCATTACCTTTCGTTTGTAACGATTTTATAGTTTCGGAATTGAGCTTTGAGAGAATACTATTACAAAAAGATATAAATTGTTCTACCGGTCAAATGACCGGTCGTGGTAGGAATAGTGTTAAAAACCGAACGGTCGAATGTTGAATCCCGGATTATAAACAACCTTCTTACTCACCCTGTACCTTCTTACTCATCCTGTACCCTTTTACTCACCCTGTACCTGCTTATTCATCCTGTCCCCCACTAACTTAACCATCTACTGACCATTGCACCCCAGATCACTCTCCTTCATCCATATAAAAACCCCATACATTTTTAGAGAAGAAGTTCAGATTTCTGTAGTTCGTGTTAAGGTGCGGAGCTTACCGTTACGTGTTAAATAAACCTCAAACCTCTTCAAAAAGTGTTGTCATTAATCCTGCGACCCGGGATTCAACAAGGTACAGAGTGAGTAAGAAGGTACAGGATGAGTAAAAAGTTATGTTCAGATGAGTCATACTGTAATGTTTATGCTGACTATGACTCGATCATACAACACGAATCACGTTCTTTAACAAATGGTTGTGATACAGATACGGGGGAAATCAGAAAAGGGGTTCACTTTCTATAAAATGTTCATTATAAACTTGTTCGAGTACAGTAATAGTAAATACTCACACATTTTTATTTATTGATGAAAGTAAACGAAACGATGAAATAAATAAATAATCGCCGGTTGTTTCGTATGAAGGATATTTTTTAAGCGCTCTATATTAAACATCACCTTAATGTATTATTGATGTCAGCATTTTCAATTGATATGTTTAAACTGTTATTGCGCGTTCCGCACACTTCACGTTGGGGCATCTTGTTTAAACAACTATTTATTGCAGGATGTGAGAAATATGTTGTGTGTTTGTAAGAGAGATAATACGATTGGGAAGCGGTACTGTTGAGTTAAAGCTCAATGCTTTTACAATGTATGCAGTTAGAAAGTATGTTGTTACAATGTATGTTGTGTGGTGGAGTGCGCCACCGCGAGGTGACGATCAACGGTTAAAATGACGATCTGTAGCCGAGGCGTCGATTTTTTAGTTTGACCCAAGGGTCGATACAGGCAAGACATACCTGGCGCAGCTTAATTAATCCTCTTGTTTTGTTTAATAAAGTTTCTTTTAATTTACTGAAATTGACCATCTCCTTTAACAGGTACGATTGAAATACGATATGGCCGAGGCACAGTGTGACTGTGAAACAATGTACGAAAGAAGCGGCGCGCAACAAACGATTAAGTATACGCGCAGTGTCATTGAATGGTGTGGTGTGAGTGATTTTAGGATACAAGGAGGTCCCAAGCAGACCTCGCTCTCATCAACTGATTTGGCATTCTTCATTCGACATTCGACTCTTTTTCGTTCTCGTTCCTGTGTGATTATTTCGTTCTCTCACAAGGGAACATATTCAGATGCAAAAATTCGGTTTTCATAAAATTTATGGGAGCTTATAGCTTTATTGCTTAACCAAAAGCTTCTGTTAGAATTTCCTTGCGTGAATACATTTAACATTGAAAAATATATAATTTTTAAAAAATTCAAATTTTTTTGACCTCTGGTTTCCGAGCTATGTTAAAAATGTCTCAACTTTGAGGGCTGTTTTCACCTCTTCAAAGTGGATGGTTGCTGATAAAAAAAACACGTGTCAAATATTTTTCAAAGAACTATAGGCTCCCATAAGTTTTATCAAACTTGGATTTTCGCATCTGAATATGTTCCCTTGTCAGTATGTTTATATGCGTATAGAAAATTCATATTGGGTGATGCCACGATTCTTAGAACGAATGATTAGATCACGGCCGATAAGTAGTGGGTTGTCCGGAAAGTTCGGGCTGATTTATTTTTAATAAATATATACTAAAACTTAAATGCGCTGCGTTTCAATCTTCCATCAAAATCGGCACGAACTTTGCGTACAACCCAATATAAGGGGTCTGGACCTGTTGGGATTATAGAATCTAAATACAAAATAACTGCACCACTTTAACTTTAAGCAATGCTTTATTTTAAACTGAATTGAAAGAGACGTATTTACTGTTCGACGCGATCACAGAGAATGAATGCTAAGGAGCTGTTGGCCAAATAACGGCGGACGCGCTGCAACAAAGTAATCGGGATTGCCTTCGAACTTCTAAGAACGTTTCATCATTTCTCCGCAGCTTCGTATTACGTTGATGCAATCTTGCACGGAGGAAATATACAAAATATCTTATAGGACGAAACCTCCGTCTATGTGGCGAAACCAGTTCTAGTTGAGTTTTGTCGTTCTGCATGTCAAGAGGCAAATTATGGAGAATACACCTTCCATATTAATACATCAAGTTTGTTAAAAGTTATAAAGTAGAGCGTGTGTCAAATCCCATTTACCAATAATTATATACAATAAAACACAATAGAAATTAGTTTTATCGAATTCGCTGTCAAATGTATTCGACGGACTGACTTCGAGTACTGTCGATTGTTTGTCGATACAACGGATCCGTGGCAACCCCTATTTTGTATTATTTCTTTAGGGGTTGGTCATCGTGAAGTAATTTTACATTACGACGACTTGATATGGACAGCCGCCGTAACGCTGTCAAATATTTAACTAGGATATTTGAAAACTATTTGTTGATGTTTGACAAGCTTATAAAATCCAGTGCTCTACGGTATATGTACATGTCTGACTATGAAGTCCATTGGATACTTTCACTGGATCTATAATAAAATCGTCTTTACTGTCGTAGTACAATATATTTACTATGATTATTCGCTGTCCGAAAAAGTATCGTCAGATACTGCAACTTCTATCACAATTTCATCGTAGATAAAATCGAGGATATAAAGTCGTGGGAGTATATAGGACGATTATAGACCTCTTAACCTCAGCTCCTCCTGTCTCTCACGTTTCTAAAAGCGGTCTCGTCTCTATTACTTTTACCGTCTATTACTTTTTTCCTACAATATTTTTCTTTATCTTGCTTTGAACTATTTATATTCAGAATGTAAATCATTAAAACGTAAATCAATTTTTTATTATAACTTAGAGGAAATACGACCACATGAAAAAATTCTATAATACGCTGTAATATAATAAGTAAATATATTTATTTTAGAATGCGTGAATTTGTAACTATCTGTTAGTATGTTATTTAACTTTCTTTAACTTCCGTCAAAATTTAACTCCTTGTTTGGACGCAAGGTATTTTAGACAATTTATGATACTGACCTCGAGTCGTTGGCCACCACATAGAGACCAGGACAGGTCATAAATCTGTTGAAGGGCGGGACGCATTGACGGCCAGTGTCAAGTGACCTTAGTCTCGACTCTAGACATTAGCCCTCTGCCGTACCATTTATTTTACGGTTGCAGTGATTAAGATTTCTTTGCAGATCACAATTTTCTGAAAGAAACAGAAAATTTATAATTATTGTGTGCTTATATGTTCTCCGATGAATGCACATTAACAACAACCAAATAGAATATTATTTCGATTTATGGGAACATAATAATACACGTATTTTTATAAAGACTCTGTTTATAATCTACATCACGAATCTGACACGATGTTGTATTAAGCAGAACGCCCTTCTCTATAAATCTTTTCAGTACCATAGCTCTTTGTAACCGTTTCTATGTTTTCCTTTCTCCACAATTTTCACCAATTCCAAATACCATCTGGGTTTTCAATTCCAATTACCACTCACATAAAAGTTCTCTTCATATTGGGAATAGCATATCGGGCAAATATCCTCCACGGCTTTACTAGCACATACGCAATCTTTTGCCAACATTTTTCATAACCGTTTTGCATAAATGTGGCAGAATTTCGTTGACACAGTGCTCGATTTCCTTATTCCAGACGTGGATGGTCGTGGGCTTGTTAGCATAAATCTTAGACTTCGAAAAACCCTAAAAAACTGTCCAACGATGTTAAATCGCATGATCTGCTCGGCCAATTCTGAGCACCAAAACGGGAAATTACCCGACCAAGAAATGACTCGTGCAGTAATTGAATTGTTTCTCTGACTGTATAAGATGTGGCACCGTCTTGCTGAAACCACATATCACACACATTCATTATTTTGAGCGCACGAATAGTAAATCATTTTGTAAGAACGTTTTATATTTATCCTTGCGCTTCGAGCGCTTAACTTAACAAGGCTCGATATTTAGAGGTAGTGCAAATAATATTATAAAGACACACGCCTTGTTAGTACGCAGAACTGTGTTTAATAATTCCGACGTACTGATTTTTCTCACGAAAATGACACGGATTTACAAATGAGCGGTTTAGTTGAGTTGAAGTTGTTTCAGTGACGTTTGAAATGTGAATCGTCTTTTGTGTGAAAAGTGTGCAGTATTTATACAGAAAATGGTTCATGTAAGCGCACCAATCAGAGTCAATGGTGGTTTGGTTAAGCGACGCGATCGCAGGTAAACGTTCGATTTGGCCGTTGCGCCTGGTCGCAAGACGTTGGACGTAGGGGTGGTTTATTACTGGGGATTTCCAATGCGCCGACTTGTAGGAATATGCCGGGTGCTCAACTTGTACAGTGTCGCAAAATTCATATGCGCTTATAGATAATATATATCATTCGCTTATATATCATGTTACGATAGCGAGCACCAGTAAGCATTATTGTCCAATGAACTGCATTTTCGAAAAAGAATGGTCCGATGATGACTCTGGCACAAAACCCGCACCAAACAGTGACATGATGTGGATGGATTTTTGTCTCATCACTCGTGGATTGTCTGAACCCCAAATGCGACAATTTTGACGATTAACGAAGCCATCGAGATGAAAATAAGCTTCATCGCTGAAAATGATTTTGTTAGCACTGTAGCTGTCAAACCTTCGCTATGTTTTGAATATTGCTCGACAATGAAAACGCGTTGTTCTTTCGTGTAGCGGTTCATTTTTAATAACCCTGGACTGTCAGTTGTCATGCTTTTTTTCATTGCCAACACTTTATGGCGCAAAAATGAAACCATTCATGAACTTTTGAATACCCTCTAGTAGACTGTAGATCTTCAAAAAAGTTTTGCCAGTTTGTTTCCATATACAGTCGGTATGGAAAGTATTCGTACAGCGACCAATTTCAAATAAAACTGTGTGCGTAAACTTCAGTTATAAATTTTAAGCGAAAAAAATGATTAATAAGTATTCTTGGGTATTTGTAGAAAAGATTTGGTGAAAACAAAATTTTATTCTCTTCAAGATTAACGAAAATATACATACAGCATAAATGAACGTAAGAAATAGACGCACAGAAAGTATTCGTACAGTTATGAATAATGAAAAATAAACTATAAAAATACAATATATTTTTTACATTTTAATAATTTGTAGAATTGCCTTTGGATTTTATAATAGCTTCGAGTCTTCTTGGCATGGAATTTACTAAGTTAGATGTTACAGCCTGCGTTATTTTGTTCCACTTCACTAATAAAGCGGTTTTTAAACTTTCTTTCGATGAAATTTTATAATTACGTATTTTTTGTTCAAGATAATCCCATAGATGTTCAATGGAATTGATATCTGGTGATTGAGGCGGCGTTTGCATGTCTTTTGATGTGTTGTATAATACCCATTGCCTTGTATTATATGCAGAGTGCTTTGGATCATTGTCGTGGGTGTTTTTAGTTCGTGCCGAGGATAAAAAGGGAAACACGTTGGTTTTAAAATAACAACGAATTTATTTCGACTAGATTTTATCCCGCACTTGTCGCCGGTCGATTTAACATTGGGCGACTTGTTTTGGTGGATCAGTGGTTCTAGCAAATTCTAGAGGTTCTGTAGAAACTGAGCAGCTCGGAATGCTGAATAATAAATCTAATCTGGCATATACAAGAGTGACCCCTTTTTGATGGCGAATGCTGTAGGAATTTCGTAAGAATCGCCGCTCCGCCACTCCGTCTTGCTATTTATTCGCTACGTTAGGGCGTTTACAAAAATGGTACAAAGATTTGATTTGGTAGTGGAAGAATGGAGGGGTTAGCAAAACGTTGACTAGAGCTCGTGGAGTGGGAGCAAGAGTTGTTGACAAAAATGGAAAATTCCGCTTTTCCGAACACTCGTCCGAAACGCCTCGCCGAATGACTCTCGCAGGTAGAGTTGCAAATTAAAATTAGGGCCCAAGACTCGACGCTTTGTTCGTCGGAACATCCGACTCTTTATAGGTCAATATAGTAATAAACGAAATTCGCTGCCGGCAACGGTTCTTCGGATCTTATTGTTTCTAAAATGATTTCTAAAAATACGATGTTCTATGGGGACTGCGGCATGTATCCTTTCGGAACCGTACAGTGGGTGAATAAAAAATTGTTTTTAAGAACCATTTTATTTGCACTAGCATGCAGATGTTTTTTCAAAATATCAATATAAACTGTATGGTTCATAATACCGTCAATAAAATGTAGAGACCCCAATCCATTTGCACTCATATAACCCCACACTAATACAGAACCACCGCCGCGTTTTACCGTCGGTTGCAAATTTTCTTTTCTGAATTGTGTATTTTTCTTCCTCTACACTGTAAATTTATTTTTAGAGCCAAATATGTCGAATTTGCTTTCGTCAGTAAAAATTACTTTATTCCAATGTTCGATTGTTGTATAAATATGTTGTTTAGCTAATTCTAATCTTTTCTTACGGTTAGTTTCGTTTACAAAATGCGTTTTTCGTGCTACTCGACCATGATATTCGCTACTTCTTAAATAGTCACGCACAGTACTAGCTAACACACTTATGCCGTTATAGCTTTTAAGTTCTGTTGCAATTTGTTCAGCAGTTATACTTGGATTCTGTTTCACTTTACGAATAATTAGTCGTCGATCATACTCGTTTATCTTACGCGGACGGCCACTTCTTCTCTTATTTGAAACATTTTTTCGTTCTCCGAATCTTTCAATTATACTTTGAACAGTAAACCTTGCTCTATTCACTATGGAAGAAATTTCACTAAGTGATTTACATTGATTGTGTGATCGAATAATAATTTTTCGTTCTTCCGTCGCTTTGCACCTTTTACGATCCATATTGTAGAATATTACAAATTTCAAACTTGCTTCTATTAGTACTCTGTAGAAACTAATCATCTTTGTTGTTATTCGTCACATTCAGAAGTGCATATTATGTTTATATCTCAAGTAAGCGCAAGAAATGAGAGACGTACGAATACTTTCTGTGCGTCTATTTCTTACATTTATCTATGCTGTATGTATATTTTTGTTAATCTTGAAGAAAATAAAATTTAGTTTTCAAGAAATCTTTTCTACAAACACCCAAGTATATTTATTATTCATTTTTTTCGCTTGAAATTTACAATTGAAGTTTACGCACGCCGTTTTATTTGAAATTGATCGCTGTACGAATACTTTCCACACCAACTGTATGCTTTGAAAGTTGAAATAACAAAAAGCGACAGAACTGTTGCACCTAATAATTTGAATATTTTATTGCTCAAGAGATTCAAAACGACTCGAAGTGTCTCAAATCACATTACTATGTTCAGATCGAAGACGACTGGATTGGCTAATATCAGGACTCGAGACGCGCATGGCTACTTATCGGCTGCTCGTTTTTCAGACCTCCGATAATAATCGAAAGAAACTCTCCCTCATCTGCCCATTTACTCCCTTGTTCGTACGAGGAAGAGAGAAAAGGAAAGAGAAAGAGAGAGCGAGCAATACGTCTCAAGTATAGATATAGCTCCATTAATGTACCTTCTACTTGGATTCACTTTACCGTAAACCCCTCGAAGCGGCCGGCGAGGCGGAATCGAAAATCGAACCGCGCCCCGAGGTTCTCCCGAAATACCAGGGTAACAATGCCAAATGGAACCCGGCTATGTATCCTCAGCCGACTCGTCTAACTCGATCGTTGGTCGTCGAGAAAGTTAAAGACTCGGCGAGATTCTTGCAGAGTTCACCGGCTACCGAAGGGAATAGCATTGTCTCGGTCCCTGGAACTGGCGCAGATCAGCTCGACGAGAAACGGGTGGTGGGCTCGCCTCGTTTCTCGTTCTTCGATTAAATCCGTTTCGGTTATCAAGCATTGTATTAACTTCCAAGGATATTATATCAGCTTGAGCGACAGCGTTTGATTGCTATTGCGAACGTTCCCGCATTCTCACGACGATTAAATCTATCAGCTTGCCGCGCCGAGCACGATGAAAGTTCCCTCAGTGTTCGGTAACGTTATTGAAACAGGAACCAGTCAATTTCCCGGTATTTTTTAGTATCCCAATGCGCTCTTTATAGGAAATGTTATCGAACGACTGCAAAAATTCCGACCAGAATTTACCTTATTCGAGGAAAGACCGTCAGTTTTTGTGTGAAACTACTGTTCGATCGTTAAACGATATCTACAGAAATAGTACACTGTCGCAAAGAACGTACTATTGTTATTGGCCGAAGTTGACAACGAAGAACGACGACGGAAATAATATAATTTCGTAGCATCAGGCTGTAACCTAAACATCAACCTTTTATAGCCAAAACTCAATTCATTAACAATAAACCTATCGAGGATTAAAATTGATTGGTGTATATTATCTTATAAAAATGGCAAGATTTCACTTATTTGGATTATTTGCGAATTTTATTACAGAGTCCAATTGAACAAAAAGATCTATCGAATCATTTCCTATGAAGGCAACCTTATAACTTCAACAATTGCGAAATAAAAACTCTGAAAATGGCCAATTTGACTCGCTGCGGTAGGCTTAGGTCTCAATATCTTTGCTATGATCGGAGCCTTTAAAATATTGTGTTAGGTATCGACTAAAATTCGAAGAACTACTCCCTGATGTAGGATTACAATGAACGTTGTACGAATTTACATTCATTAATATTTTAAAATTTAATATTCACAATATATTTATAATATTTTAATATTTACATTTAAATAAGGCGCTGTGTGATGTACGTGCGTCAATAAATCTGAGCACGCACTTTGACAGTCGGTGATTGCACTGTCAGTTATTGTTGGATACCTCATAGATTAAGCAAATATTTTAATTCTTTGTGTTTAAGTTAAGATAAGAGAAATCTAAATTCTGTCTCCAGCCACACTATCTCCTATTTACAGTTACGCATTCGACCCTTGAAATCGTTACTTACCATCTTTGAATCATACGTTTGACCTTTCGAACCTTAGTAATTTCCAACAATTCCTATTGGTCCTAATCCTCATTCTCACCACTTTTAATACCAAACTTCCGACCTTTTAAAAGCAGAACACTTTTCCCTCAACGGAGATTTTTACGAATACAAGGTAGAGAGAGCAACAGAATCGTATAACAGTAGAAAATTATCCTAAATGTCCATTGTAAGATTACCGTGTACTAAGTTCAAATAAAATATTTATTGAATATCGGGGATCTAACAGGTATCCACAGCGCTCGAAATGTACTGGGATTTTTCAACACAAAATCTGAAGAGCACGATCGCGTTGCTTGGGGCTCATTGTACTAATGTAAATCCAGGGTCTATTATATTCTAAGTCTGTTCTGTTTGTAACACTGACTCTGATTGTATAACTACCTGTTTGCTTCTAAATGTACTCTGCCTGACTGTCTATTTGCTTCTAGATGTGCTCTGCGTAGCTACTTGACTGTTTCTGTGTACCGTCCGTCTCCCCAGTTTTCCTATTGTACTTAAGGATGAGGTGTAACAGGATAGTTCCGATTTATCAAGAAGTGGATTTGGGCCTCTCCCGCTAGCCGGTTGTTCAGCACCTGTGAATAGTCTTTTGTGGTGTTAATTCTATCGAACGAAATTCACTCGTCCGCTACGAGCGTTAACAGAACAATGCTCGAATATTTAGGGGGCAGTGCGAATGATTTTAACAAAGACACACACCTTGTCTCAAATAAAGACTAAAAAAGTTTTAATGTTTAAAATTGCAGTTAGAAACGGGCGACTGCATATACAGTGTTGGAAGTTATTTCCGTGTGGAAGAATAAGCGCTGGGCGAAGTTTTATGGCAGGAGGTCGCTTTTGTTACTCTGGGCCTTGGTTTTTTGACTTTAGATTCTTAAGGCTACGGTGTGGGCCTGTCACTGCCACATCTGGCAATCATTGCCGGCCGACCCAAGGTACAGGGGCTGCACCTTCTACGACTCAAGGCAACCCTTAGGCCATAAAACGTCGGGGACCGAGGTGTATGGGGTTCTCCAATGTTGACTCTGATCCATTGGAGAGTATGGCCATAGCGATGGCGGTCTATACACTAAAATCCTCTCACTCACAGACCGCAACACCGTGACAGTTGAATTTTGAATCATACGAGGTGCAGAAATTGTGCAGTATTTATACAGTTTTGGGTGCAGCTATTGCACCAATCAGCGTCGATTATGTTTTCGCGCAGTGGCGCATTCGCAGGTAGCCACTGAGGGTTGTCGTTCTGCCTTTCTTAACCGTTTAAGTCCCAAGGAGTATTGCAAAAACACTGTCGAAAAATCGTACAGCGCAATCGCGCTTTCTCTACATGAGTACGAAAAGATCCAAGCAGCGCGATAGCGCGTCTTTTATTTTATGTCTACAAATCCCAATCGGCGCGATAGAATTTAAATGCATGTATAATTTACAAGGAAAGTGTTGATGGTAAAACAATGAACCAGTTAGATTTTATTTCGAATATTATTTTTGAAATTGAGAGTCAGTGGATGATCAAAAAGAAAGCACGCGATCACGTAAAGGAAAAAACATTTGGTTTAATGAAGTTGCCACAACGTAATTTGCGACGATGCGTAATTTAATTTGTGTGCAATGTAAAAAAGGAATTCATCCAATATGTTTTGATAAACACCGATATTACAAATTATAAGTGTTACTCACCATTTAAATTGTTTGTTCATAACACAAATAATATTTTTAATTTGTAATTCCTTATTTTATGAAACACATCTGTATTATTATATATGCGTACTGTAAGTTTATAAATATTTCAAGTTTTGTTTGATAAAAATGATTTCAGAAGATAACAACGAAATACAAAATGTTTTACTTGTATTATTTACATTTTAAAAAGGCGCTGTGTGATGTATGTGCGTCAGTAAATCTGAGCGCTCTACTTCGACAGTCGGTGATTGCACCGTCAGTTGTTCCCAGCGCTCGAAATGTACTGGGATTTTTCGACACAAAATCTGAAGAGCGCGATCGGCGTTGCTTGGGACTCAAACGGTTAAGGTGTTACTCGTAGGGAAGGTTTCGGCGGTTTATAGCGGTAAAAGGGTGCAACGTTTCGGCTCGGGTTATATCCGGTGTCTAAATTGATTCTAAGTGAAAAAGTATAATATTCTTGGTATATCTAAATGTTGTTACCACGTAACATCTAATATCAACTTATTGTTAGAAGGGTAGCGAGAGATCGGAATTGAACTTCGACCGCTTAGACGCTACTTTGATATCGTAACATCGTGCTACATATCATTGGAAGTGACCAACTTTTCAAATTAAGTACCGAATTTATGGGAAACCGTACGTGTTGCTGCGTTAGAAGATTTAATTCACAGTTTAGGTAATTAATAATCATAGTTTACTAATTATGGTGTAAAGCGGTCCTAAGTACACTAACACATTGACTAATAAAAGTACAAATATATGATGCGACCATCGACTTGCGTACAGCTTTACTTAAAAAACGCCTGATTGGCTTTGATGCAATTTCTCGGAGTTGTCTTTGGCTAATAGTAACAATGCTTGTGATAGTTGGGGAGTCAGAATGGAGTGCGAACATAAACATTTTGCCTAGCCTTCATCTGGCGAACGGCCAATACGTAGAAGGTACAGAGTGGATCCAGTCTAATTATAACTCAGTTGCCATTGATCAGTTTTTCATAGTTTAACAAACTGCATCATCCTGTAATACGAGTTTTCACCGAAATCCATCAGTGCAGTTTCGAGATGCAAATATTTATAATTACAATGGTAGAAGATTTAACTATTTATGTACACGATAGAAAAAGACAAATATTTCAAAAATATGAAACTTTTCACAATGGCACCCTTATACTTTGTTATTGTAAATAGTATGAGGAATCGATTCATACAAATAAGTCATAGAGAATAACTACTACTAACGCAATACATGCAATAACTCACGAAAGTATTCAGGCACTTTTTGATTCGAAATCAACTTTTTCAAAATTGAACCAAACGACATAACTTTTCTGGAGCAACTAGCATTGAATTACTAAATGATATGCAAAAATAATTTTTAATTGGTAGAAATTACATGAAGAAATAAAAAAGACATTATTTTAAATCATTATTATTTCATCTTGTAATGAAAATGTAAAATATGCATTTTGCAAGCCTGTGTTAATTAAACGCATGTTGAAAATTTCATCGAAATCGATTAACGCAGAAAAGAACAACCCGCGTAAGAAAATGTAAGAATTTGTGGAGTTTAAGTTGAAACTAACCAAAAATAGTGAAAAATTACGATTTTCACCATTTTTGATGGCACGTATGCGTATAACTATCATAGGTCTACAAATTTTTAATACGTGACACAAATAAAAATTATTTAAAAGTTTCCTTTTTTATTTATCGTACACTTTATACCAACTGCGACGTTTTAAAAATTTTATTTCCATATTATTTAGTAAATCAATGTATCTAATGGCTGAAGAAAAGTCAAGTCGTGTGGTGTAATCTTAAAAAAGTTATTTAGATTTCAAGAGTGTGCGAATACGATCGTGGCCACTTCCGTCCTGCGAATCCAATAACCTGTTCGCTGATGTTAGCACAGACAATCCTGTTACGGTCATCCATATTTATTGGTATTAACACATTCACGACTGACATTTGTTTCAGTAGGTGCCTTCATAATTATGATATTAAGTACTATGTACCCCAAAAAATATTGACGCGGAATAGTTACCAGATGTCCGAATATTATGCTATGCGTTAAAATTGTAAATAACCACATGCACAAAATTAATTCAATTTGCTTCGTGGGATATACAAAATTGTGTGACGAAAATATTTTTACTTTTAAGAACTGAATAATTCTTTGAAAATTAAATCAAGTAACTTGAATTTTTTTTTAGATGTTAAGACTAGTCTACTAGATAGTATACGGAAAATTTATTTCTAAAAACTGCAATTGCAATGGTAAATGATCTAAGAAAATCATATTTTTAAACTTTTTTATTTGAACTTCTAAAGAAAATTTCAATATTACGCTATGTAGATTTTGATATAACTTATTTGCATGCTGAAAATTTTATCGAAATTGCTTATCGTTGTTATGAGCTACAAACAATTAAATATAGCGAAAATCGCAGTTTTCACGAATTTTGGTCAATAACTAAGAACTCTGAAAACTTTTATATTTTTTCATGGCTGTAGCTTGATTCTCCATCAACCGATTTTGATGAAATTTTCAGCACGCGTATATACATACGAAAATCTACAAAGCACATTGTTTAAATCTTCATTGTAAGCTCAGATAAAAAATTTGAAAGCATTATTTGTTTATTTCTTTTATCGTTGAAACCAATTGTAATTTTTACAAAAAAATTTAGTAAACATTGTCCATTAGATTAATCCTACTGTCATCTAAGAGAAATTGGAAATTGCTGAGTCTAATTTTCGAAAAAGTTATTCAGTTCTGAAAGGTATGTATATATTTTCGTGATCAACTACATGTTTGTGACGCTGATCGAGAACATGTTAAGTGAATGTGGAAACTATTGATTTAATCGAAACTCAGAGACGAATGAAGCATAGTGATCACTACACAATTTGCACATTTAAAATGATGAACTGGTAGTGATTTGGATAAACAATGTACGCTATTTGCGTATTTTCAAAGCTATAAGAGCACACCTTGTTAAAACTGTTCGCCAATAGCAAGTTTTAAAATTGTGTTTTTGCCCCGATTTCTATCCCCACCGAAAACTTCAAATTTTCCCGGGCCGGGGGCTGGGGCCCGTCGTTCCCGTGGAATAGTACCGTGAAGTCATTAACACGTTCGAATAATAAGCGAACTCATTAAACGTGGAATAATAAACGAACGAAATTGCAGTCGAGCACAAATAAAAATGGTGGTACGAAAACTTTTAACGCGTTGTTAATTCTAGTTGCTGGGCTCGAGTTAAGTTGTAATTAAAAACGCGATGAAAATGAAGTCGTAATTAAAAAACGTAGTTACCTGGCCGATCGCAAGCTTAACAGCTTTACCTTTTTTTAATAAAAGTTTCGAGTTTCAAAATTTACTTTGCCTTGATGCAGCAAGGAAACTTGGAGGGAATGGTCGGCTGTTGCGTAAAAGGAACTTACGAAAGGAAGTTCAAGTAACTTTTACATGTGACGAAGTATTACGTCTACTCGTTCTGCTAACTTCTGCATACAAAGATGCTGAAGATTATCATCGTAATAATCTGCAATGATTTGTTCTCCTTCTCGCTTACTTAACCTACTTGAATTTCGTCAAGCATCAACAATCAGAACTAAAATTGTGCCTTTATGTACTAAACTGACTTTCGGAAAAGATTTTAGTGGAAATAGGAGAGACAAAATACTGAGATACTATGAATATTAGTATCTCTGCATCTTCAGGGTCTTTACACCAACGGTACTCGATATCCATACAATGACCGAGCAACTGCACATATAAATGTCATTGTACACTGAATACGAGACTCCGTTGGCTTAACGCGCTTCCAGTGATTACATATTTTTGAGGGCACCAAAAAGCTTAATACGACATATACAAGCAATCTTTCTTAACATTAATGATCTTAATGTTGCATCTCATTGGATTCGTCTCAATAGTTGTTGTCAGAATACAATTACTGAAACGTAGTTGTTGCGACGGCAACACCGAAGGTTGTCCGTGCATTCAGAAATTTGTAAAGACATATAGTATAATAAAAGGCAGGTAGAAGGCGCGACTTGCGACCGCGCCGAACACGGACAATTTTGACTCCGATGAACAGACCCACGTGCAACGCACGTGAAGACCAGCAGACAAACCCTGCAATAAACCATGTTAATCCCTCATTGATACCATTTCCTAGTCCTTCCGATACACTCCGTCAAGCACTGACAATTTCCCACTCCTTCAGATATACCCCCTCAAGCACGCTCCTTCATTCCTCCACCAAAAACTACCCTCAACCAATGACGACAAAACCGAGGTGGCGACGGACAGAACGCGACAAGAATCGACATATAACACAGAGAGATTATACAGAGAACTCAGAAAACGCGAACTAGATCTCAGAGACAACACGAACAAGAAATCGCAAACAGACGAATACAGACATCACGAACAGAATAGAAATTGAACATAGAAATCGCGAAGTTACTAAGTGAAAATAAAGAAAATCCGCAACCAATACAATCGTGTAATTATTACGCGAACCAAGGTGCTCAGTGACAATACAGTACACTGAGAAGAAGGTATCACCGACGTGACACCTTCCCACAAAACAGTAGTATTCTATCTAAAAAAACAAAGGTGACCTTCGTATCTCTGAAACGACTCCACCTAGCAACAAAAGATTAAGTAAAATTCTAACGAAGTTTTATTATTTACACATGTAATTATCGTTTGATCTACAATTATCAAAAGAAAATTATTTTTTGAGAAATAGTAACTGTTTAAATCCAAGTGTTCGATTCTTCTAAAAAAATTCCTGAATTTCAATAATTAATAACAAGTATACGACCTATCGTCTTGACCGTACGTTAAACGATAAAAGAACTCTTCATTAACATATAGTTAAAATTTCAAGTCGATCGGTGCAATACTTTGTTTTTAATTATATCAACCGGCTGCGAGAAAGTTGTTTCGAGAACAACGCTCGACCATTTGCCGCTAAATTATATGTATATCCGTGCTTCAAAAATCTATAAATGTGTAAAACTAATGAATTTTAATGACAAATATTGCAGAGACATTCCCATAAAGTTAATCTACAAGATCGTGTAAAAAATGGATATTTTTGGACAAAAAAAAGAAACTTACCCTTAACACTTCTTATATCTCGTAATCCGATTTCAATGTTCGTTACGCTATATGATTTCTAATATTATTATTTTACTAATATTAATACTCATCCATTCTGTATTCGAACGAGAGCAATCACGTGAACGTGGGCTAAAAATAAGTCGCTAGTCACCGAGTGACTCTCGGTTTTTCTCTTCAACATGTTGACGGTCGTCTTTTGTGCGAAATGCCAGCGAAACAGAGGGATTAATAATAGCGACATCAAGGTGAACGACAGAGTGAGAGGATGTTCGATTCCGAGAAAGGATCCGCTTACCCTCCCGTCTGGCGCATTAAGAAATCTATAGTCTTGCGATATGTTCAATCTTTAGAAATCGTTAGTCTTTAGAATTCTTTAATCTTTAGAAAACGCGCAAACAATACACGCAAGCCGACACGAGAATCGGCTACGATATTGCCCCCGAAAGGATCCCTTTTCCGATTTTAAGCCTACTTCGTAATAATTGGAAGTAATGCTAATCAGCGAGTGCCTCATCAAACGCATTCGATGGTTCGAGCACTGGCATTGGAAAAGGGGCAATAAATTCATTCCGGGAGTTTCTCGACCAGGTACCGTTCGCGAGGTACAGCGAGAGTCCGACGGAATTGGAATACGCGCAGGCCAGGTCGACATACGCGGCGGCCCAGGCATCATTAGACCAGCCGAACGTGTCGACCATTCGAATCCTTTACAAAGGACACAATTACACCAAGTGCCTGCATAAGCGACGACCAAGGCAACGGACGCCTTGAGTCGGACGTGCCGGACACTTGGGGCCTTTCATACGCACATAACAAATTGTAACCCTCTTGGGCCTTTGTCAGCGGACTCAGGCACAAGGGTGCAATAAAACACGAACCCAGGCCACACGGGCCAAAAATTAATTAGCGAATTCTGGGAACTCGTCAACCCCTCGAATTACGGAAAGTTCCAACGGGAACTTTCAAGGTCGACTGGAAATGGAGACTTCCTCCTCCACCGACGAGGATGATGCGAGAAGATCCACCACCTCCAGTCAACCAACGAATAGGGACTATTTTTCCCCCAAAAACGCACCTTGCAGGCCTCATGCGCCAAGTATAAAGGTGACGGTCCCAGAAACGCGCTCGTCTTTGTCTTTATTCGTCTTTGTCTTTATCATATTCGAAATACGCACGTCTTATTCGTTCTTTACATTACGAAGTACGCACGTCTTGTCTTTGTCATCACGTCTTATTATACGCACACGGCGTCTTCACACATTTCGCATTAGTTACAAAGTCTCGTCTTTTATACGCGCATATATACGTCTTACAAACGTATCAACTTGCTACAAACGAGCATCAATCGTTATTATTGTACGCGACATAACGCATCGTTTCTTGTTAACCCGCACCGAGTTCACTGTTCCGAGATAAATCTAATTAGTCGCCCAAAGTTAATTCGGCCGGCGACAAAGGTTGTTGTAAATATTAGAATTAAAGCACATCTTTCTTTCTACCCAACGAACGCGCATTCATTTACAACACCGTGAATTACAACAGAGGGTGTAATGCTTTTTGTTCGATTTATATGATACGAGAGCAGGAAGCAAAGCGTAGAGGGACCAAGTGTTGTTTATTAATTTCCGGCCATTATCATCGTGCATACCGATAAAAGTTGTAAGCAAACAAACAACACACTGCGGCAGCACCAGGCGAAAACGTGTGCGCCACTCGACTGCCTTTTTTTGGTCGCCGATCGGGCCTCTCGAACAAATCCGTGCGGGATTTGAATAATTTTTGTCTCTTATCGCACACGCGGCAGGAAACCAGGCCACCCTCGGTGTAGTTTTGCCCTGGAGGCAATAAATTATTCTTGAGAAATATCGAACAGCTTCGACGCTCCCTCCTAAGGCAACGCGGGAGCAACTTTCGAATTTCGAACGGGAGTAATTCTACCAGGGATTAACTGGAGTTAATAGTTCGTCCGTCGAATTTCCATCCCACGTATCTCCGCCGCTAGCGATAGTGCTCAGTAATTAATCGAATGTCCCAGCGAAACGAGCTCCCTGCAATTCTGGTGAGCGCAAACATGAAGAATTCCGTCAACTTGGCCCTTTCATCCACTTTCATATTTTTCTTCGTATGCGTCTGTTCCTCCGTAGATGGTTTTTATAAAATTGATGGAGTTGATTCGAAAATTTGTATGTCATTAAATAGGCTAAAAGTAGGTCTTTCCTAATTCTAAGGAAGTGGATATAAATTTACTATATTTGATTTAATTAGTTAAATAAACAGTTATCAAATTCAAATCTTTCGAAACACTGTATCAGTCGATTTACTTTTTTTCTAGGATAACCTTTTACAACCTAAGCAATTTTAATTCCAAAAGCGAGACTTCTTTTAGGTAAACTAGTTCCATTGTACATGATGAATTTTCTTTCGTGCGTATAAAATTTATTACTATCACTCGTACAGGCAACATTTCAATTTTTACCAATTTATTAAGTACAGACATGATAATGTTAAAGTTTTAAATAACGATATGGTAATTTTTGTTGTCTCAGGGGCGCCATTGAAAGCTAAGGGTTAATGCCACGTTTTGTTCTTAAGCGAATATGTACTTGCCAATTAAGAATGGATTTTTATAGCATAGATGGTTAACTGTTTCTAAAAAGAAAACATTTATATATTTGCTTTTCAATAAAGAGGTGATTCGCTATTATACTATTATATAAAATAATATTTGGTATTTCCTACCATATACTCGACCAGCATGGGAATGTTGTTACTTTTTTTTATATATCTACAATTTTTCATTGTGTACTATGTTTAGGAGAAAATATGCAGCAATTGTTTATTTGATTATGAGGTTAATTAATTTGTTACTTTGAAATTACTTACTGGATAATTAATTTTCTTATTTTCAAAGTATTGTAATGTGTGAAGAGATTCTGGCTTCATAATTTCAATTTTCTTTCAGTGTGTATCACAAAATTAAGTTTTACTAGCTACAAAACTACTTTGTCGACAATATTAAAGTTCTTTCAAAAAGTTATGGTTCTTGCATAGCGGCAACGCACCTGCTCACATGGTGTTATCCACGAGATACTTTTTAGCTAATAACTTTGTCAGGATCACTATCTGTGTATGTAATCCCAGATGTATTATTTTTACGCCGTATACATAATTCCAGAAGAAAATTTAAATGTATCGCATGCCTATATTTATTTGAATGCTTAACACTAGCACTACCGAACACTAAACTACGCTAATATACATTGCTTTATACTAATGAAAACGTTGCATTTATTCAAGTTTTGCACAACTTTTATTCACATGAATTTGTAATAAATTTATTTATGTATGAACTTAAGATGGCGTAAAAAATTGCAACCTTTGAAACTACTAATTTGATTAAATCTTTAGGTTCCTGTTCTGAGGAATATTATAACTTATTTCCTGTATCCATTTTGATTTCCATGATTTCGTGGAAAACGTGTTTAATGTTTAAAGTAAAAAGAAAGCGAACTGTACTCTTAGGGGCCGCAGGCTGATTTGCTACATCCACGGAAACTATTTATAACTATTCGTACGTTATTCAAAGCGTTAGTTGTGTATACCTACGAACTCTCTATACAGCTTATCCAAATTACTAATACTTCTCTGGTGCAGTTCTCTATACGCTTCCACCAATACTAAGAACATGCACAGTCCCGATATACGGTTGAACTTTGATCTATAACGTTGAGAATATATTTTTAAAATTCTTTAAAAGCAGTTGGGGAAACAAATTTTTCCAATTTTCAATTAATTTACAGGATCTACTTCCCTTGGTATAAACGTGGATTTTTTATTTCGTATTCGGTAATTATTGGGAATCAGAAAGTTTCGATCATTGTAGTTGTGAACAAAAGTAATAGGTTAAACGAGAGGCTAAATTTCTATTGGTTTTTTATAGTGTAATTTTCCAAGTTCTATAACAAACTAATATCCAAATCATTATTTCATAGAATGTTTGATCAATGCACGTTACAATCGCATGACAATATCTTGGATGAAGCTCGAAATGTTCATCGATTCAAAATATCTCAGCAACGACCATTTCGCTCGATTTACGTAGTGAATAATGAAAGCATTCCCCTTTTACGATCATCGAAATTATTGTCTCGGGTTTTTCAATCTTTTTCCGCCTTTCATCGTATTTCAGTCTCTTCTCTGTTCCATGGAACGCTTTCTTGCACCAGCAACGACGACGACGACCGGCATCGTTATATCTCGGTACGGTCGTTAATTGGCAAGATTAACAACTGACTACGCAACCCGTAAAACGACACCGCAACGACCCGAGACAGTCCCTTTCTAGCCTCGTAATCGGAGTCCTCGCCAAGTACCCGGAAAATTGAAGTCGCGTACCACCCTTTGCATGCACTTTTCCTCTGAAAACTCGGTACTCTTTCGTTAGGTGCTATCACCACGTGAAATCATATTACTATACATCGACACTTAAATAACTGTTGTTCACACCGTATTTACTACACTCAGTGCCACACCGGCACAACTTATTTAACAATACTGAAATAGATGAAACAATATTTATTATTATAGCATTGCTTTCATAACTCTTGTCCACATCGTCGATCGTAATGCAATTTAATAACGGCGATGACCTAGCCTTGTGTTACGTCGTAACAACATTATATATAAGTGCATATGAATTTTGCGACACTGTACAAGTTGAGCACCCGGTATATTTCTACAAGCCGGCGTTTTGGAAATTCCCAGCAGTAAACCACCCCTACGTCCAACGTCTTGCGACCTAGCGCAACGGCCAAACCGAACGTTTACCTGCAATCGCGCCTCTTGACCAAGCCATCATCGACTCTGATTGGTGCGCTTACATGAATCATTTTCTGTATAAATACTGCACACTTTTCACACTTTCATCGATTCACATTTCTAACGTCACTGAAACAACTTCAACTCAACTAAACCGCTCGTTCGTAAATCCGTATTATTTTCGTAAGAAAAACCAGCACTTCAGAATTATTAAACTCAATTCCGCGTACTAATAAGTCGTGTGTCTTTATAATATTATTTGCACTACCCCTAAATATCGAGTCTTGTTAAGTTAAGCGCTCGAAGCGCAAGCATAAATATAAAACGTTCTTTCAAAACGATTTGTCTGCGTGACCATCGAAGGTCACTTTATTAGTTTTGCAACAGAATTGTCCGTCTCGCACATTTGGCGAACAAATGTGCCGAGAACGGGATTTTGCTATTTACAACCGGGAACGTAAAAATTCTCGCCTCGGGGATTAGGACTCGGGAAGTGGTTTATTGTTAACAGCTGTTTTACACGTGCACCTCCAGAGTTACCTCCGAAATTGCCGTCTCCTCGCCGCTTCAAGAAACTCTTTGTCATGCGTCACCGGACGGGCCTTACCTGCGCTGCGCGGCCTGTCCCTTGTCTTCCGTCAACGCGGCTTGCCGAAAGTTACGTCTCTCTCTTTCACCATCAATTTTCACCGTTTTCTTCGACCAGCGTGGGCGGCGATTGCCCTTCAAAATTGTCACGGCCTTCCCGAAAATATCTGTTGTTCATTGGTCAATTCTAGTCACACTCATTTGACGACTGAACTTAAATACCGGTGTTCGGCAAGCGCGCGTCAGATTAGCAAGATTAGCAAACGTTACCGAAGTGATACACTTCTCTAACGGCACTGAATTACGGTTCAGATCTTACGGTTTTTTAGACAAGAATACTCTTGTAATATTTCAAATCGCGTTAAGTCTCACCTACATTATACAGTCCATTAAATTCACATATTTAAATAAAGTTTTGTTCCACTCGTTTTCTACAAAGTTAATCCTGGTGATCAGATCCATTTCACAAGTAACCCATCCCGATCAAGTATCGCAACACCATTCGGTGCGAGCACGATTTATTATTCGTGCGCTAAAAACATCTTGTATGTATTTGTAGCTCCGCACATATAGAAGAGACAAATATATGTATACGTACTTGCAAGGGTTCACGATATCAGGAACATGCTCTCCAATATCGCAAGAAACAGTTTAAGAGTGGTAAATTTAGTTTCCTGAAATTTAAATCTATATTTGTTCATTATTCAAAGATGCAATTCTTACGGAATTGTCAAGCAATTTGTAATATTCGCCAGCATACCAGTTATGTAAATATAAAATTGGAATTTTTGTATAGATAATACATGTTTATTATACGAAAATTATACAAAATATTTTATTCGAAGTATTGCTCATCGGTAGCTATACGTTTTTTCCATATCTTTGATGATTTGTGGATGCCACGTCGAAAAAACTGTTCCTCTTTTGAGGCAAACCAGTCATCGAGCCGTTTTCGTACATTTTCGTAAGATGCGAAGCGCTGCTCAGCAAGTACGTATCCCATTGTTTAGAGCGCACGAATAGTAAATCGTTTAGTTTGAACGCTTTATATTTATCCTCGCGCTTCGAGCGCTTAACTTAACAAGGCTCGATATTTAGGGGTGGTGCAAATAATATTATAAAGACACACTACTTGTTAGAACGTAAAACTGACTTTAATAATTCTGACGTACTGGTTTTTCTTACGAAAATAATACGGATTTACAAACGAGCGGTTTTGTTAAGTCGAATTTTAGTGACGTTTGAAATGTGAATCAACTAGAGTGCGAAAAGTGTGCAGTATTTATACAAAAAATGGTTCATGTAAGCGTACCAATCAGAGTCGATGATGGCTTGGTCAAGCGGCGCGATCGCAGGTAAACGTTCGATTTGTCCGTTGCGCGGGTGTGACATCACCATACGACCCAAAACCCCGAAAGCGCGAATCATCACACCACTGACTCAGTTGCAAACAGACCACTCATAACAAACTCT
>CM052097.1:2405206-2420183 GCA_028453745.1 Agapostemon virescens
TCACACTCATCTGAAAAGATTTCGTTTTTCCATTGTTCAATGTTCCACCTTATATATATTTTTTCAAAGCTCAAACGAGCCTGTATAATCTTCTCTGAAAAAGCAGGTTTCTCTTTTCTCTGGATTGATATAAAATTAGCTTCTTTTAGTGTATCGAATTGATAATACGGTAAATCAGTACAAATACAAGAACATTTTAGGAAAGAATCTGCTAGGCACAGTTGACAGTATGCCAGTACTAGAATGTGATGTCGTTTTTCAACATGACAATGCCACGGCACATTCTGTGAGGAGTGTGGAAAATTGGCTCGATGATCAATAATTTCAAACAATAGCATGGTCTGCTCAAAGCCCAGAGTTAAATCCTATTGACAATGTTTGAGTATATTTAAAAATGAAAATAGCGAATGATTATAATGCTTCCCCAGCGACAATAAACGATTTGTGAATAATAGTACTCATTTACTCCATAATACTGCGAACATATAGTTTTAGGTATGCTTAAACGCATTTAACACACCATTAAGGTCAAAGGTTTATGGACGAAGCATTAAATCTAGATAAAACTGAATTGTTTATTAATAAATTATTTATGGTGCAAAACCGACTACACAAGAAAAATTTGTATGTATAAAAATAAACAGGATATTAAGATTATTGAAAATTTTTGGACAGTTAAAACATTGTACTTATTACTGTATATTTCTTTTCTTCTGTATTATACATGTAAACAATGAATAAAATATTATTTCGCAAAAATTTCATGTGTATTCAGTTTTGCTCTTATCTGTACATTGTAATAAAAATTGCACAAAATCCAAATAAACTAATTCTTGTCACTTTTATAACACTAGTCAGTTATAGTGCTCGGTACGTTTAGTGTTAACTGGTAGCAAAAATCCACATCGGGTAACAATGCCCCGTTAACACTAAACCTACCACAAGGGGTCAAATGACCCTTTCCAGATTTTCCATTTTACAATTACTGAATTACTGCAGTAATTAAAATTGTCTTCACAGAAATCCATTCAATAAATTTTTTTGTTTCTACATACACTATAATAAAAATTGCACAAAATCCAAATAAATAAATTCTTGTCACTTTTATAAAACAGTGTACACTAGCCAATTATACTGGTCGGTAGGTGTAGTGTTAAAAAGTGTCTGAATTTGATCTCTGGTATCGATCACGTAGATTCGCCAGATGTCACATACACACACATACGTGTCGGATGAATTCTGAAGCAAGACACATATGCAGTGCTTCAGGGAAAAGCTTGTGCACGGCTAGCTAAGAGTAACCGAGCGTTGTCACAGGGAGATTTACTTGAATGTCGTGCGCCACTCAAGTTTTCTAATTAAGTACACCTAATGAGGAAACGCGGCGTCTTGCCGCCTGTCTAAATGGCGAAGTCTACACCGTTCCCGAGGCATTGCGTAACACCGCTGCATACAAACCGCTGCCATTTGCGGCAATACCGGAAACTGACGCACTTGTGCTTGTCTACACCGTTGCTGAAAGATGGATGAGACCGTCTGCGACTGGGTAAAGCCGGAAGAATGGGACGACCGAGCTGATAAGAAACGAAAAGAATTAACACCATTGTCGAACATTACGCGGCCCCGTTGCACAGTGATTTGAAGTGGCCAAAAAACGCAGACTGAAGTAACATTTTTAACTTTACTAAGAGATAATGATTTACGAGTTTTTGATAGTTATATATTAAGGAACAAAAGTATTCGTACATGTTTTAACCCTTTGTCGTCGTATGTCTACTTCCAGAAACCAAAACTTATTTATCGTTCCAGTCGTATGTCTGCTTTCAGCCACTACAGCAAAGAACCATACTGATCTTCTATTGATCTTCCATATTGAGTCGACAAGCTTCGGAAATATATAGAATTCGAAATAATATTTTACAAATTGTGTTTATGTGTAATTAGGCATTTTCGCTCCTTAAAATGTTTTTAAAATAATACTTTAAAATGGCAAAAAGGAAGTTACAGAAAGGAATGTATCGTAAAATTGAAAGTAGCGATGACGAATTTTATTTTGGCTTTTTGAACACTGACTTTTATATAGAAACTGACAACGGTTGTTTTAAAAATATTTATAGTATTGATTTTGATAGTGACACAGACCCAGTGAAGCGACAAGTGATGCAATTAGAAATTTCCCGTGATAGTCAAGTAGAAGAAAGTGATGAAAATGAAAATGGTGGTGTAAATGATTTTGGAGAATGCTTTGAAAGATACCACACGATGGAGAGCTATAAAATATAATTTTTACATAAAATTAAAACATTATTATGTAACATACATCTAAAGTTTAAAAAAGAATTAATAAATTTTGGTTTTCCTTCATAATCTTGCATATTATGCATTAATGTTCGTTCAACAAAAATTAATTCTGATCAGCATGACATCTATGTATAAACTTAATACGACCGCAAAGGGTTAAATACAAAAAATATTTTTAAAATTGGATCGAATGACTTGACTTTTCTTGAGCAATTAGAAGCATTGATTTACTAAACAATATGTAAGAAGAATTTGGTAATAATTTCAATTGGTAGAAATTACATGGAAAAGTGAAAAAAGGTATTTCTAAAAACGTTTTTATTTAAGTCCGTATTAAAAATTTAAAATATGCGTCTTGTAGAAGTATGTTAGTTATACAAACGTTGAAAATTTCATCGAAATTGGTTGACGCAGAAATCGACTAAAAGTTGTGAAAAAATTGTGATTTGCTCTACTTTCAACCATCTATAGTTTGCGTGTACCTCAATGCATTTCGATGAAATTTTCAGCGTGTATATAACTATCCTAAATCTGCAAGATGCATATTTTAGAGTTTCATTTCGAGCTCAGATAAAAAAGTTATGAAAAGTACCTTTCATATCTTTCCACGAAACTCCTACCATTTGCAATTGTTTTTATATCCTTTTTACACGTGGCTTAATAAATCGATGCTTTTAATTGCTCGAGAAAAGTCAAGTAGTTTGGTATAATTGTAAAATAGGTATTCGTATTTAAAGAGTGTACGAATACTTTTGCCTCCCCCCCCCCCCCCCTGTACGCGCGCTCTAACTACTAATGCGAACATTAATTATCATAGTTTACTTAGAACTCTTTACGGGAGCTTTTCAATCAGAAAAACATGTCTGTTTTAGAAGAATTATAGTTTGTCGTACCAAACACTTGTAAAGATAACAATGTCGTTCGCTGTAGATGTGTTAAATTGCTTATTGAACATTACATATAAAATTAGTAATATGTTGTTAATATGTAATAAGTTACATATACAATTTGTCATTGCATTACCGTAGTCTATAAATATGCTTTCGAAATGCATAGTTTTTACATCCCTACGACTATATTTTATAGAATATAAATTCGATAAAACTATCAATAATATGATATCTATGTTGCTTAAGCGTAAAAATGTTTAACCTTTAAGTAGGCGGGTGAAATTTGTTATCGTTAGTGGTCGAGTGAGGTGTTTCAAACCCCCCAGACAAATTAACATTTCTAGACATAACAGACGAAATATTTTTATTAGTCTATCTTAACATTTTACCGATCGGCAATTGTTTCAGGATTTTTTATAGTCTATAGTCTTTGACTGAAAACATTTTAACGGAACTTTCAACAATGACAGGGTAACAACAACAATTCTCGGTAATATTATCTAATCACTCTGTTACAAACTACAATGTAAAAATAGTTTTTTAAACTTCATTCTGTTAAGCGCAATTATTGAAAGTTTTATTAATAGACTTCCGGTTGTTAAAGTGTTAATAATAATCAATTGTGCCATCGAAATGTTCTTAACACCCCACCCGACCGCTTAAAGATTAGCGGAAAAAAGAATTGTTTAAAGAATTAGAAAATTGAAACTCTACTGTTCGCAGAGTAAAGTGTTCAACGCAAAGTGTATATAAATTCTACAAAAAGAATACAGTTGATATCAATCACGCGCATCTGTTGCAAACAACGGTGCATTCGTGACACATTGAAATTGTACAGAACGGGAACGATCAAACGAGGAAGGTATTCACCGGCTTGAATCTGATTCGAAGCCACCATTATGGTGTCCTCTGTGTTACTGTTCGTATCAATCTGTGATAATTAATAGTAGTGTATATTTGTGGGGCTGAACAGAGAACACTTCTCGAAACACAATTGAAATAATAGACCGACGTGTCCGTAAGACCGTGGCATCGTACAAATAACGTCGAATATTTAGTTATTTCGCGAGGAAAGTGGATAACCATTACATTAAAATTACAATCTCGACTAAATCTAATTGGATAAATAATTTTTCACAATTTTTGCGAAACCGCAGCCTCCTATTTATTCGGAGCATATTCAGACAAAACTTAAAAAATTAATATGTTGAGAAATAAATAAATTCTCGTCACAAGACAAGTGAAAAGCTATTTCTCGATAAGAAATCCTGAAAAATTAATAACTGTCTATATTTTTTTCAGTTTAGATTATCATAAATTTTGAATCATTGCAGGTTGAATGAACTGCTATGTTTAGAAGATATCTAGTTCGACTCCTTAATTGTCAATACTGTCGAAATGATCGTGTTCCAAATAGCACCGTTTGTCCGCAGGATGTTCGTTTGGCATTCAGTTTTATACCCGAACATCCTAGGTCACTGGAAACAACGCTAAAATGTCCACAGGACTTAAATTTCAGACCTGTTAGGAACGTCCTTTCTTTAAACCATATGCTCGTCCTTTTGACATACATTTCGGACGTTCCAATATCTCTCGAATGTCTTAAAGATAGTATTAATAATAATGTGAAAATGATTTGATTTTTGACACCTGCAATGTTTATCATTCTGTTTTGTAACCGGAGGGCTAGATGCTCTTAGATAGCAGTGGATTCGCGTTGGATTTAAATGAAAACTTGAATTTAAGCGGGTTGTACAAACGGTTACTGACTATTTAAGGGGCAATCACTTACTAAAATGTTACAACTGGCGAGAATTCTTATCGCAGCTCTCCTTGGTGGAGTTTTAACTATGCTAGCTGTCCTCAGTGGATTCTACAAGAATTCTAATCTTAAAACTATAAACAAAAGACGCCTTCACGGTGGAGTCATGCCCTCACCCTCATAGTGCGCCCTCAGCACATTTCCTCCTGGGAGTAAGGTGGCAATGTTGAGAATCTTTTTCAAAATTCTGTAAATTCCTAGATTAAAGGTTTAAACTAACAGTTTGAAATAAGTTCTTCTTGTTAATGTCAGTGTTATTAACATATCAATAAATACCAGAATCATTCCAGGGCTATCGTCTGGTATTGTCAATGAACATCGTTCCATTGCCTTCTTTTAAAAAAACCCAAAGTCTTCCGTAAACCTATAATTTCATTTATTGTTCATGGCACGGAAGGCTTCTAATTAGAAAATACCTGCAGGTATTGCAGCCCGTCTTCGTTCTACGCATATTTAGTGACCAAATACTAATCTGTCTAGAACACGGTGTTCCAGAACATATTCTAAAAAGTACCATGTAAAAGATTTGTGTGCGTAGTGGTGTGGTGTGTAGTATTTGTCAAGGAAGAAGCGTTTGGCATAGGAACCGATTCAAACGAACGTTAATAAACTTCTTTACGCGAAGAATAGACATCAGTGCAATAAATGAACGTAAAAGATTCCTTAAGAACATTGACAAAAAATTCGGGATAATAACCAAAATGTATTATTAAGTAATTAAATATAATATAAGATATAAAATGTACATGTGTTCTACATGACGACGTAAAGCAAACTCTGCTCGTTACACAAAATAAAACAAAATACCATAGACTCGTGTCGATAAAATGTAGCTCGTGCATATTGGCTAACGTTTTCTTACAAACATAAAGACTAGTGTAAAACGTAGAAACGCTAACGTAAACGCTTAAACGAAAAGTAACGTAATCACATAAAGAAAACTAACGTAATGAATTTAAAAAAGACTGACTAACGTAAGGTCTTACTAAAAATTGCTTTGAACATCCCAACGATTCCATACATATACCAGTGCTCATTGATGGGATGTAAACGTCTTCCACCAATGAACACTTGTAATAATATTTGTACATCCTTAGTGGCTATTTAATTCGCCGCTCAACTCGTACAAGATTGGTGAGAATAAATTCGGAAAGTAACATCTCAGGTACTAATCCGAGGATGGTCGCGCCCTCGCTAATACCTGGCGGTTTGCATCTCGTGGTTTATGATACGTCTATTGCTTTTGAACGAAAATGTCAGAGTTCTGGAGGTGCATGTGTCTATAAAGGGCAACTTCTAATAAACCGGCGTCCCAAGATTTGGCTAAAATGCTAATTAACACTATGCCGTCCGGGGACACCACTGGTTGTGCGCAAAACTATCAATATTGAAAATATGCGAATCTTGGATAAATGATCATTTACCTGCTGCTGAAGAGCACTTGAAGGTCGCTACTACATCGCGTGTTTCCAATCATGATTCGATCCACAGACTTTCCGGTGAGCTAAAGCAACACTAGTGTTGCGACGGCAACACCGAAGGTTGTCCGTGGCTAACCTTGTCTTCAGAAATTTTTTACGCATAAATGAAAAGCAGGCTGGAAGTACGAAATACGACACGCTCCGCACGCGGTAGTTTTACCCCGGCAAACGGACACCACGTGCGACGCACTTGAAGAAACGAAAACTAGATAACCCTGGAATAAATCACGATAATCTCTCATTGACCATTTTCCACTCCTTCAAGCACACTGCTTCCATCATTTCTCCAACCAATTAAAAAATGCTACATTCCTCCGTTTCAAACTACCCTCAACCAATCACGACAAAACCGAGGTGACGACGGACAGAACGCAACAAGACTCATCAGACTATCTAGAAATCGGGAACGAGACATTTTAGAAATCGCGAAACAGAATATACAGAAAACGCGAACGCGACTATCCAGAAATCGCAGAGACCGTCTAGAAATCGCGAAGAAGACAATCTAGAAATCGAAGTAAATGGAATCTAGAAATTTTGTAAATGGAACCTTTCCTGAATATTTACACGACATAACGGGGCCATTATCGGAACATTCTTGCAACGTACAAAACGTTCATCACGGACGCACATAGGACATGCTTAGTATGTCTTTAGACTATTTGGAATATCATAACAATCAAATCAAAATGTGATTTTGTCCGACTACATTTGGCCGATACTGTACGTTCTCGAATCGCAGGCACGCGATATTGCATTTCAATTCTGAATTTTAATTCCCTCCTTCGAATTCTAACAAGAAACTCGAGTCCCTCATTAGCGTCTCTGTGGTGCGTCTAGTACATGCCTCTTAACCCAAGGTTGCAGCTGTAAAATTGCTTTACGATGCAATCTGTATAGTAACGTATGTAAACCTGCAATTCTCAACCGCTGATATGTAACTAACAATTCGCTGCGTATGCACTGTCGCGGAGAGACGTAAGTTATAGATAATAAGACACAGCTGCGTTCATATGCAGGTTCACCGCAACGTGCTGGTTCAGGAGAAGTGAAATATACGCGAGACCCAGTTCACGAAAAGTTGGGAGGAACTGTTGCCAATGGCTGCGCAAAAATTGACAAATTACTGGTTGTAATAATCTATTGAACACTATATTTCTGATAACCTATACTAACAGTAAAATTTCACTATCCTATTTTCAATTTAAATGTCAAGTGTCAAAGATGTTTGGTAATTTCATTGTTCTTCGAAATGTACGAACAGTCTGAGATAAAATGAAGTGAATTCCGTTTAAAAACTAATAATTACAGATTGCTAGGCAGTTTGAACGTTTCCTTAAATTACTATTGCTTGGAATTTAAAAAAAAATCATGAAAATCATTGCCAGTCAAACAAAATCTGCGCGTAACGAAAATTTAAAATATGATTTTATAAATCTAAGTAAGTAATCTATTTTTTAGAAACAGAAAAGAGTAAAAAATCTGCGTTTTTATAGTTGCAGGTAAGTCTAAAGTTTAAAGATTCTTACATCTTTCATTGCTCATAGCTTTTTCACGCGTTAACCGGTTTCAATTACGATTTCTCTCTCAACAAAATCGTTTGGTCCTATTTTGAAAAAGTTGTGAGTTTTGTAAAGGGTGTCCGTTTAATTTCGTCTCCGACTGTATGTAAATTAAATTATCGTTATTTCTATAATTTTTGTATATTAAAATGTTGATACACATGAATATTTAGTGAACACCTTTTAATACGTTAATAACCTTTTTATGAAATATTCAACCAGGATGAGAAGTAATTTGAATTGCAGACTGTAATTATTACTTCACTACTGCAGCAGTTTATGTTTCGAGCATAAAGTATAATTAAAACTTCGTGTTTTTGGGTCGAATCGTGCTAAAAAGTGAACAGGTGTGGAACTCTGAATGTAGACGCGATGTTTCCAACACGAATCTGACGTTGGCAAAAGTTCAACGACGGACGATGTTGCGCGAAATTGGATATTATGGTTATTTTGAAGATGAGACTCAACCGGTTTTCGAGCAACGTGATTTTTTTTCCTAGGGACATAGTAACGAGTCAGGTTTGGCCCCCCGGGCGAAATTACCGATTCCACTCAGCGAGATTGAAGAAGAAATCTTTGATCTTTAACGACGACACGGCCGGAAACTCGGAGCCTGAATGTTTTACGGCTATCGCACGAGTCTGCAGAGCCGCCAGCACAGAAATTCGCGCGTAACTGTCGCCAGATAGTCCTGTCGGTCTGCAATCGCAAATAGTTCGCACACTCTCGTTTCTGTTCATGTAACTGTGCGCTTTAGAATAATACTCTACAAACTGCTCGGGGATGAAAGCATTCCTTTAGCTGCGGCCGTAGTTGCATCACCGCAACTAATATGAAAATCCTACTACAATATTATTATTTACTCGAGAAGTTGTGTCTGTGGCTGCAAGGAAAACCGTCACTCATAATTTCTAAAAATTTAATCCTTTTGGTGCCGAACGACGATACATCGTCTTTCCAAACACTTGCGAAAAATGTCAACGGCGATATCTCGTTGCGTAGTCGATGGCGCTATATCATTCGCATTGTGAGCGAACTATATTTTAAAAAGAATTTAAACAATTGTTTTTCGGTTTAACTTCCTAGAAAATAAGGTTCGCTCTATGAAGGTTCTGGATAAGTGCCGTGGGTTCGACAGTCCGCTTACCAGCATTCATTTCTGCCTGCCCCATTCTGTCGCCAGATCCTTAAGGAACCGAATCCCTAAATTTTGGCAACGCGAATTACGAAATTGTAATATTTATATTTCATACTACGTGATCTACATAAAGCTGTAATTAAACGATGATTATTCTTATGTACAAACATTGTTTGTAGAAAAGAAACTGATTTCTATGCTCTTCATAATATCGGGCACCCCAGTCGCAGGATTAACCCTTTCCACTCCAAGCAATATTAATTCCAAAATCGATACATTCTTTGTCCCCGAATAATTCCATTGTGCGTGGTTCATTTCCTTTCGTACATATTAAATTTGTTACTATTAATCGTATGAGCAACACTTCAATTTTTATTAACTTTTCAAATACAAACATTATAGTGTAAACATTGTTCTGAATAATAGTTTGACAATTTTTGTGTCGACTCAGAGGAGCCATTGGAATTCTAAGAGTTAAGAAATACAGAACTCTATTTAAAACAATTACGTTGACCTTAAAAACTCTGCCATTTTTCATTGGCTATAAAATTGTTTACATCGTGTTATGTCTTCTTTCAGACCAAATTAACTGTTACTAAAACAGTTCTTAATTTTCTTACATAGTTTTTGAAATATTATGGATGACCAGATAAAACGAGCATTCTGTATACTAGGTGTATGCATAAGTTTTTTCCGGTTTTTTGATCAAAAAGAACACGTAATTTTCAAGGGAAATTAATTTTTTTTTTATTCAAAATATTGGCCATCGGCTTCTACACATTTCGTCCATCTTTCAGGTAATTTATGAATACCATGCCAGAAAAACTGCTTGTCTTTTGCGGCAAACCATTCGTCGAGCCATTTTCCAACTTCCTCGAAATTGCTGAAGTGCTGCTCTGCGAGCGCGTGCCCCATTCACGCGAAGAGGTGATAGTCAGATGGTGCCAGGTCTGGGGAGTACGGCGGGTGTGGTAGGATGTCCCATCCAAGCGATTTCATAGTGTCTTTCACTTGTTTTGCTGTGTGAGACGGCGCATTGTCGTGTAACAAAATCACTTTGCCATGTCTTTTGGCCCATTCCGGTCGTCTTTCAATTAATGCGTCGTTTAAATTAATCATTTGTTGGCGATAGCGTTGTGTATTAACAGTTTCTCCGGGTTTCAAAAGTTCATAATACACAATACCGGTCTGATCCCACCAGACACAGAGCATGGTCTTCTTGCCGAAGCGATTTGGTCTTGGTGTTGATGGACCGGCTTCGCCATGTGAAAGCCATGATTTTTTCCGCTTTGGGTTTTCAAAATAAATCCATTTTTCGTCACCCGTCACAATTCGATACAAAAAGGATTTCCTTTCGTAGCGTTGAAGCAGCATTTCACAAGTGACTTTGCGATTTTCCATTTGACGTTCATTCAAATTGTGTGGGACCCATTTACCGAGTTTGTTGATCTTTCCCATTGCTCGTAAACGTCTGCTGATTGTTTCTTGTGATACTTGTAATACTTCTGCTAATTGCCGCTGAGTTTGAGTTGGGTCATCATCCAATAACTCCTGCAATTGCTCGTCTTCGCATTTTTGTGGTCTACCAGAGCGCTCACTGTCTTTCACATTGAAATCACCACTTTTAAATTGTCGAAACCATGTCTCACATGTTCTAATCGATGGAGCGTGTTCACCATATGTTTCTACCAACAAACGATGACTTTCGACAGCCTTTTTCTTTTGATGAAATAAGAAAAGCAATGCGTGCCGCAAATGTTCTTTTTCAGGCACAAAACTCGACATGATTACTGAACGATAAAACAAAGACGCCAGTTCTTGGCAGACTCAACTTATGTGTGTTTGTAGTTTTATGTTAGACGAACAAAATGGTATATGTGTCAAATTAATACGCTGCGTACTTTTCACTGGCGCCACCTCTTAGTCAAACCGGAAAGAACTTATGCATACACCTGGTAAGTAAGTGTAAGCCATTGAATGCGACCACTTTAGTATCGCCTCGGAGGAGCCATTGGAGTGCTAAGGGTTAAACTTTGTAAATTGCTGTAGCACACTCGTCAGGATTTAAGATGCGAGATCGTACTGAGCAGGAACGCACTAAAAGAACGCTCACGTCTGACATTTACGGCCACGTTTTGTGTTAGAACAACTACTTAACTGGGACACGGTCGAACAAAATGACGCATGTCCAGTGAAATTCACAGAGCGTCTGCGAATTGGTACCATGGTTTCTATTATTAATCGTGTTAATTAAATGGGTATGTAATATTGTGTAAAATGATAGAAATATGCACTCATATTATGAAAAGAAAATAGGGTAACATTATTAGTATGGAAGAGTTTGTGATAGGAACTTAAAACAATATTTAGAAAAGGAAAACACGAGATATGCAGCGATTCTACAATCACGGATAAACTCTCATAAAAGTTAAAAAATTCGATTTGCAATAATACCTTTTCTTAAAGTATACTATCATAAGAAGATTTTGTAGAAATTTTAATTCAATTCTAGCAAAATTCACAAAAATATACAGTAAGTCACGAAAGTATTCGAACGTGCTTCAAATTAAAATAGCTTCCTTCAAATTGCACTAAATGATATTTTTTTTAGCAATTAAAAGGTTTGGTCTACTAAATTATATGCTAAGAGTTCGAACAACAATTACAATTGATATTAATTACAGAAAAAGTTACTTCTTTATTTGAGCTCGTAATGAAGAGTTAAAATATGCATCTGGTGAGTTTATGCCAATTAAATTATATTCTTTCTAACTAATTTACATGATTCAGAACGGAAATAAGTGTAGCCCTCGTGTGTGTGAAATAAATTATTGATTAATAGTCAGTAGATGTTGTACTGCCCCTTTAAGGATTAACAATGTACCCATAATGATTCTCGTTAAACAAAAGCTAATATAAGAATCATATGTTTGTGTCAATAACAGTAAGATAAGATTCATAGGTTTAATGCTCTCGCCAGGTTCCTACCATACTCGATTATTCATATTTACTCGAAAGGTTAATTAAACATCAGCTAAACTAAAGAAGCCCAAAATATTTGAGACTCTAATTCCGCTTAAGGATTTACGAGAGATCGTGATTCTCATTGAACAAGGGGGCTAGAACAAATACCGACGGATTTGTGCGAAGTAGAGCAACGAGAATAGCGTCAGAGTACGTTAGCGTTAAACCAGTATGTTCGTTCTATTCGCGTGTACGAAAATTGCGAGCATAAATTTTCCGACTTTACTTATTCTGTAAACGAATTGGAAACTAGTACAGTATGTTTCAACTAGTTCTAGTTTTGCAGAGATTACAATACATGTAAATTCCATGAAAATTCAAAACATATTTATTCAATAAATGTATTAAACTAATTATAAGCGAAAAATAAAGAGATATGATGCAATTATTGCCGGAAATATCACAAACATATTACATTAATTCCACATTAATTAATTCCACATTAATTCCTATTTGTATTTCTAAACATATGTGGATTACGCATTTCATTGATTTTCAAAGTGTTGTATAATTTCATTGGTGACTCTAAAAAAGACATTGGTCTAATTAATTCTCTGAAAACCTATCTGTATAATGAATTTGCATCTATTTAAAAGCACAGAGGTGTGAACAAACTAAATAGACATAAAAATTTATGAAACAATGGGAACGCAAACATTGAACTTTATCAAGACATGGTCTAAATATAAGTGGATAATGCATTTCATTAATTTCGAAAGTGGTGTAATTTCATTCATGATTTAAAAAAGGTCATTGGTCTAATTAACTCTCTGAAAATCTATCTGTATAATGAATTTGCATCTATTTAAAAGCACAGAGGTGTGAACAAACTAAATAGACATAAAAATTTATCAATCAATGGAAACGCAAACATTGGATTTTCTCAAAACATAGAAAATTGGGCTAACGCTACTTTTGAGGTAAAAGAACCATGTATGATTGACGCGTAAGTTAACGTGTTAAACGATTAACGGTTCTCTAACCGGCAGTAACGTGGGATGCAGCCCATTGAGAACCTCTGCAACTGTAGCGAAGAGATACTGACGCGAAAAGCGGCACGAGGCACTAACGAGGATCGAGGAAGATCAAAGGAGAGTAGAATCAGCAGATTCGAGTGGGAACCGTGTTGGCATCGTGGCCGAAATGCGCAGGCGTTCACGCCGACGAAAACGAAGAGCATTTTCCAATTTTTGTCTGGATATGACGTGGGTCTTAGCCGCTGGAATCCGGAATGCCCGATACGTGATGGCGTTACCGATTTCGCTCGACGAAGAAGGTCGTGCACAGCCGCGGAATGATAACGTTTCGAACGAGCTCTAGCTGCCGCTTCTCCCTTTCCTTTCCTTTCCTTCGCCTGTCTGTCTGACCTTTCTGCCTCACATACTTCCGCGGAAGAACCAACGTTCCCCGGTCGTGTGTCTGTACGCTACATCAGCTAACGTTCTTCTGTTGATGAGAAAAGATCAACGGGGAACGCGGGAGAAGATAGGCGGATTGATACATTGCGCTGGAACAATATACCTGACGAGCATAAAATGCACTCGGTTCCTGCCACGTCGTGGTAAATTTAAAAAATATTGTTGCTCTTTTATAGGTATAATACTTGCTTCGTCCAAAGGCGAAATCGACATTTCGTGATACAGTAGTGCAAAAAATCGCAAGGGGCTCATGCAATAACAATGTCATTGTTCACGATTGATCCGTACGATCGTTCGAACTTTGATTGCCAGTGCACGGCGTATACCAACTAGGAAAATTACAAGCGTGAAGCACCATCTTCAAAACCAAAATTCAAAAACTAAACAGTAGAGTGTAGTTCACTAAAACAGCTCTCTACAATGTTTCTAAGTATCTTGTGTATTTGTAATCAACAATAGTTTCAACAATATGCTCTAACCTGGTATCTCGTGTATCAATTATAGGTAACAATAATCAACAAATAAGAATGGAGAAAAGGAAAAGAAGAGACACGTGAGTTAACATTTTGCCGGCCGCTCATTTTTCGCATCGCCATTACGCTGCCGCAGGCAAGATTCACGGGGGCTCTACTAACAACAGAAGCATCCGCGGAAAAAGATTTCAATAAAAGACGATCAGGTAAATTGGGAGGGGAAAACAGTTGCAACCAATAATTGGTCTGCAATAATGTGTCTACATATACAAACTTCGATATGAAGCATCAGCGTTGACGAAAATAAGTTACGCTAACGTGACAGGGGCCGATGACGGTTGCAAAGAGAAGTCACGCGTGCGTGATAGCGGCTGGCAAAGTGTTAACTGTTGTATGACTCATCCAAACATAACTTCCAAATCTCAGACCTTCTTACTCATCCTGTACCTTCTTACTCACTCTGTACTTTCTTACTCACTCTATACCTTCTTACTCACCATGTACCCTCTTATTCACCTTGTACCTGCTTACTTATCCTGTCCACCTCTATCTTAACCATGCACTGACCATTGCACCCCAGATCACTCTTCTTCATCCCTATAAAAACCCCACACATTTTTGGAATACTAATTCAGATTTCTGTAGTTCGTGCTAAGGTGCGGAACTTGTCGTTACGTGTTAAATAAACCTCAAACCTCTTCAAAAAGTATTGTTATTAATCCTGCAATCTGGGATTCAACATAACGATGACTCAGAAACGTCACAGAAAATTGCTACACTATTATTTAAAACAATTTTAACACCGCTATTTTTGTATCTATGGAATTCATAAAAATTTAACAGTTAGGTCGATTAACGTTAAAAAAAT
>CM052097.1:2420283-2434040 GCA_028453745.1 Agapostemon virescens
GGGAGCGAGAGAGCGAGAGAGAGAGAGAGAGAGAGAGAGAGAGAGAGAGAGAGAATGACCGGTGGCGGTATGATTGAAGCTTGATGCCGACTGCGACAATGTTTGGAAGAAACGGCACGGTTGAGACAAGGTATGATTGAGGCGCGGTGTGACCGATACATTATATTATTACATGAAAGAGGCGGCATGCGACAAACGGTCAAGCGTTTCACGTTGCGTGATTGAAACGTGGTGTGTTAGATGCACGGTGCGCTTGAAGCCACTGGTGTGATTAGGAATTAGTGGTGTACTATGAGTGTGTGTGATTTAGAATATAAGGAGGTTCCGAGGAAGCGTCGTTCTCGTTCGGTGCTCATTTAGCTTTCATGCGTCTCATTCGTTGCTTGTTCCCATGTGGCTATCCTGTGTGATGTACTCGCTGCGTTCTGTGTAAGCGCGATCCTGTGTGGACCCGTTAATAGAACAGTTGCGTGGTGTGTTGCGTGGCACTGTCTGTCTATTCAACGCGTTGAGCCAAAATACATATAGGGTTCAGTGAAAATCCCACAATATCGAATGTAATATATGAAAAAATATAAATATTTTCCATTTCATACAGATATTATATAATATTGAACGTTTCTGCATTATGATAAACAATGTACGTGTCTATACATTATGTCGACGATATAACCGCGTGGAGCAATATATTCAAAAGCACTGACGATATCAGTAATAGCATCGTCAGCTGATCGACTTTGAATACAAAATCGCTGTATCTACTAGGTTCAGATTATACAGATAGCCATAGATACAAACTTTACGGCTATATCTTATCCGGCTATACCCTTTAAATGTAAAATTAATTTCTTTGCGTTTTCTTGTGCCACGAACCCTTAATGAAGTGTTAACCCCTTGCCATACCATTTTCTTTGCAACTAAAGTTATTATATGGTAACGTCGTCATCGCTTAACATGTTATAGATCAAAACAAACAATTATATATTTTATAATGCTACATTTATTTCAATAAATGAAATAAAATCTAATTTCATCTAAAAAAAAGGCACAATATTTATGTGGTGTCTACTTGATCACCTCGTAATAGGGACTTGGATCTCGACTGGATTTACGAAGGATGGTTGTGAAGTCAAACTCCTAAGAACAAACTTGTTTGTTGGTAATGCGTTGTACTAAGTTAAGCTCGGCTATGCTTAGTACAATATGTTCAGCGTACGTGAGTGTTTGAATGTCAAAAGTGTTCTCTGAGATAGATTCGGCTGTGCTTAGAGATGTTCGAGTGTCAAGAATGTTCTGATTTGGTGGAGTCGCGAAATGTCTTAGGAAACCTCAGTTATAGGAAACGAAGGATGTGGTCTTTGGAAAATTGCATATGATTGGTTATAGGGTGTGTCGGAGAAAAGTGGTGGGAATGTCAAAAAGTTGCAGGAGAGATGCAAAGTTGGAGATGGTTGTCTGTATCACACAATTTTTTTCGCGAAAGATCGAACTGCCGTAACAAAGATTTTGCGGAATAACAGTTGACATATTAAAGTATTGGTAACACATTGATATTATCGATATTACTAGTCACGCTTCTACTTTCTGCGCGTAGAAAAAGGAAAGAAACGGGTGTTGTGTGTCTTAACATGGCTCAGTAGTATCACCGATCACACTTAACCCCTAGCCATACCATTTTATTTATAACTAAAATTATTATAACATCTTCATTGCTAAAAATGTTACAGAAGAGAAAAAATAATTTATACCTTTTATAATGCTACATCTGCTTCAATGCTTAAATATTTATTACAAATGAACAACATTTGATTTTGTCTAAAAATTAAGGCATAATATTTATATTTGTTACACTTTATGTAGAATCTTTAACGCGGCAAAGGGTTAAGGATGGCATGAGGAAAAATAAATATAGATAATCAGATGACTCTCTAAATATGATTTAATAACAATTGTTACAACTTCTTGATAAGATTCAGCAGTAATAGTGAGCTGCAGTCTGCTTATACGTCTTAATTTGTAAATTAGTAAACTTATAACTTTGAGAAAATTTGAGAATTCAAATTTCGTTTGAGAACTGTAAAAAATATCAAGAACTCCCTACATATCAATAAAATAACAGTAATAGTGTTGCTCACAATAAAAATACGAAAACACAATAACCGTATACGTATACTCGAGTTCATCGGGGGAAGGGGGGGGTTCTCCTGGAGAGGTACGTCCCAACAAAATTGGCCAACCTTTACGGATCTACCCTGATCAGACTATCAACGTTATCAACATGGTTCTGTGGCGGCTGTTGAAAGTGTGGTGGAGAGAAAGAAAAGGAAAGAAGGAAGAGGGAGCGTTTCGTCCTGAGTCCGCTAGAGGACTCGTCAGTAAGGCTGACTAGCGGACCCTGCCTTAAACGCTGGGTAGTGGAAGGCGGTTAAGGACGGTATATATATGAACTGGAGGTGGATCAGGAACTAGCGGGAAAGTCTCGTCCTACTGTCCCTCTACTGGCGAGAGTAGGAGGTAGAGCCGCCACAGTTCCAATGTTAAAACCTGCGTCAAAATTTTCTCTACGCGTATGCGCCGCACCTTGAAGCTAACATTTCAGTGGACTTAAGAAAAACTCATTTTATCCAGGCCATTTTGCCCATTTTCGTAAACATGATCCACCAAAATATTCATGAGCAGCAATGGAGAAGATCGTGATGGAATAGGAGTAAGCACGCAAGGTCAGAAACAATTAAATTGTAAAATTCCGGCGCCTAACGCGGAACAATAGGTTTGAAAATGTGTCGATCAGCTGTGCTGTTTTCGGTTTCTCGACTTTCGATGTCTAGGTACATTTAGTAATTTATGGCGTTTACGGTCGGTAGGTAGTCAGGTGAATTTACCTGGCCTCGTTCATGCACTTGTCTCGTCGCACGGATGGCTCTAAGATGAAACCATTTATATTTTTTAGACTTTGTATAAAGTCTTTATCACGAGTCTGATTCGTTATAATATGGCAAGGGGTTAATGAAGCTGTAATACGAAATGTCAATGCAAAATTTTGGCCGTTGTCCATGAAAGGAGGGGTTTCGGCCTATAGTGCGTGCGCGCGCGTGTGTGTGTGTGTGTGTGTGTGTGTATACGATAGAAAAATTAGAACAAGTGTAATGGAGTTGACACTTCTCCTCGCAGGATTACTCTTCCTGCTCGATCCCTACACTTGCAGGGTCGCTGGTATATTTCCAGGACGACTTTTCTAGAAAACCCAGATTCGTTTCAAATCCCTTGTCCCTCGTCGCCACATCTGCAACCCATCGCTGCGCCATTGGCACTGAGATTCGGGGACACCGCATCTAGACGGTGTCATTGTTTCTTAACGTTCGACCATCCTTGCTCTAGGGACACATAAAACTCCAAGGTTGCGTGAGAAAGTCTTTCTCTTCGTTTCTGTTTAGGTAAGGACTTTGGGAATAACTTTACGGTATAGTCCACTATCTGTGAGTTTTTTCAGTAGTTTGATTCTAGCATCGGGCCGTTGTCCTTTCTTTGGCAGACTAGTCTGCAACCAACACGTGGCACGTAATAGTAAGGACAGGTGAAAGGTTTCGTATAGTTCACGTATGCAGTTTAGCCTCCTTGGTCGAAGAAGCTGCGTCATAAATTCCGAAGGCCGAAGAGAGGCAAAGCCATTACTCAGGCATCGGCACCAGCGAGCACGGCTGCTCGGAATTTCCACATTTTGTAAAACATCCGTCCACTCGCGACCACGAGCGCTCCAATCACCCTCGCCGAAAATACAACATGCCTCGTACGCATTTACCAGGGGCAATCACCTTTCGCGTCTTCGGAAAAACAGAAGCACTCTGTAAGGCCCATCCTGAGTCCAGAGGGAAAACTGGAGAGAAAGGCGGTAGACGAAAACGTGTCGGAATGAAACAGTAAAGAGAACAAAGTTGGACTGAGAACAGTGAACAGAACAGATTCAGATTCAGCGAAGACAACAGTTTCAGATTTCAGATTACAGTAGTTTCAAATCAGTGTGTGGTCCTTCGAACTGTAGTAGGCACTAAGTGCAATATTTCAAAGGTTTTGACTACACCATAAGTCTAGTCTTAACACTTAGTTTACGGAGCACTAGAAGCGACTACTTTATGTTACTTTCTAAAAATAATGAGAATAAAAAGTATTGCGTCTACCAATATTGTTAGCCTATTTTCAAATAATATTGTGGTGGCTATACCCTCTGCGCTCGCCAACGGAGGGGTAATAAGATGACTTTCTCGCTAGTACCTGATCCGCCTCAGATTCATATGTATACCGTCATTAACCGCCTTCCGTTACCTTAGCGTCTAAGGCAGGGCCTGCTAGGTAATCATACCGACGAGTCCTATGGCAGCCCTCAGAACGAAACGCTCCGTCGTCAAATATACAGGGTGTTCGGTAACTGGTGGTATTAGGTAAATCGGAAAGTTCCGTCCGTTTTTTTACAAAAAGTATAGCTTTATTCATGAAAGACAATGAAAAAGTACGTTAATCAAAATATTGTCCATCGTTAGCGATGACTTTTTTCCATCTTTCGGGCAGCAAGCGAATTCCGCGTCGAAAGAATGATTCATCTTTGGAGGTTATCCAGGCGGAGATCCATTTTTCGAGATCTTCGTACGAATTAAATCGTTCTTCAGCAAGTGCGTGTGCCATCGACCGAAACAAGTGGTAGTCAGATGGGGCACAGTCTGGTGAATAAGCCGCATGTGGTAGCACTTCCCAGCGAAGTGCTTCTATCGTTTCCTTGACAATTTTTGAGACGTGAGGCCGAGCATTGTTATGCAGCAAAATCGTGCAATGCTCGACTCAAACGGATAATTTGTTGTCGGTAGAGATCTCCTGTGACTATTTGACCAGTTTTTAGCAGTTCATAGTATACCACACCTTCCTGATCCCACCAAATGCAGAGTAAAGCCTTTTTTCCGTGGATATTCCGCTTTGGCGTCGATGTTGAGGGTTGGCCAGGATCACAAATGGTTTTTCGACGTTTAGGATTGTCAAAATAAATCCATTCTTCATCCCCAGTGATGAGACGATGGAGAAACCCCTTTCTTTGTTGCCTAGCAAGCAAAATTTCGCAGATGGTTTTCCGCCTTTCAATGTCTCTTGGCTTGAGTTCATATGGGACCCACTTTCCTTCCTTGTAGACCTTCCCTAAGGCTTTTAAACGGTCGGAAATGACAGATTGAGCACAATTTAACGCTTCTGCAATTTGTTTTTGCGTTTGACATGCATCTTCATCCACCAATGTCTGCAAATCTTCGTCTTCGAATACTCGTGGCCGTCCAGAACGCTCTTTGTCCTCCAAAGAAAAATCACCATTTTTAAAACGTCGAAACCACTCTCTACATGTTTTATCGGAAACAGCATTATCGCCATAAACGTCTACAATCATTCGATGAGCTTCAGCTGCCGTTTTCTTCCAATTGAAACAAAAGACTAACACTTCGCGCAAATGACGCTTATTCGGCTCAAATTCCGACATCTTCAATGTAGAAAAAAACGAAGTTATTGATGCAAGCGTAAATTGTTGTGTACTGAGTTTTATTAACAGATGTTCAAACTAAAAAGTTAGCCTTACTTTAGAGGTTATAGTTACCCACAGTTCGAACTACGGCTACTCGACGCTACATGGACAGAACTTTCCGATTGACCTAATACCAGCGAAAAGAGGGTCATTCTACATGAAAAAATAAGTCGAAAGAATAGATTAGAAATTTTTCGTTTGAGGTTTTATATTCGAGAAAATCGACTTCGAATTTTCGCTCGGTACGCGTACACTTGATCGTCTCACTGAGACCATTGTCTCGATTGAAGTTTATGTTGATAAACACTTCCAGTGTCACGGAAATGTTTATTGTAACTATCATCTTACTATCTTATCTTTACAGTTAAACACTATCAGTATCTATCAATCTGCCATCATGTCTACATACAACAATCGAGAATATACTAATTATTACATATACCGGTATCCCAATCGTCGACATTCCGACATACGAGTTATTCAAAGAGCAGAACGAACCTTCGGCGAGTATGGTTCTTTTGAAGAACTCCGGCGGCATGGTGGTCGTCGACGAACGCGTTAGTGTGAATGTTGAAGAGCAAATATTAAATAACGTGTCGCAAAATCCTGAAATGAGTACAAGAAACCTTTCTTTGCTATTGAATCGTAGTTGCTCCACGGTTTTTCGAATTTTGCACGAGAACAACTTACATCCTTATCATATCACCAGGGTACAAGGACGCGTGCATCATGATAAGACTCGCGAAAGGCATTTTGTCATTGATTGCTTCAACAATATGCCAACGATGCAGAATTTCTGTTAAAAATTTTATGGACCGATGAAGCAAAATTTACAAGGCACGGCATGTTCTATGTCCATAACATGCATAATTGGCAAAGTGAGAATTCTCATTCTAGTCCGTAAACACATTTTCAAGTAGGATGGAACATAAATGTCTGGGCTGGCATAATTGGGCATCTAATTATTGGGCAATATTTTTTACCGCAATTATTACAAGATGTAGCGCTGAGAATTAGAGGAAGTTTAATTTTTCAGCAAGACGGTGCACCGCCACATTTCAGTCGTCAAGTGAGAAATTTTTTAAATCAACATTACCAAGGTTGGATTGGTCGTGCTGGAATAATAGCTTGACCACCATACTCTCCTGACTGACTCCGCTTGACTTTTATTTATAGAGTTATATTCAATTAATTGTGTATTCTGAAGAAATCACAAGTTGCGAGCAATTAAAAGACAAGATTATTGTAGCCTTTCATAGATTAGAACAACAGAATACGTTAGAAAGCGTTCATAAAAATTTAATTAGAAGAGCAGAATTATGTATTCGGCAGAATGGGCAACGATTTCAGCAATTTCTATAATAATAAACTTTATGATTACTTCAACATATTATTTCATTACGTGTTCCTACTTTTCCGTTACGATAAAAACAAACTTAAACTACGATAGTATCCATCGAGATAATGATCTACAGTGAGATCTATTATAGCGAGACACGATCAAGTGCACCCATATCGGGCGAAAATTCAAAGTCGACTTTCTCGAAAACAAAGTCTCAAACGAAAAATTTGTATTGTATATTCTCGACTTATTTTTTCATGTAGAATTACTCCCTTTTCACTTGTACCACCAGTCACCGAACACCCTGTATATCCAAAGAAATAAATCTGTTGACTCGTTCTTCATAGACGTGATTTTAAAATTTCAATAATTGTAAATAATAAATATTGGAACGTGTCATAATCTGTTTACAGGACTGATAAAATTCGCAGGGTAGGTTATGTCATTTGAAACACTAATTATTTCGTTAATATACCTGGAGGGTGTGTGATTTTCTAATATTCTATAGACATTGATTATTGAACGCTGGTCCAAGACTTTTGAATGATCGGTGTGTATTTATTCAAAGTTCTGAATGATCTTTGTGTACTTGTTCAAGATTCTGCGTGATCTGTCTGTATTAGTCGAAGATTTTTAATATTCTGTGTGTACTGATTTAAAATTATAAATGATTTGTCTGTACTAGTTCAGGGCTTCGAATGATCTGCGTATACCTGTTCAAGGTTCTGAATGCTCTGTCTGTATTAGACCATGGTTCTGAATGATCTCAACCAAAGCTCGGAAAAGGATTATTCCATTGGTGATGATAAAAGGGAAATATATCACCAGTTTAGAACGTAATCTCAAAATTGTGCAACGCTTGTTGACTTCGTGATTTAATTTTCCCGTATTAGCTAGGTAGAGCGTTGCACAGAGATTCCTTGTCCAAGGATCTCGTTCCCGAACCTGGTGTCGTATTTTCGCTGCGAGTGAGTCTGCGATGCGTCGGTTGTTGTTAAGTGGAGTACGGTAGGTCTGATTCTCGTTTCTAAACGAAATACTTAAGTTCCAACTGTAATCAAGTCCTAAACGAATTCTTAGAGACGAGTGTGACAATAAATATATATAAAATGACAATGTTTCACTCATTCGTAGTGTTGCGTCGAGTCCGTAGGCGCAATTGCCACGGTTGCCTCGAATTGCACGTAAAAATGATGCGCTGATGTTTCCAACGATAACTTTGCTTTATTATGGAATAGTGAGTGTTTCGTGGTACAAGGTGTCGATGACGCTCGTGAGCTAGAGTCTCGGTGGTTGCTTCTTCGTGAGTCGAGTTTGGAACGGTATGACGTTACAGTATAGTGTATCACGTTCGAGTTTCGAATGTGTTTGAGGTGACGAAATGCATAGTATTTATACTTTTGGGGAATGAACAGCGCACCAACCAGCGTCGATTATGAGTTCGTAGTAGCGCGGTCGCAGGTAGTCGCTGAAAGTTGCCGTCGCGCCTGGTCTTGGGATGTTGCTCGTAGGGGAGGTCTCGGTGGTTTATGGCGGTAGAAACGTGCAAATGATTCGGATCGCGTTACACCCGATGTCCAGATTAAATCAAGTTTAGACAATCCTATTTAAAATGTCTAGACGATTTACTGTTTTAGGAATTAAGAACGACTACCAAGTTGACTTTGACTGTTGAACACGTGGAGTTCCTCAGATTACTCACGAGTCTGAGGTGGTACTAGGCTTTGTATATTACTGTTTGGGTTGTTTAACACATTGGTGACCGGTGACGATTTAACTCGTCTTTTCATGCCCAAACGTTGTTGACCGATGACGAATTAACTCGTTATTGCACTTGCGTTATCATGCAAGCACATGGCATCGTTTCTGTGTAAAATTGTCGGTCAGCAAAGTTTTAAGAAAAGACAGACACTAGCCACAATATATATAGCAACGCAGAGTTTATTTTTGACTAGAGAAGTACAAGACTAGAAGCGAACGGTAGCACGCAAGCTAGACTACGCGAAAACAAAATGGCGGACGATATGAAAATCGCGAACAGGACTGGCGTGACGTAGTGTCACTGTTAAAACGATAAGAAGCCCTCCAATGCTTTCGGAGGGCTTTTTATTCACCTCCGAAGAGAAGGACAGAATGTCCTTTGAAGGGAGGTGGAAAGCTTTTTCTGGAAAAATCGCTTCTCGGAAAAGGGTCCGTGGCCGTGTGAGGCCGGTTATCAGGTGTGTACGTATACCTGAGATAGCCGTACTCGTCGCGTACCAAAGACTTTTGCTGGTAGGACGATGTTGGGCCGCGCGAATCTGGCTGCCACATGTGGTGGCTGGCTCGCCATTCGCGGGCTCGCACCGAGCCCAGGTAAAGGGGGTAAAAAGTTATTTTTACCCCGATGCCTGGGTTTTTCCCTGGGCCGGTGGTAGCGGCTGAGCCGCTATACATTTTTGTTGAGGCGTCCGTCCCGTCGTTCAGGAACGCGGTCGCTCGAGTACGATACCTCGAAGTAGTACGTCTCACTCCGACTAAAATTAATGGAAAGAAGCTTTAAATCGAAAAGTGAGACCCAATGAATTTCTTTTTCGTAGGAGTTTTATTCTCCGTGTAATAGTTGAAATGGTACAAGCGTCAGCGTGAGCTGGCCGATCGAATCTGGTGCGGTTCGTTACATTACCTGTTTGTATACTATTTCGGGTGACCAAGTAGTGGTCAATGGTGTTGCTTCGTTTTGTCTATTGTCTAAAGCGCATCAAGGGTAGTGAGAGCACGGGTTCTCCCGACCGGCGGTAATGGCGGCTCGCCGACAGGCATCGGCAGGTCAAATCTGAACGATCGAAATTTTTACGATGTTTAAGCCATGTTAGTTTCGAGAGGCGAGCTTGAACAGTCTTTATTCCTGGGATATGTAGCAGACCCGCTTGCAGAAGTGGTCGGAAACAATCGTGTTCCGCACGATGGACCCTTTAAAGTCAAATTTTCAATTGGCCGGGGTCCAAGCGAAACGCGGCGTCGATAGATAGATAGAAAAGGGAGAATGGGGTGCCGTGAAGATCACGAAGGATAGGGGTCGGGTGACAAAGCGACGGCGAAGGGTTGGGGGTAGCTGGAAAGGGTGGCTGCGATATTACGTAATAAATCATCTGAATCTCGCGGTGTCATACAATATGGGCTTGCGCGAGAGCGGACGACGTCTATACCAATTTTCATTCCGAGCGACATTCGACGTTCCCGTTGTAGCTCGGAGTCCTTTCAGGCCACCGTCCATCCACCCCCGCAACCCGCGAGCAAGAGTCGACCGGGCCAATTCTATAACCCGGTGCTGGCCTTCCGGTTCGCGCCGGAGATTAATTCGTTCTGCGTCACCCCGCGAGCCGTATTTCAAGTTTGACCGTGCCAGAAAACTTATGGCCCTCAAGGTCCACCCGTAAACCTTCGATGCCATTCGGCTCGCGGAGCTGTCCTCCTCGCTTCCGGTACCTTTCGGACAAGTTAATCGAACCCGTCCGTGTTTAATTGCTTGCGGTCGCCGAGCGTTTTGCCACGCAGCGGAAACGAATATTGTTCGAACTCGAAGCATAGTCGGAGAGTTTTCGTTCTTAGGACCAGAGGTATCAACCCCTTGCACTGTGATTTATTTTACCATTACAGCAATTAGAACTTACTTTTGCCGTCTGTAATTTCTTACAACTAGAAGGAAAGAGTTTCCCACAAACGAGGTAGTTTTTCTTCGATTTCGGGGCTGTTCAATTCAGCTATGATTTTTATGACAAGTAATAGATTGCGTCAAGACACGAATTACTGCAATTTTTTACGTCGAATTGACTATCAGAGTTTGATATTTCATAGAACAAAGTTCATTAATATAGCGAACCGCGTTATGAAGCGTATAACCATTCTGGTAACTTTAAAAACTGTTTCCAGGACTTTTTAATTTCAATAACGAATTTAAATAAGTGTATTGAAAATTCGTAAGTATCAACAACTTTTATCTATGCGATACGTAATCACATTTTTTCAAAATGTTCATATTTATCGACATGTTAGAGATTCGCAATATATAAGTACCATTCCTTCAACTTTAATACACGGCATTCAATAATGAGTAAAATAACTAAAAATATCTGTTCTTTAAGCTCACGATAAATTGTTAATATTATCTGAATCTTGTTCCTTATATAATTGGTTTTCGCGGAGTAAGAATAAAAAGGAGGCAAGCATGATGTACTTATTATTATTACTATGATTATTGAATACTTATTCTTAAACAAAACGAATTTGTATTAACCCTTTGCAGTCGAAGCAATTTTAATTCCAAAATTTAGACATTTTTCTCAACATTGAACATTTTTATTCTGTGAAATCCTTCTTTTGCACCTTGCGTTAAACATTTTCTCTTTTATAACGAATACATTTTCATAATGTATAGAATACAGACGAATTCGGTAATACGAAAACTGTTTTGTAAAATGTCAGAATTGTTATTGACGCTTTAGAGCCTCTATTCCAGTGCAAAGGGTTAAAGTCTTCTGTCTAGCAATGATAGTGGTCAGAATGATTTTAATAATTGATTTTTGCGAAGTAAGAATAGAATGCAGACGAGCGTGATAGTAATTTCCGTCCCAAACACTTTTAGCACACGTACATAATTACCACATAAATGGCATCGTCGTAACGTGATGCATTTCGTAAGAACATTTTCTAATATTTATGACGAACTTACACTTCAACCATTAGGATGTTACATTTTAACAAAATTTCCAGTTGGTACGAGCACCTTCAATTGCGCTGATCCCTTTTACAAAATTGAAAACTAAATTATAAGGCAGTGAGAGACAGAGAAAAGAGATCTCTCTCTTTCAATCTGGAGCGAGGGTCGCTGGTAGTAGAAGAAAAACGCTGAGCATCGTGCAAGACTGTCGGAATCCATCGAATTCTGAGGATGATTATTTCATGAGGCACTCTTCAAGCAACTGCATATCTCCTCGTCCATGAAGATGTTCCTCTCACGCGAGACGGAAAATTATTCGTACAGGTGTAAATTGATTTCGTCCGTGCGAGCAGACTCAAAGAAGACACCTGCACTGGATTCTTAAGCATCTCGAGGCGGAAAAGTCGAGCTTCCGACGGCTGGTCCCCGGGAAAAAGCGTACATTTACCTCTCTTCTTCCAGTCTGCAGGCTAATAGGATGCTGCGTGGCGTGCCACCTTTTGAGGCTTCGCCTCCACCCTTTACCTTGATCCGCAAGGGTCGCGGTGGCCAACAGGGCGACAAAGCTGGGTTGCTTTGTTCACCGAGAATCCGTCAAGGAGCTCAAAAGCGACCAGGACTCTGCGGAACTTTTTAATTTCCAGATACTTCCGTCCGTCGTCGTTGGAAAATCAATAAACGTCCGACGTTCGTCGTACCTGGCGAGGACATCTTTTTGTATAATTATGCCCTTATGGTCGCAACGTTTCTCGCGACTTCTTTCGTCATTTGTAATACGCCGATTGCCATGCAAATTTTACGAATTTTACTGCACAAGCTTTCACCATTTTCTTTTTAAAAAAGCAGATGTTATGAAATGACGAAGTTAAAATGGTTTGAAGTGAATGCTGCACCGCGGTTTTTGGTACCAGCAGGACACGAGCAACGGCTGGACGGCAAGTGAAATAATTTTAATTTTAATTTGAAAGTGTCCGTTTGTTAAAAAAATGTGTTCATTAACCCCTTGCTATATTACTTTTTTTGCAACTACAGTTATTATAACGTTTTCATCACCAAAAATGTTGCGGAAGGAAAAAGAAAATTTATACTTCTTTTACGGCTGCATTTACTTCAATGCTGAAATATATATTGTCACGTGGATCTATATCTTCATTTGTTCAAATGTTTATAAAGACACCTGCTATGAAAATATTTAGTCCGTTTAAAACAGTATCACAATAAATTATAAAAAAATGTTTTGTTTTAAACAGACGATATTTTTATTAGATACTCTTATGGTTTCGCTATACGCTCCTAAAACTCATTTTCATCGGTTTATGAGTTGAGTTCTTATAGTTTAACCCTTTGCACTCCAACCAATTTTAAATTAATTTCCTTTCGCGCATATCGCGACTATGAAATAAAAATTGTGTAACGGTTATCTTAATGCCTTCTTTAATAATAATTATATTGCAACTGACTATGTTGTGAATAATTGCGTAAATATCACCGTTGGCGAGTAGTAGAACCTGCGTGAATCTCGCCGGCGGCAGCATAATGGCGATGCGAGAAATGAGCGGCCCGTAAAGCGTTAATCGACCGTACATATGCTTTAGCAGTTTTTAAATAAATATCTCAAAAACCAAGGTCGAGCGGTGGTAACGTTTATGAGGTGAAGTTATTCAGAAACATATCCCAAGTAACATATTTGAAGCTTATTAAAATTGGTTTCTAGATTGTCACCTCAAGGAGGGATTTTTTGAACAACTTTCAAATGAATTTTTATTAGTTCTATGTTAAACTTTTTATGGTGAGATACAAGTAAAGTGTTGGAGCTTCTTCCTTGCCTTCAAGGAAGAATTTGGTCATTGTGAAAGAACAAAGTTTGCTATACTCATCCTAGAAGTTTTTACGAATATCAAACAAATTGATGCCGAGTGACGGTAATGTGTATAGAGGAGAGTCAACCGAGAACCTTACAACACTTTTCAAGGTCATTGTAATCAGCGATGAAGACAAACGAATTAATTATCAAAAAATTATTTCAAAAGTAGCACTTAAAAAACTGTGTTAACACAATGACATTGGGAGTAAAGGCTATGGCCGGGTTTGTAGGTGATTTTCGCCCCCGACGGTATTTTGATCGAGCTTGGAATATGTCATAGCCTACCCAAAAAGACCCCCGT
>CM052097.1:2434440-2460898 GCA_028453745.1 Agapostemon virescens
TATTCCAAGCTCGATCAAAATACCGTCGGGGGCGAAAATCACCTACAAACCCGGCCATAGCCTTTATGGCACACTAATAATTTCTTGTTAATATCTAAAAATTATGGTCAAGCGACGTTTTTTACAAAGACAAAAGTTCAACAATCTTTTCTAAGATCATCAAAATCGATGACGAGGTTCAATTTATAAATAATGACCTTTCTAAGTAATTCGGCAGTGCTTAAATGGAACAAAGGAGATTTTAAAAAATGTCGGAAATAACTATAAAATGTTCACAAAATGTATTACATTATATATATGCGTAGCCAGATAACTCTTTTATTATTTTCTCGCGAAAATACGATTTCGATATCCTCGTAGCATTTTTTGATATTCTGATGGACAGAACGAATTGGTTTTGAAGTGCTGTTAAATAAAACGCAATTTTGAATATAGCTCGACTATGAAACTTCATTAAACATTAATCTGAAACTTCAATGTTGAAGTTCATTGTTCATCGATTGCTATAAACCAAATTAGAAAGACAGGGTACTTTTTTATTTAATCCTTTATTGAGTTTCGAGGCAATTTTCTAGTGCATTTTGATCGATTTTTAACGGGATTGTACGCTGCGTTTCATTGAATTCACTTTTTGAGAATTGAAGATGTTACTCATCTGTTATTATGTATCTGTTATTCATTTGTAAAAAGTAACCTAACCGTTGTTAACGAATTTGTAGTTAGAAATCTCTCAGTTCTACACTCTGTAACAGATGGATAGATGGACAATCGAACGTCCTTTCTCGCTGCTACATGGTCTGTTACCGATTCCTATGCATATTGTACTTAGACAGCGCCTAAGGCAGTCTACTAGCTAGCCTTGTCGACGAGTCCTGTAGCAGGCTCAGGACAAAACTCTCTTCTCCATTTTCTCTCGTAGATACCCTTCAACTGTCGCCAAAGAAATATGGTTCTATGTTCTGTGACGGAACAAATGCAATCCTTAATCATGAAGCATTGTAAAATGTTCTTCGCTGACGGCTTCGAAACATAGCTCATTTAATTAAATTAGAAATGCATATCACATCTCAACAAGCATTTTGAAGGTAACAAGTCAGATTTATTTCTAATGGACCAAAACTTCTTTTCAATCTACTGGCCATAAAGAGAAACTTATTTTATAGTAATTTCCCTATCAAGTTATTCTTCCACTCATTTATTCCTTTCAAGTTATACGTTAATATCACTCTGCATATTTTTATACACTATAAAATTTTCAAGTATTCATTGTAAGATATAGAAACTGCATACATGTTTATCTAACTTCCTAAGATTTTGAATTGGTTAGCAATACAGCAATTTTTTTTAACTTCTGAAATGTTCTTCTTGTTTTTAATTTGGTCTACTCATATTTATAATAAATGCATCAAATCTGTTATCTGTCGATTATACAATTTTTTTACTAATACAAAACTTTATTTCTTTCTTAAAAATTCTCAACAACATTTTTACAATTCTTTTCCAATGAATATTTTAATTTTAATTATTGCGTCTGCCAAATAAGCACTCAAGATTATTGTTAAGAATAAATAATTATCGTTGTGGATTTAAAGTTAAACTGAATAACTGAATGTATTTAAACATTTCATAATTAATGTACGTGATCTGTTCGGTGTCTTTATTACATGTGATGTTTTACAACTTTTTCATTCCTTCGTTCCTACGTTCACACAATATAAATGTACCTATATGTTTATTTCCTAGCAATTATAAGAGAAATGAATGGAAAGAAACAATTATCTTTTATGCTGTAAATTCTCTGACATCTTCGAAACTACTCTATGAACTCGAGCATAGCTGCGTTGACAGTAGTTTGGAACAAACACACGAATACCAGTGCGAAGCATCTCAGAAACCGATGTGCTCTTCACACATTGCTGACGGAAGACGCAAATTCTGAAGACGCATCTTACATTTGTCGAATGTTCGAAACCGGAGACGCGAATCAGCATTTATTTTTCATGTACAGTAGAACCTCGTTTGTAGCACGGAATCCTCGTCCGCTGCGTACTAGCGACTCCCACCACAAGTTGTTATAACTTCTGGAACTCGTGGTAGGGATTACGGTGGTTACGTAATATCCCGAGCAGCTTAGAGAGTGGGGAAGTGCAAAAACAGATCGCACGATTGGTTACCTCTTTCGTAGAACAACCTCAATATTTGCACGCATTTTCGGTCCTGTTTCGTGCAACAACAGAGATTTCACTGTAATCCGAAAATGCGCAAGAAATAAGATAAGATCTATTTTGCAGAACGTACGGCGAACCACGAAAATTTACGAACACTCATTAAATTAAAATCACTTTTTTAAAAATGCATCAAACGACTTGACTTCCTTCAGCAAATAAAAACATCAATTTTACTATGTGATGTTCAAGTAAGATTTTGGAAAACTTGCAATTAGTAGGAATCAGATGAACATACCCAAAGGGACTTTCAAAACTTTTTTATTTCAGCTCGTAATGAAAGTTTAAAATTTGCTACATATTTAAAATTTCATCAAAATCGATTAACGATGCATAGACTACAAGCGGTTGAAAGTATTGGAAATCGAAATTATTCACAACTTTTTTAACAGTTTAGTCTAAAATTCACAGATTTTTACATTTTCAATGTGTGTCACGTTTTAAAATAACAGTAGAACATGTGTATGATTAACACAAATCTTTAAAACACATAAATTTTCAACGCGCACTCAAACAAACAGGTTTTGAAAAATGCCTTTTTTATTTTTCCCCGTAATTCCTACCTACAGCAATTTTGTCAAAATATTTCTTGCACGACATTAAGTAAATCAATGCTTTCAATTGCTGAATAAATTGCAGAACAATAAAGGATTACATTTTTATTACATAAGAAATAAACAGTTTTATGTAAACCAGGTAATTGTTATTAAAAACTTTAAAATTATCAACAAATAAGAAAATTCATAAACAAGAAAAATTAAAAAAAATCGAATATACCAAAGAAAGTGGTGCATTTCTTTAGAGAATACATAGCAGTTTTATTGGAAATATAGAGAAAACACCAACTTTCAATTTTATTACACTTCATTGAAATTTCGAGTTTTTATAGTTATTTTTCCGCGCACATAACGTGATCGATATAACGCGGTTCCCTATAATTCTTTCGAATGATAGGAATAGTAGGAACTGACTGCTGGCGCCATTTCGATTTTTAGTGCGGTACAATAGTAAATGGTAATCTTTTATTAAACACAACCAGTATGGGCTCTAATAACACCATAATAGAACTCCGGATTCATGTGTACCATAAACACGTCGAACGCAGTTAACTGGTTAATAATACGTTAATCCTTAATACTCGAATTGTGACACAACTAAAATTTGCCAAACTGTTATTTAATATAATTTTTATATTACTGCGTTTGTATTTAAGAAACAGATAAAAGTTTAACTGTGTAAGCACGAGCAATAGTAAAACATTTCATATGCATAACAGAAAATATCATGTAGAATGAAAGCATCGTAGGTCTGAAGGAATATCTTAGTTTGGTGTTAAGATAGCTTCGAATGCAAAGAGTTAATTTCCAGATGCGAGAGAATGGTGCAGTGGTTCAAAAACAGTGGCTCACGAAAGTATTCGGACATTCTTTAAATCTAACTAACTTTTTAAAAATTCAACCAAACGACTCGACTTTTCTGAAGCAATTGCCAATTACATGAAAAAATAAAACAGACATTTCTTCAAACATTTTTATTTGAAGTCGTATTAACAATTAAAAATGTGCGTTTTATAGACCTGTGTTAGTTATACGCATGCTGAAAATTTCATCGAAATCGATTGATACAGAAAAAGCGACACGCGTAAGAAGATATAAGAATTTGTGGAGTTTAAGCAGAAACGGACGAAGGCGTGTGAAAAATTGCGATTTTCACCACTTTAATATTATTAATGATATTAATGAATTTTTCTATCATAAATCTGCAAGATGCATCTTTAAAATTTTTGGTACGTGGCTGAAATAAAAAATATTTAAAAAGTTCCTTTTTTATTTATCATTTAATTCATACCAGTTGCAACTTTTTCTTAAAATCTTTAAAAAATTTATTTAGATTTAAAGAAATTTACTTTCCTGAGCCACGAACGTGAACGACGTAAGTGAAATTAGCATTTCCGCGTTACTTGTTACTCGAATTCGTTCCCGAGATGGAATATATTTATTGTAAAATCAGTTTTTTGCGAAGCCGAGGTGAAAAACGTTGCGAAACGTTACATCGTACCGTGTCCAATGTTTCGAAGACACGTACCAAAATCGTGTCTTTTTGAAAGGTTTTTGGTTCGTCTCTAGCAGAAATTGCGGATGCGGCAGATATGTAACCGTGTAACTGCTGGATGGAAATGAAATGTCACGGTTACAGCCGCTGGTAGCGGAGTTAGAGGGTTACTTTGCAGAATTGTACAAACCGAGGAAAATGGCCACAATCGCCATTAATTTAATAAAATCGTTGTAAGGTTGAAAAATTCACGGATATAATGCGCGTTGAGGGGTGGGGTAGCATGCCGAGGGATCGCGTCCGAGAATTTCGAATCTGTTCGAGTCGGAAGTGATTGATTGGCGAAAATTACTGACAGATTGATGGGAATTAATGGGGAGCGCAGGTGGAAATTAATGGCTCGAGTGTCGCGAGTCGCGGGTAAAGTTAAAATGCCACTCGATCGGTATACACGAATAAATCCACCGGTCGGATGATGCGTAATATCGCAACACGGGCGTAAGTATGATTAAATTTATGTGCGGCCGCGAAATATCGAAATTAACGACCGGCTTGCGAAATTCAAATCCATCGAAATTCAAACATATGTTTGCGAGAGGATCCAATTTAATTTTTCAAGTTACATTTTCTCGAGACGCTTTTATTTTCTATTAACTGAGCAACTTTCAATATCATAGAATCCAAAATATTAGTAACTTTGGTTGATTATGTGACCGAGACCAGTACATTGAATATACACAGATGATCTGCTTAATCAAATTATACATTTTGCGGACACGCTTAGAAATACACTGTTTTTCAACGTATATTATTAAACTTCAATATACAATCTACTATTCCCAATATTCACACAAGGTTAATTCGGCGTGTGAGGATCGCGATACACCGAAGTGCCGACGTAACAATATTTGTACAAGTGATTTATACAGGGTAGGTGGATATCATAGTGTAACCGTACAGGGGATGATACTACGTACAAAACTTTAAAAAAATGTTGGTATAACGTTTTTTAATCGAAGCTACGCCTTCGAGAAAGTCAAGTTTGAAAATGCAAAAGATACGCGTGCTATTACATCGAAATCTTCTCGCATGTCTGATCATGGTCAATCAAATCTACTTCCTGCGTGCAGTACTAAAGTACGCGTACACGACGAATCTTTAACTTTAAGTTTACGGAACCCGATAAAAATAACAGATTCTAATTTCAATTTGGTAGTTAATGAGATTGTAAATGTGCATTCGTCCGAAATTATTTAATAAATATATTTCTTTGGATATATATTTAAAAAATGATTAAAAATTTGAACTGACATGTTCATGTTATTTTTATGGAGTAATAGAAAACAGTTATCTTTAGTATTCGATAAAAGTCTAAAACTCAATTTTTTCGAAAACAATACACTAAACGAAAAATGTTATTTTTTTAAATTTATTTTTGTATGTAGAATCAACCCCTGTTCGGATATACGACAATTCCCGCCCCACCTGGTATATACATACGCATGTATAAATATATAAAATTTATGTATATAAATATCTATAAATTATAATTAATTAACAAATAAGTAAATTTCATGTTAGATTAAGATATTTCTTTTTTTTTTTTAATAGCAGTAAATATTTTTTATATTAAATACTTCTACTGCACATATACTAATCATTTAATACTGTACAAGTTAAATAAAACACAAGTTGAATTTGCATTGGGAAATGTTTTCTATGACGTCATTTTTAGTTTAAACTTTAGATTACTACTTCTGGACCACTGTGTGATATCAACAATTTCTTTGTCTTTATCTCAAAAATATTAGTGCACGTATCTGATGGAAGTTAAGCATAAACATCTGATTCGTGTTTAAAAGGCTATATAACATATGGTTAAATATACTATTATTTCGGATTACTGTCCACTGTATTGCAGCAATTTCAATTTTGTGTTTCTGATGTCAAGTTTCGCAATTTTGTGTGCATTGTCATGCTGTTACGACGAAAGCATTCCAAAAAGTGAGGGTGATTTTAATTTTCCAGAGCATACTGCAAATATACAAAATTGTTATATGCTATTGTGTTGGTCATGTGAGACAGTTTAATCTTTTATCTTGACATTGTTGCTTTTCATTTACTATTTTCCCAAAAAACCTGGGATGTGCTGACAGGGAGGAACATTTTGTACATGGGAAAAGCAGATTTGGAATTAAAATTTAATACACTACATGTGTTTGCGGACAGCAAGCTCCGCAAATAAAATTTGCTTTGAAGCTTCTTTTTGCAGGACAACACAATGTAATCTGCTTACGAGAAGACTTATTGTTACAGCTTCCAAACAAAGTCTTTGCTTATTATCCTGCAGAGCAGATGTTGGGTCCCTGTTATCCACTAAACTTCTATAATAGTACAGAATAGCATATATATAAAATTCTTTTTACTTGTAGTACTTGTACAATATAATAAATCGTCAACTTTATAATAAAAAAGAAGAACTATACTTCTACATGAAAATGTAAACAAATGATTTGTTTTCATGTACAGGTGAATTAAAATTAGAATCTTTGAATCAGGAAAAATGACTGATTAAAAATTTTTTATTTTTGTGGCATTAAAATTTCAAAATAAGAAATTCAAGGTATCAAGAACGACTGATTTGCAATAGCTGGTCAGAACAACTAGGATGTATCTATTTGCACTTAGTATGCTTTTTATGTAGCCACCTTCATAATTACTGTAATTACGAAATAGAAATCTTAAATGGAATATTTCGGTTTTTATCATAGACCTAGTGTTGAAAACGTTTCTGTAGTAATTTCTTAAACTTTCTTTAATCAAGTGTATATCATATTAAAAGTCGAACTCTAAATAAATGTAATTTTACCATCAGACTGTGAATTTTTATGTAAAACAATTTTACTTTTTCTCGTAATAATTTTAATAAAGTTACAATTCATAGATTAGTATCTAAATTAAAAAAAAATGTTTTTATTATACCACATTTTTCCATTAATTTTTGCCAAAAATGCATAAAAGACTGTAGTATATTTATCAACTTTGTAAATCGATACGTACCATATCATTTTTTGTGGTCTGTATTTTATTGCAGTATCCATTCATTTTCTATTGCTATTACACCACACTGAATTCAATTAATTATTCTCGTCACAATTCATAGTTTACTGGATCCATGTCTACACACGATTCTTTATTTCAAGATTGGTTCTGGTTACGTGCCCTTGAGAAGGCTGCATTGGACGGTTCTGCTCGGAAAGGAAACGATGAACCGAGAAATTAAACGTTATCGATGGCAAGGATTCCTATGCCCGTGTCCAGAATTTCGTTCCTCGTTCGCGCGTGTAAATCCGTCAGTGAAATAACACCTAGTCGGCTTGTTAGTCGGTGCAGAAAACGAGCCAGTAACTTTTTTCGCAAACACCGTCACAATTTCGGCGCTTTTCAAGCGATCGAGTCGAGATCTACTCTTGAAACTCGACGGCTATACATCTCTCTCAATATACAGCGGCTCGAAAATGTATTTGAACCCAATATTTTTTATTTGAAATTGTTACAATTCCGCAAAAAGTAATCGCACAACAATGAACCTAGATTCATCCGAAAGCTTGAAGTCTCTATTTCGTAAAAGTAGATTCAATGGTAAAAACATTTTCATTTTGTATGCACTTTATTGGAATTACTTGAACAGTTTCCGATAGAATCAGAAGGTTCAACTTTACCGTGGCTTTAAATCTAAATAACTTTTTAAAAATTCTACTAAATGACTTGACTTTTCTGAAGCAATTAGAAGTAGAAATAATTGTAATTTCTGCCAATTACAGGAAAAAATAAAACAGACATTTCTTCAAACATTTTTATTTGAACTCGTATTAAAAATATAAAATGTGCGTTTTATAGACCTGTGTTAGTTATGCGCATGTTGAAAATTTCATCGAAATCAATTAACATAGAAAAAAACGACACCCATAGAAGGATGTAAGAATTGGTGAAGTTTAAGCAGAAGCTGACTAAGAATTCTGAAAAATTGCGATTTTCACCATTTTCGATGACGTGTGGTTCGTGTACGTCGATCGATTTCAATGAATTTTTCTGCATGTGTATAACTATCATAGAGCTGCAAGATGTGTCTTTAAAATTTTTGGTACATAGGTCAAATAAAAAACATTTAAAAAATTCTTTTTTTATTTTTCATACCAATTACAACTTTTTCAAAATCCTTTTCGTATATCATTTAGTAAGTTGATGCATCTAATTGCTCAAGAAAGGTCAAGACGTTTGGATCAATCTTAAGAAAGTTATTTACATTTAAAGAGTGTCCGATTACTTTCCTGAGCCACTGTATATAGTTTTGTAATTATATATTGTGAGTGTAGAAATGATTGCAAAGATAAAATATTATCAATTCTGAAGCCAGCCTGTCCAATGGTAATTTATCATGTGAGCATGCGTTACGTCGTAAATATAACAATTTTCACGCCACATCAGTTACCACAATACATTGATTAAATTAGACTTTTTCATATCTATCCACAGTGCGACGAAAGAATAGTAATAATCCATGGAAGTCTATCATACTTAGTAATTCAGCCTCGTGTAATAAATTTTGGGACGTTCGTTACAGTCGGTACGATGCACAGATGTCATCCCTGAAGGGTTAATTGGATTTTGTGGCTATCAGTGATAGATAGACAGGCAATTTAACTAGGTACCTGACGTTTTCATTGTCTCGCCCAAGAATTAATTAATATCCAGTAATAAACAGTAAGATATTATATACAAGCTGTCTTACCCTTAAACAGCCAATCTACTAATTGTCAAAGAAAATTGGTTGCTAAAATTATCTCAGAAATCTCCCATTTTAAATTTCTTCAAACTTGCGGGACACCGTGTACTCAAAATTAAAAGTTAAGTATTTAAATAAATTGTAGATATAGTAGATCGTAGGGATCAGTTTTGTACTTCAAAATGGCATACAGGAAACCAGTAGACTATAATTGTATTCCAGACAAAAAGACATCATTGCATTTGCATTCTATATTCTAACATTTCATTATACAGCGACTTAATGCTTCTAAGTTTCTCTTAATCCCTTGCCTTACGATCTATGAGTAGAATTTCTTTACAGTTCATAATTTGCTGAAAGAAGAAAAAAGTTTATAACTATTATATATCTATATATTCTTGCATATTCTAGTGTACTCACGTATATTCTGGTATATTTCACAATATTTTGGCGTATCCTTGCATATTTAGTATAGTATATTTAAATATATTCTGCTATATTCTAGTTAGAACCTATATATGGACCTCAGTTTTTCCTCAACGTGTCAGCAATAGTAATCATAAAATAGAAGTAAGAACAACCAACGAGTTGAAGTGACATAAGCGAATCAGTCCATCGGTTAGTATCATAACAGAATAGCAAAAGTATCACCAGTACGGTAAAGTAAGAGTAAAGGAGATTCCTACCAATGAATTCTTTACATCATCAAAGAATAAAAAGATCTTACACAAACCATGCGATGCGGTCTGTGATGGATTTTTCAATTCGTCAGATTTTGGCCGTTTGCACGTAGTGTGCCGACTAATGTTAATGATTAACTACCTTCTCGAAGGACCACCTTCCCCTTATAGGAAGGACTATATATAACAATGTTCACGAGAATATTAGTACTGACTGAGGCTATCGTGATGTACAAAGTACGATGTATAACACGAAACTTGACAAGATGCTAACTCTATGATTTTTGTGTGTGTGTCTGTCTTGTCTATCTATGCGTCTATATGGCTTGTATCTATTTATCTGTCTATATGTGTCTATCTCGAGACAGCCGCGAGTTCGCCCTGATAAAGGTTTGTCCCTACTCTTTCCGTTGATCATCCCTTCTCTCAGAAAGAGTGGATGGACTAACGAAAATCTACGAATATGTACTGGGCCCTACGATTCGCTGGGGGGCTGTACAAGCGAATACAATCGGGGACAGATAGTGGGGATGCTTGGGTCATTTCCAGGGGTGACCAAATTTGCCGCACCAGGAAGTGCACCCACATCTGCAAAAAATTTACGTTAACAGGTGGAAAAACCCGATCGCCTCGAAAAGCGTAGTTAAAGTGGTCACTTGTACAGCCTTCAACGTTTTATGGCCTAAGGTTACTTTGAGTCGAAGAAAGTGCAGCTCCTGTAGCCTTAAGAATCTAAAGTCAAAGAACCAAGGCCCAGGATAATAATAGCTTATACCTTATACGATAAGGTACAATACTTTCCACCATGTCTTACAAAGTTCTCCACTCACGACTGGAACCCTCCCATTTTTGGGAAACTTGCCCGTTGTGTTGTGACAAGGTAACATTAGGGATCCACCGTGTATATTCATTTTATTTTCTATCCTACTGCTGGGCTGGACAATTTTGACGATAAACACACGGGCCTCGAATAGCAAGGTTCGGCGATTTCGCCTCATTTCGCGGAAATTGATGCGCGACGAGCACGCCGACACCGCAATATAAATAAATTGGTCCTCGTCTCCCGACCGCTGGGCTCTCGTTGAAAAACGGATTTCAAATTTCAATTTGTTCCTCCCTGTGAAAGACCGATAAATAGTTTTCCATCCCGCTCCGTGCCGCGTACAAGAAGCCACCATTATTTTTTGTTTTTGGACCATCACAGCGGGTAGGGAGGGGAAAACAGAAAGAAAAAAAGAAAAAGGAAACGGGCCGAGCTTTCAGCCATGTTCCTCGTTCCCACTTTTTTTCTTTTATTTCCTCAGTGTTTTCTCTACTCTCGCCCCCTTCCCCCTCCCACTTCGGTGTTTTTCGTAACCGATTGACGTCAGCATGAATCCACCTACGCGACTGAATTGATCATACTCGTGGAACGCGACGCGACAGTGCGCTCATCGCGTACGCTATTCGCAGGAAGCCGTAGCCAGTCCCGACGGATACGATAAATTCGAAATAACGGTGGAACGACGGTATTTATTTTTATTTCCGGTTCCGGTGACGTGTAAAATACTGCCCACCGATTAGAAGGAAAGCACCGAACGGTTGAACCGGTTCCGATTCGGATCACCACGTGCCTCTTCGAAACGAGACGAACGCGTGCTTTGATTCTCACCGTACGTGTACAAATATGATACCGCAATTACCAGGAAGCTGTTTTTTATAATTCTTTAAATTGTCTACAATTATAAAAATCTGAGGCGTTTCTAATCTGAGGCGTTTCTCATAAAACTCAACTGAGAACATTTATATTTATAATATATTTATAGTATGTTTATCGTCCGTGGTAGATTTGTAAGATCTTTTGGACCTTGTATGCGTTTGCACGACGTGTGCCAGCTAAGTAATTAATGCTCGAAGAACCAGGTTTAGTAAACTGTATTTAAACCACTTCTACAACAAAACTTGAACAATAATGTAGCAAACTAAGGATAACCAAACGTATAACGAAACAGAATGAGTGACAAATATCTCAGATATCATAGGAGCAAAACTGAGTATGTAATGAGTATAAAATGCAACTAGAATAGGACTTGTCTGAGATACTTGACTAAAACGCCCTAGCAAACTGTATTAAAACTACTTCAACAAAGAAACTTTAACAATAATGTAATAAACTAAGTATAACTAATTGTGCAATGATCAGAATAAGTGAACAATATTTAAGATGCCATAGGAGCAACGTATACGAAGAATTCAATGTTTAAGATGTCATACGAGCATTGCATAAGAACGAATAAGTAGACTATGTAGAATATATGTATGTATGAGTAACTGAGTAGAGTGAGCACGAAGGGCAGCAAATTAACTCTGATAAAGACTATACTCCTTTCCCTTTCCGCAATTTTTACCTTTTCTCAAAGACGCGGGTGGACCAACGAAAAACTAGGCTCGATTAAACGGGTCCTACGATTCGCTGGGGGAGGGGGACTGTGCAAGGCAAGACGATCGAAGACACATTTACTAACCTAGGAAATGCACTCACATCTGTTTGTAATTTCCCCAGCGCTGACCGCTGCATAGTATATTTATTATAATTAATATTATTTATATACATTTATACATTCTGTGTATAGGGGTGCAAATTCACAGCAAGCTAATAAATAGTAGCCATATGGGAAATTAACGAAGTTCTCTTTCGGATGCCATCTATTATGTGTAAACTACGGAACAAGATAAACATTTATTGCTTTTTAGTTATCTTATTGAGTTGAAAATAATGCAACAGTGTTATTGAATTCTTTAAATGATTTTGATTGCAGTCCAATGAATTCGTATTAAATTGTATTACAATGCAGTGGATTAATCCCTTGCACTTCAAGCAATTTTAACTTCTAACTCGAGACACTTTTTGTCCTAGAATAATTCCATTGTTTTCGAATTTGTTACTATTAATCGTACATGCAATACTTCAATTTTTACTCACTTCTTAAATACAAATATTGTAAGGCAAAAATTGTTTTGAATAATAGGCTAACAATTTTTAGCGTCGCCTCAAAGGAGCCATTGGAATTCTAAGAGTTAAGAAATACGGTACTCTATTTAAAAAAAACTACGTTGACCTTACAACTTCAGCCATTTTTCATTGGCAATAAAACTGTTTATATCGCGTTTTCTTCTTTGAAACCAAATTAACTGTTATTAAAACAGTTCTTCACTTTCTTACATAGTTTCTGAAATATTATGGATGGCCAGATAAAACGAGCATCCTGTATACGTAAGTGTAAGTCAATGAATACAACCATAGCACTCAAAGCGCTAAATACGTAGATAGCACAGTGTATTAAAAAATACAGTTCTCTATTTAACAAAGTTAGCATGATCTTGAAATCTCCACTATTTATCACTGACAGCAAACCTATTTATGTCACGACACGTCTCCTTTCACATCAAATTAACTTTTATGAAAACATTTTCCCACTATTTTCCATAATTTCCGAGATATTTCACGTGTCCGGATAAAACGAACACCTTGTATAAGTAAATGACAATTACTATATGCAACCATATCACTCGAAGCGATAAATACGTTGATTGCTACTCAATGCATTTGCATGACATTCTATTATAATACAGTACTCTATGTAAAATGGTTAGCATGACCTTGAAATCTCCGCCATTTTTCACTGATAGTAAAACTGTTTATATCACAATACGTCTCCTTTCACACCAAATTAACTTTTATTAAGACATTTTCCCACTATTTTCCATAGTTTCCGAGATATTTCACGTATTCGGATGAAACGTACACCCTGTTGTAAGTGAATGACAGTCACCGAATGTGTCCATAGCACTCAAAGGGATGAATCCGTGGATTGTGGCTAGACAGTCGTCGTTTCCGACGGATGTCACTAAACCTTCGTAACGGAGCTGCAAGGTCTGACAAGCCCGACTGGTCTCCACACACGATATCATCCAGTCGCGAAGACTCATCGGTTTCAGGCGCTCGCGCCGATATTATGAAACTTACAAACAGTATCTTGGCCTGTGCTCGCCACTTCTGCCAGCACATATAAGGCATGCCGGGACTGGAGGGAGGGAGGGCATCGAATTCGTGTCGGCTCGAAGGAGGGAAGGCCGCAAACTCGACCGAGATAAAGTTAAAATTGACTCTTCAACATCGATGCGGAGAGCCTTCGGAAGTTGCTAAGTAGTTCCGAGACGACGAGGCGATCCCCTCCCAGCCAGCCAGCCGTTTTCCATCGTTCCATCGTGGAACCACCGAATCTCCTCGCTCGCCAATCTCGATCTTATCCGGCGTCGTTCAGATTTTCAGAATCCGCGACACGGGATCGGTACGTGAGATCGAACGGTTGCTCCCGGAGGCGTGTTCGATCACGGATGGGGTCACGGGACGTGTCCGCTGGCAGGATTTATGTAGTAGAACGGACTGATTGCAGTCGCGTCGTTGAATCAATGGAAGGATAGGTGAAAAGCCACTGGACGAGAACCAATTTAATCGCGAACGGAGGGCTGTCGTTGCCGCTCGAAGAAAAGGAGGACCCGATTCATACGGTATGACCGATATTGGAGGACCTTCGAAACGGTGCCCGGAAAGGGTATCCGATCGCATGGAAGTGTTCGCCGCGAGGAAAAACCACGGCAGCCTGCCAACGATGAATCTTCACCCCTCTCCTCTTCTTAGGTGTCTCCGATCCAAGTACCTTCGCCCTGCTCTTCTTTATTTCTCGCCGAACATCTTTCGTGCCCCTGTCTGTCCGCGTAACAAACTCCGCGACGCTAAAGCTTACACACACACTGTCTTTCTCCATTTAATCCCGTTGACAGTTCCTCGATCCATCGGGAATGAAGGACCTTGCTCGCGTACTTTCCGGAGATCAATAGACTGCTATCCTGTCTTCGAAAGAGAAGAGCCTCTCGATCTTTCATCTGTGGATTGTAATGATTCTACGATTTCTCCCCTTCGTTCTCACTGTCATTCTTGCTTCTTATCAGAGAATGTATCCCACTTACACAATCCCATTTCGGAGAAACTGATGAGAGTTTAGTCCTTGGGAAGATATTCGTACATGCTATGGCGGTTCTACCTCCTACGCTCACCTACAGAGTCCTTAGCTCCTTTCCAATACCCCAGCGTGTAAAGCAGGGTCCTCTAGCAAGCCCAGGACGAAACGCTCGCCTTCCTTTTCACTCCTCCCGCTGCTTCGTTCATTTTAGCCGCTACTAAAAGACTAATAAGCTCAGACTTCGCGGATAGTTTTAGCTGCCTCTTGGTTCCTCGGCGTTTAAAGCAGATAGCTAGATGGATTCACTGACGAGTCCTCTAGCAGGCCCAGAACGAAACGCTCCGTTTCCTTTTCGCTCCTCGCGCTACCTCCATTCATTTTAACTGACACCAAACAACTTGTTTGTTGTCCGCGATAGATTCGTAGGATCTGTCAGACTTTGCGTAACCAATGCTCGAAGGATCAATGTTTTAGTAAACTGTATTTAAACCACTTCTACATACTTTCAACAATAATATAACTAAGTATAAATAAGTGAATAACGACCAGGATGAGTGAGAAAAAGACTAAGATACTATAGGAACAATAATGAGAACTATGATTCAAATGTCTAAGGTGTCATAAGAGCAATGAGTCTAATGTCTAGGATAACCTAGGAGCAGATTGAGATTATGTGAGCGCACTAAATACGAAATGACACTTTAATGAGTTCCAATGACTTACAACCAGTCTAATGTCCTAAGATGCCCTAGGAGTAACGACTTTAAACGAATCTAGTGTCTAAGATGCCCTAGGAGCAGATTGAAACAATGTGAGCGCAATGAGCACAGAATGAGATTTGAATGAGTTTCAATGACTTACAACCAGCCGAATGTCTAAGGTACCCTATGAGTAGTAACTTTGAGTGAATCTAGTGTTTAAGATGCCCTAGGAGCAGATTGAGAACGAATGAGTAGGATGAGTCTATTGAGACTTGAGAGTGAGAGCGAAGGGCAGCAAGTTAGCCTTGATAAAGATTAGGCCCCTATTCTTTCCGCGATTTCTCCCTTCTCTTCTAGATGCAGGTAGACGGAAAACTATGACTCTAAAACGGGCCCTATGATTCGCTGGGCGGCTTTACAAATCAAAATGATCGAAATCAGATAGTGGGGATACTCACAATATTTCCGGGGGTAACCACATTTGCAGACCTGCGAAATGTACCCGCATCTGTTTATAATTCTATGCATATATGTGGGAGCACGAGCGTTCCCTCCGCGAAGGCGTCTCGATGCAACGTTTCGGAACGTTGCGATCGTTCCCGCCATAAAGACGCATCAACGATTCGGGAAGCTTCGAGAAGCGTGGCAACCGTTACGATCGTCGAAGATCCGAGAACTCCGAAAAACAAATAAAACGCGCAGAGGCGCCGAGCCTTGCGTTCTTTATCACCGAACCACGTTCGTGAGCGATTGATTGTACGTTGATCATATTTTCTGGACATTTTACATTATACGTTTGTTTTATTGAACAATTTATTAGCCCGTTATTCGTCTCAATCCTACATATATAATTCTATACAGAAATATAGTAAAAATGTGACTGTTGCGACAACAACACCGAAGGTTGCCCGTGCCTAACCCCGCATTCAGAAACTTGTAAGTCCTACAATAAAAGGGCAGGTAGAAGGCGCGACTTACGACCGCGCCGAACACGGACAATTTTGACTCAGACGAACGGACCCCACGTGCAACGCACGTGAAGACACGCAAACAAACCCTGCAATAAACCGCGTTAATCCCTCATTGACACCATTTCCTATTCCTTCAAATATACTCCGTCAAGCACTGACGATTTCCCACTCCTTCAAATTACCCCCTCAAGCACGCTCCTTCAGTATCACCGACGTGACACCTTCGCACACAACAGTGACCGTCTTATAGTAATTTTAAGAGGACACACGCATGATGTACCTAATGATGTACCTAAACAACTTGATGTGTACTCTGTTCTTAGATTATGGGCTAGATTAAGCCCACAGTTTGTTTACTAAATAATAATAACACACTTGGTGTATGTAAGTATGGGCCTTTAGTAGACCCAATACTCCACTTTTCAGCTGTTGTCCGAATATTTTCCTTTTAATGGCCATCGTCTACATTGGGATAGCGTATAAAGTTTCTTAAATTAGGGGTTGACAACACTGCATATGTAGAACAGTAGTATCTTCTTAAATTGTGAAATTTGAATGGGGAATTTAGTTACGTACAAAAGTTTCAAGAAAAATTATTTTAATTAACGAACATCCTGAAACTATCTAGATCAGAATTATTATAATTAATCTGCTTTCTGCGATCAGAAAAATCAATTATTTCAAATCTTTTTATGTTTACATACGAATAATATATTACTTACTTCATTATCATGATTTTGCAACCGATTTTTTGTATATCAAATATTTGAGAACGTCGATTAAAAATTGTTGCATTAGCGTCCAGCTTTCTGCAGATTAATTGGAAGAATATAGAGTATCTTTATTTTCATATTAAATACTGTTTTTTGTATAATATTAACATTTTTTAGTATATTTTTCATGGAATGCGAGTCAAATTTCTCTTCAGTCATAATGTGTTAGAATTGAGTGGCGAATTCTAAGAGAAAGAGAGGGGGGTGAGAGGTAGCGGAAGTCGGGCAACGGATATTGGGACGGTTTAGGTTTACAATGGAACTATCAACTCACATGCTACGACATACAGTAGTTTAACCAAAAGCAGTCAGACTTTGAAATGTTTGCATCGTAAATTAAGGATCTCTCGCAAAACACGAGCCCAGTAAAGTATATTACGTTAAACATAAATTCATTTAACTTACAAACCATAAATTAAAATTCCCAGTGCTAATAATGTACTGAGTGTTGCACTGAATTAGAATACCTTAAACATTTATTCTATTATTAACAATAGAACAAACATGAAAAAAAGTCATGGTTACGTTTAAAGGAGGAAATATTCTGATAAGCAATCATTACTTCGGAGGAAATATATTCTTTGGTCATACGCTTATTGTAAAATATATCTTTGCAACGCATTAAATAAATATGTCATTAATGTACTGGCGGTACACATGGCACGGAACATGTTAAATTTAAATATTTCAATTAGAAAAGTCGGTAGAAATGAAAATCCACGGGACACCCTGTACATAGAATAAAATATACTTTCGAATAAATTTGGACAGTAAACATTCGACTATCCCATAATTCGCTATTCGAGAATGAGATTTGGAAGAGTGTTCAGACTTCTCGAGAAATTGAATACCGCATTCCTTTGCCAAAACTAGCATTGCAAGTTGCAAACGTTGCAGCCATTGGCAATATTGCGTCGTATAGCGGTATTCTGTAGTGGAAATTACTTCATCCTGGCTCTGGGAACATTTGTTCACTTCCACTTCCGTGAGAAGTGGTTACTCACGATTACGTGAACTTCGAGTGTTGACGCTGTTAATGGAATGTTGTTGTCTTCTACGTTTCTAGGGACGGTATTCACGGAATAGATGATGAGAACTGCTGATTCAGTTAAACAGAAAGTCAGAGTGATTGCGATAACTCCTTGGAACTTCGCTAATTCTTTATACGTATATATATGTGCATCGTTTTACCAGTACGGGATGAGACGAATGCAATTACAGACATAACTTGCATGTTGCAAATTGTGACTAAACATTGCACAAATTATCGAAGTACTTTTAATTTAATAATCATCAAATTGTTCTTCAAAGTTTTCAGTAATTTACAGCATTCTGTTGAAAATTAAATAGCGACAACTGCGATGTATGTATTCTTGGAGTCTTCGAATTGATTCTCAATTCATTGACTTGTAAGGTTTTCAAAAAGAATGTATGTGCGTATGATTAAGAAATCCAATTAAGAAATTTAAAACATACACTTTCAAGGTGCATGGGGTAAATTTAAAACAACACTTTATTTACTTTTTAAATGTTAAAAGATGGTTTGCAATTATTGAATCATTACTACATTTATAAAGCAGTGCAATTTTAATCTCTTTACTCTTGAAATCGTCAAAAGTAAAGATCAACTATCGAAACAGGGTTACACTTTTAAAGCATACACTTCATAAAAATCTTGCTTACAGAAACAGTTCAAAGTCGTCTTATGTTTGCACGAATTTCCGGAAACATCTCGAGATGGTCCACACGTGCCCTATACGTCTTCGTTACGTTCTTCAACCCTTTCGCTTCGGCAGTCCAGTTCGCCGAAGTGCCATCACCGAACGGAAACAGGCGTCAGAAATGTGCACAGTGCGCGAGGTTTTTGTATATACGTTCTTCTAATATCCTATTTTTAATATGAAAAGACTTATACAAAATTATATTAGTAAGTTAAAAGTACATTAGACCAATTACAGTTAAATTAATTAATTAAATACATATCATATGTGTTACGACGGCAACACCGAAGGTTGTCCGTGCCTAACCCTGCATTCAGAAATTTGTAAAGTCATATAATAAAAGGTAGGTAGAAGGCGCGAATTACAACCGCGCCGCACGCGGACAATTTTGGCTCCGACGAACGGACCCCACGTGCGACGCACGTGAACAGACTCAGTGCAACGCACGTGAAGACGCGCAGACAAACTCTGCAATAAACCACGTTAATCCCTCATTGACACCATTTCCTATTCTTTCAGATATACTCCGTCAAGCACTGGCAATTTCTCACTCTTTCAGATATACCCCCCCAAACACGCTCCTTCCATCATTTCCACAACCAATTAAAAAACGCTAAATTCCTCCACCAAAAACTACCCTTAACCAATCACGACAAAACCAAAGTGACGACGGACAGAACGCAACAAGAATCATCAGATCACAGAGAGAACTCATAGAAAAACGCGAACTAGACATCAGAGACAACACGAACAAGAAATCGCAAACAGACGAATACAGACATCACGAACAGAGCAGAAATCGAACATAGAAATCGTGAATGTTATACGAAGTGAAAATAAAGAAAACCCGCAACCAAATACAATTGTGTAATTATTACGCGAACCAAGGTGCTCAGTGACAATCCAGTACACTGAGAAGAAGGTATCACCGACGTGACACCTTCGCATACAACAATATGGATGCCGGATATATCCGGCGCTCGTACGCACAGGTCGTCGAGCGGATGCCAGATACATCCGGCGCTCGAAACAAACGGATTAAATGTTGTAGAAGGTTCTCATTACAAAATGGAACGTCTTGAGGACGTCCTGTGTCGATATTCTCAGAACTGTCTCTGTTTCACGCGATTCGTCGCGTATTCGCGGTGAGATTGTGGTCAGTACCGACAATGCTTGCAGAGGTTGTAAATCCTGGCATCGACTTGAGTCGCACCGCGAGATGTGAATTTTTTCCTACGACCCGTTACGGAGATAAGGAATGATTTGTGATGTTGTGGATTCAATAAAAAAAACCCTTGAATTAAGGAATTGAACTTTATTTGACAAACACTAAGCTAGTACGAATAAGAGTGTGCGCATTTACAGAGTATCGGGTAGACTTCGTTATTTCCACCTCTCGTCAGACGGATACCCCAGAGTCTTTTGGTAGATGTGTATACTGAAGACTGCTGAATAGGAATGGTTGTCGCGATCGCTGAAGATGATCGCGAAACCTTCGATGTTTCTAATTGCTCGTTGATTGGTTCCTTCGCTTTTTGACAGTTACTAATCAGCGAGCCTAATGAGAGCCCCGACACACCTCTTTGCGCCCTCTGCGCGCTCGCTTGGAGAGGGTTGTCGCGGTGCTTGTGGGGGTGTCGACATTTGTCACCGTTGCCTAAACTCCTCCAGGTGGTTGACCGTCCGAGATCTTTACCGTTACAAACACATGGCGAACCACCCTTCGGAATTTCCTCGGTTATGGCTATTGCGAGGCGAAAAAAGCGAACCTCGAACCTATAAATCGCTTTCTTTCGCCAGGAAGTATTCTGCCTCCGAACCTATGTTAATTGCAACTTGAAATTCTGTTAATCTCAAAAATAACCTTCGGTGCACGTACGCGCCATAAACCAGGTTGTCGATGGTCGGTCCCATACCGTCCACCTTTCGTGCGGCGGAACAGTCTCCGAACGTCCAAAAATAACTTTCTCTGTACGTTCATAGGATATTTATAAGAAGACGCTTACAGAATGTTTGCAGAACTTGAAAAACGGCGATGGCATAATTTTTACTAACAGATAAGCGCAACGTTTTCCGAATGTTTAAAATTGCTAAACAATGTTTGCACAAAATGGTTCTTCAAAAGCGATGGGCATACGACAACACCGATTGTACAAAAAACATTCTGTTTTGGTGGAAACATCTGATGTAGAGTAGCTCACGAATTCGGACACTCTTTATATCTAAATAACTTTTTAAAAATTGAACCAAACGACTTGACTTTCCTGGAGCAAGTAGAAGCATTGATTTACTAAATGATATGCAAAAACAATTTCGAAGTAATTCCACGGCCGCAATTCGATAGCTGTCGATCTGAAATTAACCCTTTGCACTCGAAGCAATTCCATTCCAAAATCGAAACAATATTTTTACCTACAGTATGTCCATTGTAGATAGTTTACTTCCTTTTGTACTTATAAAATTAGTTACTATTACTCGTACTTAGAACATTAAAATTTGTATCGACTTCTTAACTGCAAACCTAGCCATGTAAACGTTGTTTCAATAATAGCATGGTAATTTTCAGCGGCGCCTCGGAAGTGAAATTTAAGTGCTAAGACTTGGTTAAACAGCATCTTGGTTTTGGTCTTGAAATTTCTTGGAGTGCTAAAGATTAAAGGTACACAAAGTATTCTGACACTCTTTAAATTTAAATAACCTTTTAACAATTCAATCAGACGTATTGACTTTTCTAGAGCAATTATATGCATTGATTTACGAAATGATATGCGAAAAGGATTTTGAGAAAGTTGTAATTGGTATGAATTACATGACAAATAAAAAAGGTACTTTTTAAATATTTTTTATTTGAGTCACGTACTAAAAATTTCAAGGATGCATCTTGTAGATCTGTGATAGTTATACGCATGCAGAAAAATTCATAAAAATCTATTGGTTATTTTGTACATTTCCTCCGTGCAAGATTGAATCAACGCAGTACGAATCTGCGGAGGAACGATGAAACGTTCTTAGAATTTCCAAGATAGTCCCGATTATTTTGTTGCAGCTCGTCCACCAACACTTCGCCAACAGCTCCTTAGCATTCATTCTCTGTAATTGAGTCGAACAGTAAAGACGTTTCTTTCATCCAGTTTAAAATAAAGTAGTGCAGTTATTTGACATACGACGAGTTACGTGCTATCGAAAATGGTCAAAATCGTAATTTTTCACGATTCTTAGTCAGTTCCTGTTTAAACTCCACAAATTTTTAAGTCTTTCCACGGGTGTCATTTTTTTTTCTACGTCAATCGATTTCGATGAAATTGTCAGCATGCGTATAACTAAAAGGTCTGCAAAACGCATATTATAAATGAAATAAAAATGATTTAAAAAATGTCTTTTTTACTTTATCGTGTAATTTCTACTAACTAGAATTGTTTCGAAATTATTTTTTAATATTATGTGGCGGCTCTACCTCCTACTCTTGCCAGTAGAGGGACAGTAGGACGAGACTTTCCCGCTAGTTCCTGATCCACCTCCAGTTCATATATATACCGTCCTTAACCGCCTTCCACTATCCAGCGTTTAAGGCAGGGTCCGCTAGTCAGCCTTACTGACGAGTCCTCTAGCGGACCTAGGACGAAACGCTCCCCCTTCCTTCTTTCCTTTTCTTTCTCTCCACCACACTTTCAACAGCCGCCACAATTATTTAGTAAATCATTGCTTCTAGTTGCTCTAGAAAAATCACGTCGTTTGGTTCAATTTTCAAAAAGTTATTTAGATTTAAAGAGTATTCGAATACATCCGTTATCCACTGTACCATATACAATGGACGATCTATATACAGATAGTATATGTCAGTGGTGTAGGTGGAGGAGCCTAGGTGATCATGAGGATAATTTAATTTTTTCTAACAGAAAAATATAGGTGAACATTTGTTGCTTTACAGTCTGATAGTGTCCTGTGCGACGAGTCTTGCGAACGTCCTAGGAATATCCGAAATGGACGTAAAACTTTCGAATATGATGTGAAAATGAAAGATTATGAATGTTTGGTGCTATCTACGTAGCTTGCAATGTTACGTACGAATAAAATTCTGACTCCATTCACTTCTGATGAAATCTCTGAAGGCAATGAAGTATTACTGCTTTCACAGAACTTCTGAACAATCCAAAACCTATTTCTATAAAGTGCACGTGGCATATCAATCTGTTTTCTCGTGAAATTTCCAAAGGCAGCGGGTAAATACCGAAGATATGTTTGCCACAGTTCGCAAACACCATAACAATTCGCATAACAGTTCCTTAGAGGGTAGTAAACGTTTATAGAAACACTTGACCAAAGCGAGCGGGACTTTGAGGTTCAGCGGATTTCGCGTCGCGGGAAAAGTGGATATCGCAGGGTCAAACGGCAATCTATTCGTCTTTATGTGCGCGGCGTAGCTACAGACGAAAGAATGGAAGACAGAGCGCAATGCCATGAGGCAGGCCAATGTTAAATTATTCCGCGCCGCCGACAGGAAACCGTTCCAAATTGACAAATCGATAAAACCACGTACTCGTTCAACGTCCATGGCCGTCCACCCGTCACCCTTCCCTCCACGCCACTTCTTCAGGTTAACTTCACCGGTCAAAGGGTGCACCGACCAATGGGCTGCCTTGACGTAAACACCGATCGCCGGACCATCCCTGCATTTGCTTTTAAAATGCAATGCGCGAAACTTATACCTTGCCGGAAGTGAAAAGGAAAAGAGATACGCAAATCGATCGGCCAAAACGTTCGTGCAAAACCTACCCGAGACATTACACCGAGAAAACGTTTTCGAATCGCCAGAGAGGAAGTCGATAAAATTTCCGCGTTTGGTTGCATTCACGTGATCGCTCGTTAGGACACACTCTTCCCATGGGACACTACAGCGTTATATGCTTTCTCAAGGCTCGACAGTATTAAAGTCGCAAATGGTTGTTCATGATATAAAATTCTTTTCGCGAAATATCGAAGCACTTTGACGAAAATTTTGAAGATTGTTTACACATCGATATTATCGATATCAGTATCAATAATCACGCATATACTTTCGAGTATGCTTTCTGCACGTAGAAGAAGGAGATGAAACACTGTCGCGTATCTTGACAAGGCTCAGTAGTAATAGAGAGTTACTATCCGTTCACACGCCTCATACGCATTTGTAAGGACTGTACGAGGGAAAAGATTTGTAATGTTGAGTCAAGTCCGTGGATATGATTGTCGCGGATTACTTGACCTGCATAGGTTGAAATGATACGCTGGTGTTCGCAACGATAATTTTATTTTATTGTTAAATTCAGAGTGTGTCGTGGTATAAAGTCTCGTTGGTGCTTATGAGCAAAATGTCTCGGCGGTTGGTTAATTCATTTTGTACTTGATCTTTTATAATTTCACTGTATTGTTCTCAGTTCTTGGAGCGAAGAATTTATTGAAATTCTTTATTTTTATACAACAATGATTGACATTATTTTATCCTTATTTGGGGAAAGTAAACAGCGGCCCTCTATTATTGCTAAGCACTGAGAAACGCTACATTGATGCCGAGCGAACTTTGTGTGCCTCAGACAAGTTATACTTATTTTGTTAATAAAAGTCTTCACTGTAATTAAAGAGAATTTTTAGTTACTGGATACTAAAGTTCTCATCTTGTGTTGGATACCTCATAGATTAAGCAAATATTTTTAATTCTTCGTGTTTAAGTTAAAATAACTATTTAATATCAAATATATAATATTAAATATAAATTCTGTCTCCAGCCACGCTATCTGCTATTTACAGTTACGCATTCGACCCTTGAAATCCTTACTCACCATCCTTGAATCATACGACCGACCCTTCGAACCTTAATAATTTCCAACAATTTCTATTGGTCCTAATCCTCATTCCCACTCCTTCGATACCAAACTTCTGACCTTTTAAAAGCAGAACACTTTTCCCTCAACGGAGATTTTTACGAATACAAGGTAGAGAGAGAGAGAGAGCAACAGAATCGTATAGTAGTAGAAAATTATCCTAAATGTCCATTGTAAGATTACCGTGTATTAAGTTGAAATAAAATATTTATTGAATATCGGAAATCTAACACTTGTAGTACAATCTGGTTAACTTTAAAAATAATGAATTGATGTCCAATGCTTTTAATCTTATGATAATCATTCTTAAATAACGCAATAGTGCAGTTTACCGGTAACTACCATAGCATTCAACGTGTTAAGTATACGAATAAACTTCCGACTATAACGATACGATGAGTGTGATGTACAGTGTTGGTTCGTGTAAACATTTTAAAAGCGTTGCTCGCGTTTTAACAAAGGGAATCGTATTCGAGGGTGGAAAATTCGAGAAAACACAAGGCGGTCCGTCTGGCCGGCGACCGCAGCGCAAATGCCGACGATAATACCAAACCCACGAACGCTCTGTACGGACTGACCATCGCATCGGTGGCGGCGGTAGTAGAAGTCCTATGGCACCGGGTTTATTGTTAGCAGGTCTGTGCGGCTGATTGTGAGTTTCAGCCACGTCGACCCATGTCGCGTCTGCGGCAAAATGTGCCGTCCCTGTGTTCAAGTAGGCGGCCCGTCTGCACGCGACCGCGTGCACGTGACGTTACGCGAGCGTCCGGTCTGTTGTTTTTATTACTGAAAGGAGTTCTAGATATTTTCACAGGGGTTTTTGAAATTCAATGATCCGTACGCCATATTAATTTTTACCTCCTAAAACTCTCCTGACGATGAGACGAGCGCACGACCTAGGCCAGGTAAATTCACCCGACTACCTACCGACCGTAAAACGCCATAAAGTATCAAATGTACTTCGACGCCGAAAGTCGAAAAACCGAAAACAGCACAGCTGATCGATACATTTTTAAACCTACCATATTGTTCCACATTAGGTGCCAGAATTTTACAGTTACAATTGTTTCTGACCTTGCGTGCCTGCTCCTACTCCATCTCGATCTTCTCCATCGCTGCTCATGAATATTTTGGTATCCGTTCATTGGTGGATCATGTTTAAGAAAATGGGTAAAATGAGTTTTTCGAAAGTTCCCTGTAATGTTAGCGCCGAGGTGCGGCATATGCGCGTAGATGAAGTTTTGACGCAGGTTTTGGCGTTTGAACCATGGCGAAAGCGTTGATAGTCTAATCGGAGCAGGTTCATAGAGATTGGCCTATTTTGTTGGGACGTACCCCGCCAGGAGGCCCCCCCCCCAATGAACTCGAGTATACGTACACACAGTTATTGCGATGCTCGCGACTGTTTTTTCGTATGTTTTATTGTGAGCAACACTGTTACTGTAATATTATTGATAAGTTGGGAGTTCTTGATATTTTTTACAGTTCTCAAACGAAATTTGAATTCTCAAATTTTCTCAAAGTTATAAGTTTACATTATAAATTTACAAATTAAGAGGTACAAACAGACTGCAGCTCACTATTACTGCTGAGCCTAAATAAGAAGTTGTGACAGTTGTTATTACATCATATTGAGAGAATCACCTGATTATCTATATTTACTTTTCCTCATGCCATCCTTAACCCCT
>CM052097.1:2469574-2501072 GCA_028453745.1 Agapostemon virescens
GCAAAGAAAGTATATTATAACTGAAGTTTACGCACACAGTTTTATTTTAAATTGGTCGCTGTACGAATACTTTCCACGCCGACTGTATAACAATGTTCACGAGAATAGAAGTACTGACTGAGGCTATGACAAGATACTAATTCTATGATTTTTGTGTGTGTGTCCAAGACAGCCGATAAAGGCTTGTCCCTACTCTTTCCGTTGCTCATCCGTTCTCTCAGAAGAAGTGAGTGGACCAACGAAAACCTACGAATATGTACTGGGCCCTACGATTCGCTAGGAGGCTGTACAAGTGAAAACACTCGGGGACAGACAGTGGGGATGCTTTGGGCATTTCCAGGGGTGACCAAATTTTCCGATCCAGGAAGTGCACCCTCATCTGCCAACAATTTGGGTTAACTGGTGGAAAAACCCGATCGCCTCGAAAAGCGTAGTTCAAGAGGTCACTTGTACAGCCTTCAACGTTTTATGGCCTAAGGGTTGCCTCAAGGTCGAAGAAGGTGCAGCCCCTGCACGTTGGATTGGCTGGCAATGGTTGCCAGATGTGGCAGTGACAGGCCCACACCGTAGCCTTAAGAATCTAAAGTCAAAGAACCAAGGCCCAGGGTAGTAATAGCGACATCTTGCCATAAAACTTCGCCCAGCGCCTTTCCTTCCAGCTGTTGTTCCGTCCGGGTCGAGGAACAGCCTGTTCGAAGGCATTTGTTTGCAATGTCTTCGACGGATTAATTAGAAAATCGTTACTATGCCTATTCGAGTGGCACACAAAAAGACTGTATTGCTCTGTGTTATATACGAAGGTTTCACTTCTGTAATACCTTCTTCTCAGCGTATAAGGAATGTCGCTGAGCACCTGAGTCGCGTAACAACTACACGATTATAGTGGTTGCGATTTTCTTTATTTTTAACTTCTGAATATTCGTAATTTCTATGTTTCGAGTTCTGTTCTGTTCGCGGTGTCTGTATTCATTTGTTTACGATTTCTTGTTAGTCTTGTTCGCGATTTCTAGTCAGTCTTCTTCGCGATATCCATGTTAGTCTTCGCGATTTCCGTGTTAGTCTCTTTGCGATTTCGTGATTGTCTGACGAGTCTTATTGCATTCTGTACGTCGTCACCTAGGTTTTGTCGTGATTGGATGAGGGTAGTTTTTTAATTGGTTGTAGAAATGATAGAAAGGGTGTGCTTGAAGGCGTGTTCCTGAAGGAGTATACCTGACAGAGTGGGAAACGGTCAATGAGAGATTATCGCGATTTATTGCAGGGTTATCTGGTTTTCGTGTCTTCAAGTGCGTCGCACGTGGGGTCCGTTCGTCGGGGTAAAACTGTCCGCGTGCGACGCATGTCGCATTTCGTACTTTCTTGTCTGCTTTTCATTTACGCGTTACAAATTTCCGAAGACAGAGTTAGGCACGTATAACATTCGGTATTGGCGTCGCAACACTCTGCATTCGGTACCGGGCCGAAAGGTGACCCTACAACGCGACCGTCGACGGTCACCACCGAGGAGCAAGGCAATCGGGACATAAGACATCCGCGCAGTTGTGCGCGGATTTTCGAACACCGTCGCGCTAATCCGAAGTGCCGTCCATTCTTCCAAAAAAGTAATCAATATCAGCAACCTGAAGGAGAGGCTTCCTCCTCCACCGTGCCGAAACGATCGATGAAGATCCTCCGTCTTCAGGTGAATATTAACGAACGAGGTACTGTGTGCATCGTATCGGCCACACTCTCGAGTTGTCACACGGACGACACGAAGGGAAAAGGAAACGGGTTTCGGAAAAAGCAGTTAGGATTGTATTGACTGCCAAGTTGGATAGAATCAATTTGACTATCGAGTCAACCATTTCGAATCATTTCGACTTGATCAACTATCGTGCGAGTTGATGACAGACAAAACGCAACAATAATCAGACAAAGTTAATATTATATTAAAACGAAAAATAGAAATTATCATCATTTCAAAGCGCGAACAACTCCAGAAATAAAGTATCACTGAAATCATTCAGGAATTTCATATACTATAGTGCGACATACAATCATGTGGAAAACGCAAACAATAGTGTAATAAAGTATATATAGGTGCATTTCGTGTAGTTATTACGCGACCCAGGTGCTCAGGGTCATTTTACGTATATTGAGAAGAAGGTAACACCATCGTGCTACCTTCGTATATATTATAATTTTATATTTTATATTAGTCAGTAAAATGTAATTTACGTGTACATTGTGTAAAGCCACAAATTCGAAATATAATAAAAATCCAGAACTGGTAAATAACAGTTATAGAATCAATATGTCGGTTCTAAAGAACTAATATAAGTCCGAACCAGAGAATGAAAAGCTTCCAAAACTAACTGTTTCAAACTGTTATGTATCGATACTGACTGAAACAGTTATGGAGAACTTCAAAAGTTTCATAACCGTTATGAAGTATATAGACCTCTGACTTGTATCGGTTTCGGGTTGGATTCTTCAAAATCGATATTATATCGATTCCATAATTTTTACTTTTCGTTTCGGGATTTCGGTTATATTTCAAATTTATGGCTAACAGGAAAAAATGAAAAGTTTCGCAGTGTTTAGTGAAAAAGTGATGAGTACTAATAAACGTGAAAAGTCATGAATATAAAGATGTTTTTTCATATTAAATGTCAAAAACTTAAGTAAAACAATTCTTTCGTAAAATTCGTTAACAGGTTTGCACCATATTTGAACAAAAGGGTTAAGAGTATGACTTGAAAAATGATAATATAAAAATTATTTAGTGACGTAGAAGTAGAAGTGGTAATACATATGCATGAACTTGTGTTTATATATGTCGTAGATTTCAGTGTTTCTTTAAGAAGATCATAGGTTAAGCATTTGCTGTTGGAAGTTGCCGGAGTCGGTTGCCGAGTGCCCGCGCGTGTATTTACATTGTAGCGCGGCCGAGACGTTTGATCGGCTACGACAAACAAAGTCGGCTCCTTTGGAATGCGTACACGTGGACGGAGTGACTCTGCGGAGTGGGGAGAATGCAAGGCAAGGCCCTTGATGGCCCGAGATAGGCCGGCAGATTTTGGTGAGCACTGCAAGGATCGAGATGAATAACTCCGCAGAGTAAAACAGTCAGGGCACTCGACGAACGCGACAAGTGACGAGGAAGCGCTAGAGTTCCGAGATGCACGGGTCGCGCCGAAATGTTTATCCTTCGACATGTACATGTAAGGAAAGCATCCTTAGTTATATTGAATTTAGCGCGTAAATAGATCGATAAGTTAGATCTCCAATTGTTCCATCTCCAAAAGATAGGTTAATGAAGAGACACGTGGCGTCAGTGCGACAACGTAAGCCAAAGTGTAAAGACATAGAGACTACGAAAGAATTATAACGAATTACATATAAGAAAAGTAATCAAGAAACAACGGTGTGAATAATAGCATTGAATGTTGTTTCTTTGTTATTACAGAGAAACAATTCAACTCATTATCCATTAATAACCGGCATACTAAATAAAACATTATAAACAAAAAAACAATTTAACTCATTATCCACCAATAACCGGCATACTAAATAAAACATTATATACATATTTCTCGAAAGTACATTTTCTTTTAATTTCGTACTGACTGTGAAAACAAATAGATTCGAATCAACATGAAAAATTCATGGTGCGTTGAAAATAGGTTCCCTTGAAGTCTGTATTTTAATTTAAGACTGCATAATTTCTTATTTTCAAGAATAAAATGTAACAGTATATTTAGCTTATATTTTCCTCCTTTGATACAAAAGTACCCGTAAAGAAATGGCTTCTCCTTCATCTCGTTTTAGTAATATTCTTCCAATCTCTCCTTGTAAAATTCAGTCATGAACTAGGGGTTTACTCACGGTATGTTTCCATGAAATTGTAATATCTTACTTTGCTCCTTTTATGTCTGCAGAAAATAGAGCACACATCAAAAGTATTATACTATTAAAAACCAGAGTGTACCAATTATATGAATATTCGTGTAATTAACACATTGAACGCTGAGACACTTTATCTAGGCTTCACGTCACATTTTATTTACCTTTACGTGGAAAGAATACAACTGTACATAAGCAAAAGTCTCGCTTATACCATTTGTACTTTTCTGTTTCAATCAAATCTATTAAAGTATTGTGAATATTACTTAACGTTATAGGAATTATAGGTCTGTAAATATGAAAGCGGAATTTTCTCATACGTGACGCTAGCTGTCAATGTAGTTACCGTCAAACTGCGTCATTTGCGCCATTTTCTTGTTTAAACATCTGCTACAGATTTTCAACTCATAACCATACAAGTTTCATGCAACAGCGTAGTTTTTAATAACGTTGAACATATCGAACTTTCTGCCTGGAAACTACGATTTGCGGACGGCATTGACTTTCTGTTACCATTTGAAGAAAACTGCTGCGGAATCGCACCGAATGCTTGTCGAAGCTTACAGTGCTTTGAGTGGTTCAAAAAATTTAAAACCATTTGGACGACCACCGAAAAGGTTTGAAGACAGCGAATTTCAAGCATCGTTGGATGAGGATGACACTCAAACGCGACAATAACTAGCGGATCAATTAAATGTAACACGAGAAGTCGTCTCCATACGTTTGAAAGCTAAGGAAAAGATCCAGAAGACGATCGGAATATCAATAAAGGCAACACAAAGTGATTTTGCTTCAGGAGAAATGCACCATTATACACAGCAAAACCGGTCAAAGAAACGATTGAGGCGTTTAGATGGAAAATACTTTCGCATGCAGTTTACTCACCAGACTTGATGTCATCCGTTCATTATTTATTTGCATCGGTGGAACATGCACTTGCTGAGCAGTGTTTCAAATATTACGAAAATGTACAAAAATGGGTCGATGATTGGTTTGCCTCATAAAAGGAACAGCTTTTTGGCATGGCATCCACAAATTTGAAAAATATATAGCAATAAATATATATTTTGTACACCAGAATTCCGGTTTCATATTTACATACCAGGCATAATATATCAATATTTGATACCTTCAGATCTCAGGGACATTGACATACCGTTTAACGTGTTACAAATAAATCTTTTCGTAAGTATACCTCATCCTCTTTTTATACGTTAGAGAAAATGTTAAAAGCAGTCTAAAATTAAATAAAGGGTGCTTATAAAAAGTGCGTAGAAATGAATGTAAAGTACTTTGAAAATAATGCGAAACAAGTATGTAAGTCTTGCTGGAAATCGGTGTAAAAATGATTTATTTGGAATCGTGCTTTGTAAAAAAAGAAAACTATGGAAAATCGAGCGATTTCAAGGGTTTGAAGTTTCACGGACAGCAGTGAATCCCTTTTTCTCGCAGCATTCGGAAACGCAAGTATACCCGACGTTTTTCGTCGGATTCCCCTTGCAATCAGCGCTCCCCTCAACCAGCTCTTTCATCGGCCGTCAATTAAAACGTTTTACAGTTGATTGCAACGTCCCCGTGAACCACTTGATTTCAATTCAGCCGAACTTCGATTGGCAATTAAATACTACCGCTTTATGAATAAAAATTTGGACGCTCGAAGACCCCGGTCGTCTTCGCATCGGTCGTCGCTACGAGGGAAAACGATTTTTACTGGCGATCGATCTTAGGATGAAATCAATCGATGATGAGCAACACATTTGTATTCCGCGGTTTGCGTTAACGTTTCCATGTTGCGAATTTTCGGGAATTTAGCAAAACTCCGGAATACCTTGCGTTTCATAATCAGTCATTAACACTAAAACTTCTAAGCATTAAAATTGGTTGATGTATAGTGGATCACGAAAATATTTGGGAATTCTTTAAAACGGAATAACTTTTTCAAAATTAAACCAAGCAACTAGAAACTTTCACAAAAAACTTTTAAAATTTTCACAGAAGAACTGAGCTGTAGCCTATGTTCATTGGAAATTATAAAGAATAAAAATGAGATTTTATGCGATCCCAAGTACCTCAGACAATCATCCTTACCCATTTTTTAACATGTGTGCTATCTTTAACACTAGATCTACCGAGCATTAAATCTGGCTTATGTATATTGTCTTACACAGATTACAAGATTTAATTTATTTAAATTTAATCATGGGTCCGTCGAATTTTCCTAGCATTGCAGATGAATCTGCTTGAAACTGAAAAATCATAATAAAAGAAAAGTGATCCTCTAATCTTAATTGATGATCACATTTGCTTTGATTGCTTACGTTATTCACTAATTATATATTACTGGATTACTTAGTAATTTTAAGAATTGACGAACACAGTTTCACGTTAGATATAATTGTTAATCGGATTAGTTTTTGCCAACTTTATTCTCCTGTAAACTAAACACACATATATTTATGTTTCTATGCAACTCTTTCTATGTTAACTCTTAGCACTCCAATTAATTTGAATACAAAATCAAAACATTTGTTTTATTGTACATGGTTCATTCCCTTTCGTGAATATAAAGTTTATTACTATTATTCCTACGCACAACACTTCCATTTTTGAAACGTAAAAACAATTTTAAGACGTAAAAGCTGTTTTAAATACTAGTAAGTGAATGTTTAGTGTCTCCTCAAAGGCGCCAATGGGGCGTTAAGGGTTAAACGATAGATAATTCTACAAATTAAAAGTTTCCTAATGTTCCAACTGAATGTTCCATTAAATAAGAGACGTCACCTCGTTGTGTAATAATTTTAGCGTAATAGGTGTCTAGAAGCATCCTTTTTATCAGACAGATCAGTTATATAATTTTAGCAGAGTAATGAACACAGCGCGCATAAAATACGGAAGTTCATAAATTTAAAACTCAGAAACAGTCGCCAAGGATGAATGTTGACAACTGGGTTGCAACGAATAACAATGGTGGATGATAATTCTGAATACTTTATTAAAGTTACAAATTCAACGTTAATGAATAGACGCACGAAAACAAGAGATTATATCTTCAGAGTTTACACTAAAACTGTTTAATTTAAAATATGAAACTTGCCACTGGTAGAATTATTAAAACTACTTTCATGCGAGTACATCCTAGTCAATATTTAACACTTAAGCAGTTTGCTTTCAAGAACAAAGAATCTTTTAGCAACTTGCATAAATCAAGAAAGTTTACGTTCGAATCGACACACATAAAAGATACATAAAGAACCTACCGCAAAGAATTATCTCTTCTGTGAGATGAAATAGTTATGTACAGAGTGTCCTGAAAATTTTCGAGTTCTTTAAAAGGGGTAATTCCTCGTGTTGTTCTAAAATGCATTTTCCTTCCTTGATTTTCAATTTTTCACTTCGTTTTCAAGATCGTGGTTATAACGAACAAATCACTACTCTGGGGGCGTGGCGATGCCGTTCGCCGAACCGCCATAGCGTACTCTTATTGGCTCATGCTTTTTGTTAATAACTCAAAAGCGAAGCGACACACGACATTATCGTAAAGGAAAAAAGTTCTTACAATAACCTCAGGAAACGCCCCTCTCAAGGAACTCCATCATTTTATTTATTTATTTATCATTTAACACTGTATGTCCATGTCTCTATTGCTTGACGCGAGGCGTTCGTCTGCCCCGATGTCGTTACACCCCTAATGTAAGTGCAACCGATACCAAACTCCGCCATTTTGACGCTAGAACGGCGGGACGAGTGAAAATCACTCGTTACTGACTTCCTACTTGGAAATTATAAGAGTTGTCGCGTCTTAAACCCTCATACTCAGGCCGCCGTAGTCAATACAAAAGAGCAGTTGTACCGCGCGGCAAAACCCAGGCTTCGTACAGCTGAGTCATACATTTTTGGGACTCATTGTTTTACTTTAGGCGACGAACTTTCCGCCGCTACAAGCGATTCCGACCTGGCGGACCTTCTCCTACTCCACCCTCGATCTTCTTCATTCCCACTCCGACTTTTTCGTATTTCCACTCTTTTTTCGACGCACCCTATAACCAATCATATTAAATATTCGAAAAGACCACTCCTACAACTCCAAATACCGAGCTTTCCTTATAGATTGCATGACCACGACAAATCAGAACAAATCTGATATTCGATAGCATTACTAATTCGAACGAGTTCGAGACGCGATACGTGACGACATAGCCGAGCCTACCTTAGCGTTTGCAATTGTTGAATAAACGAATTTGTTTCTCCGGAGTTAGATCCTTACAACCATTCTCCGTAAATTCCAGTCGAATCCAATTCCCTAATCGAAGGTGACCGATTCGCCATCACAATAGTGTTACCACGAAAACTTTCATTAAAACACATTGTTGCAAATTTTTCAATCCTTCAGTGTCTAGAATTGTCTAGACATCGCGTCTGGGTTTGTGCTGCGATCAAGTGGTACACTGTCGTTTTTCAAATATTTATGGGCATGCTTAGCCGGAAGAATTAGTTACGGACTTGGGTACGATTTTAAGTTATGCATTTTGTTTTCGAAATGATAAACCAGACCAGTCGTACTCCATTCAACGACAATCGACGCATCGCAAACCCACCCGCAACGGAAAGGCGACAACAGTTTCGGGGAAAGATTCTTGAACAAGGGATCTTTGTGCAACGTCTTACGAGGCGTCGTGAGAAAACGAAATCACGAAGTCAGTAGACGTTGCATAATTTTAGGATTACGCTCCAAACTGGTGACTCGTCCCCCATTTATCCCTACTTTGATAGGGATACACCTATAAAATGGGATAGGGAATTCGAGGGACCCTGAGACTAGGACGTTCAGAACAGTCAGAATCTTGAACGTGTATGAACCTCAAAACTCTTTGAACTTTGGACTAGTGTGAACATTCAAAACTTTCAACTTGTACATATCTACAGAACAATTTAGAACTTTGAACGTGTATGCACCTTTGAACATTTAGAACTTTTTCGAAACTTTAAACCCTTACAAACAATAGATTGTATATTTGCGAATGCAAAATACTCCAATCTATTGTGAATAATTAGAGCGTTATTGCCTTGAACCAGCGGCAATTCGGAGGAAACAAACGCTCGAAATATACAGACTTCGGCTGTTTGCATGTGGTGTGCCGACTAATGCATTGATTTCGACTACCTCCTCGAAGGACAATAGAATATTAACATAAAATTTATACAAACTTTGAATAATTGCACCCTTGTAATTATTCTGAAGCAGTATATATTAGTATAGTTTCGTTCTAGTGTTAAAAAATCTCTTGAGTCATAATACCGATTATACTAATAAACTAAATTGATAGGTATCTCTCTGTTCGTCTAATTAACAGTAGAACTAACCAGTAATAAATGCTACTGATATATATTGTTTTATAATGATAATATGGATCGAACAATAAGACTTCGTACAATTTTCATCGCAATGCTTCAGTCAAGAAATTCATTCGAAACTTTTTCATGAAAATATTTTTATAACTTCAATAATTTTGGAAGAAAAAATTGAAAATCAGTCATGACTGGTTCGGTAGTTTTAGTGTTAAATGTATTCAGCCATTTTTCTTGATGTATGTACATTCAAAATAAAGTATATGAGGCGACTATGTGGGTTCGCGTGTTCGGATTGAATAAATGGTACAAGTTCTCGGTTCAGCGTACTTTATTTTTGGGAGACTTTTCTACGAACGCGTCACGGAGTCTTTGCTCGACTGACTGTCTCACGGTCTACTCTCTGGTATTGGCTCTGCTTACAGAATTAATACAGAATTTACAAGAATGAACAGAAGTTGTTTCGCTGATGATGTTAAAACGAGAAGAGACCCTGAGTATGAAAAGTATGTCGTTTTTATACCGAAAACGGTTCATACCAGCGCACCAATCAGAAACGGTTATACTTTTTGGCTGTAGCGCGATCGCAGGTAAAACGCTCGGTTTGCCGATGCGCCTGGACGCGATGGTGAACGTAGGGGGTGGTATATTGCTGGGGATTTCCCAGTCGCCGGTTTACAGGTATATACCGGGTGTTCAACTTGTACAGTGTTAGAACGCTCAATCGCTTATATCTACTGTACGTGCCGATGGCCGCTACATATATAATATTTAATTGTAAGAATATTTGAAGAATTGAATATTGTTGTTTTTGCGGGTTTTGGCGGCTGCTGAGAGAGTGGAGAGAAGGAGAAAGAAAAGGGAAAAGGAAAGATGAGAGAGCGTTTCGTCCTGGGTCCGCTAGAGGACTCGTCAGCAAGGCTGACCAGCAGACCTTGCCTTAGAAGCTGGGATATCGGAAAGCGGTTAAGGACGATATATGTATACTAGGTGTATGCATAAGTTTTTTCCGGTTTTTTGATCAAAAAGAACACGTAATTTTCAAGGGAAATTAATTTTTTTTTTATTCAAAATATTGGCCATCGGCTTCTACACATTTCGTCCATCTTTCAGGTAATTTATGAATACCATGCCAGAAAAACTGCTTGTCTTTTGCGGCAAACCATTCGTCGAGCCATTTTCCAACTTCCTCGAAATTGCTGAAGTGCTGCTCTGCGAGCGCGTGCCCCATTGACGCGAAGAGGTGATAGTCAGATGGTGCCAGGTCTGGGGAGTACGGCGGGTGTGGTAGGATGTCCCATCCAAGCGATTTCATAGTGTCTTTCACTTGTTTTGCTGTGTGAGACGGCGCATTGTCGTGTAACAAAATCACTTTGCCATGTCTTTTGGCCCATTCCGGTCGTCTTTCAATTAATGCGTCGTTTAAATTAATCATTTGTTGGCGATAGCGTTGTGTATTAACAGTTTCTCCGGGTTTCAAAAGTTCATAATACACAATACCGGTCTGATCCCACCAGACACAGAGCATGGTCTTCTTGCCGAAGCGATTTGGTCTTGGTGTTGATGGACCGGCTTCGCCATGTGAAAGCCATGATTTTTTCCGCTTTGGGTTTTCAAAATAAATCCATTTTTCGTCACCCGTCACAATTCGATACAAAAAGGATTTCCTTTCGTAGCGTTGAAGCAGCATTTCACAAGTGACTTTGCGATTTTCCATTTGACGTTCATTCAAATTGTGTGGGACCCATTTACCGAGTTTGTTGATCTTTCCCATTGCTCGTAAACGTCTGCTGATTGTTTCTTGTGATACTTGTAATGCTTCTGCTAATTGCCGCTGAGTTTGAGTTGGGTCATCATCCAATAACTCCTGCAATTGCTCGTCTTCGCATTTTTGTGGTCTACCAGAGCGCTCACTGTCTTTCACATTGAAATCACCACTTTTAAATTGTCGAAACCATGTTTCACATGTTCTAATCGATGGAGCGTGTTCACCATATGTTTCTACCAACAAACGATGACTTTCGACAGCCTTTTTCTTTTGATGAAATAAGAAAAGCAATGCGTGCCGCAAATGTTCTTTTTCAGGCACAAAACTCGACATGATTACTGAACGATAAAACAAAGACGCCAGTTCTTGGCAGACTCAACTTATGTGTGTTTGTAGTTTTATGTTAGACGAACAAAATGGTATATGTGTCAAATTAATACGCTGCGTACTTTTCACTGGCGCCACCTCTTAGTCAAACCGGAAAGAACTTATGCATACACCTGGTATACGAATCGGAGGAAGATCAAGTACTGTGAACTGTCCCTCTGCCGGTGAGGGTAGGAGGTACAGCCGCCACACGGGTCTTAATCTTTAAGATTGAGTTTGATGTGCTGATAGATTAAATTTGATGGTCAAAGGTTGAAATACTGATTGCCAGAGACCAAGAGTGACCGAGAATTACTATGGAATTAGTTTCTAGATGTTATATTCTTCGAAAACGGAAAACTGGAAGTTGATTGCCTAATGACGAAATAGAAAAGAATGTACGTTTGACACGCAGCGAGCAGTGGCGTAGGTAGCGGTGAATATCAAGGTGACCGAAGCAATGTAAGCTAGCAAGCCTACAATAACTCTAAATGTGCTGCCGATGAGGTGCGCAGGACCTAGCGGAAGTACACTGATTACTTTATTCCCGAAAAAGGAGAGACGGAAGTGTTACTGACAAATTGTAAACCTAACGAACCAGACGTTTAACCCCTTGCCTTGCAACATCGTGACAGATTCGTAATGATATATTCTGAACAAAGTTTAATATGTGTAAACTAACTAATAAAATAAAATATGTATGTTAAAAATTTCTCTTATATCAAAATAACGTTCTATTTAGCTGTTGTTAACGTACATCCATTGGAGAATGTATAAGCATACAATAACTATAAATTGTTAATTTATTTTATTTATTTAATCACGTGTACATCGTTCACTGAAGAAACAGGGACGTTGTCTGGTTAAGCCGAAAGGGATTCTTTGAAATAAATATATTTCCAACATGAAAGGCAAAACTCGTTTCGAAGAAAACCAGACAAAAGAAAAATGAAAATTCCATTACACGACGGAACATCTCACATCTCCCATTGGTCTAACAACTTTCCCATTTCATTTCTACAAAGGTTTCTGTTTCTGCTGTCAGGAAAACTCTTTCAACCTTTCCTTGATAAACATGACAGAAAAGTAAACGAATAATTCTAACAATTAGTTCAGTTTTTCGATAAATAAACCCCCTTGTAAGCATACACGAGTTTACTATACGCTGAAATAACGCGCGCAGTGTCCAGTTTATCGATCACGAAACCTAGAAGTTGCAGAAACTTTTTCGATTATCTGTTAGATAAATAAATTTTCGAAATCAAAAGTTTCTCAATATTTTAATGTCACGACCTCCCGAGACGGGGGCGGTATTTCATTGCACGACGTTCCAGGTCTGGCAGATGGAAGCCAGGAACCACGTCTCGATGAGACAGAACAATGGCTCAAAATAAGCGAAGAAATCATCGTATGCGAGCGCAACTAAAATTCCTATCTCGGGAACGATCGCGACGGCACACGGTCGCAAAACGGTTGCCGCGGAACAAAGACTACAAAGCGCGTAAACTGCGAAAGAGACGTCCTCGAGAGACGTTCTCATTCCGCGGCGAGCGTATCGTAATGAATTATCGAGTTTCCCGCGTCCTTGTTAAGCTTCCGCGACAATTCAAACGAGAGAAACTGCGCTCCCGCGTTGCTTATTCATACGAGAAGGGAGAAGAAACCGTCTGGACGTAGGGGAACGCGTGGCATAACCGGACACACAGCTGAATATAATTTGGGAAACCTTTCCGTAGACTGCTATATAGGAAACGTTTCCATAACTTAGAGAAATGCAGGGTGTAAGGTAATTCAGTAGAAGTTGTTCGAGATTTTCTGTTAACTGCAGTAAAGCGTCAATTATCCGAAGTAATTGGATCTGAGGTGGCTCGGAAAATCGAATCGTTCGGATTGCAACGTTCGCAAGGGTTGCGAGTGAAATGATTACACGAAATCCGGACTATAATTTTTATTTTATAGATTTTATATACGAAAATATACGTAATGCGAATATTGCGAATACGTAATGCGAATACACCTATGTACAGTTTATTATACTAATTTAGTTAGTAGTTTTCGTGATTTCTAAATGATTGTATGTTTGCGTTATAGTATATGAAATTCTTGAATGTCGCGATTTCTACGATGTGCAACTTTTACGTTTATTGTTCGCGATTTCTGTTTCTTAGAGCTTCTGTTTGCTGTTCACGATTTCTAAATGATTGTTTGTTCACGCTATAATATTGTAGTGTTTAAGTCGTCAATAAAATAACACGTCCATAAACACAAGCAATTAAACATTTCATTTTAAATATAACAACTACAATTAATAAAATTATCTCGTCTAAATCTCCGTTTGAGATGAAACACGTCTTTACTTTTTCACACGTCGGACCAGAATGATAATAACGCAAATTATAAACATGAAGAACGCAAATCAAATAAATAACAAAATATCGAATCGTCGTTCTAGCTACTAGTGACGACATTCGACGGAATTCCCACCGCTCGGAGACGACTTCTCCCTACAATATATGATGGAATTCTTGAATGTTCGTGATTTCTGCGATGTGCAACTTCTATGTTTGTTGTTTGCGATTTCTGTCTCTTAGAGCTTCTGTTTGCTGTTCGCGATTTCTCTTAACTTCTTTCTGAGTCTTCTTCTGATTTGTCCATCGGCATCTCAATTTGGTCGTAATGGCTTGAGGGTAGTTTGAGGTGGAGGAATAAAGCGATTTTTAATTAGTTTTAGGGGTACTGGAAGGAGTATACTTGAAGGAATACTGTCACTGCAGGAAAATCGTGATTTATTATTAGTTGTCTGTCGTTGCGTTGAGTGCGTCGTAAAATGGTTGGCTTCTTTGGGGCCGAAATCAGATAGAAGCGGGAAAGAGCGTCCATCTGTTGGCGAGCGTATAAAGTAGACCCGCCACAGAATAATGAAGCATGCATGTATGTAAAATTTATTAAGAGTAAGAGAACATTAAAAAAGAATATTTAACAAAATACGAAAATGCAATACAGAATTATATACCGTAGGATCTGCTTTCTTTAACGGTGGAAATTCAACTGCTTCTGAAAACCGTTCTCACCTGCCTCGATCGCGCTATGTCTTGTAGTGTAGATATTCTTCACTGATTAAAATTTCAAAATTATATCGGTAAAATTACTGGATAAATTCTAAATTTTTAATTATTTTCGCATATCATTTAGTAAATCAATGCTTCTAATTACTCCAGAAAAGTCAAGTCGTTTGGTGTAATTTTCAAGAAGTTATTTAGATTTAAAGTGTGTCGGAATACTTTTGTGAGCCCCTGTAGATTATATAGCAGCAGCTCTGACGTTTTGTAGAAATAGAGAATATAATATACTGTTGCATTTTACCGTATTATTTCACCGTATCGTTCGCTGCGGCATAACAGTACAAAGGCCAGTAATAATGTCCCATTAGATTGCTATAATATCGTATTGTGCGCCGGCGCAACGCAGGAGCAACAGTTGGCGGTTAGACGCGAAATAGACAGCGGCCACGTTGGAGAAAGTGGCCAGTAGGGAGAAAAAAAAAGAACGGCGATGAAATGCGAAATTTCCGTGTGAACGGGACCCGGGAGACACGCGACAGCGGGAATATAGCGTGGAATTATTGGTACCGGTGGACTGTCCGCCGACCCCGAGGACACAGGACACGGAGAGCCAGGCAGAATAAAGAAGAACCGTCCGATTCGCTGTAATACGCCTCCGGGGGCTAGACAATGGGTTAATCTTACCCTGGGCTTCATTATTCCCACGTTATCTGGCTCGGAGCAGCCGCCGATAATCGATGTTTAACGACGCTGTTTACAGCCTAATGGCCTGCCTAATTTGAATGAACGCCGTCCAATCGAGGCTGCCGTTGCTGCTGGCTGGCCTCGACTCGCAGCCTCTTTCATGGCACGGTCCACGTTCCGCTGGAACGAAACCTTTTCATGTTAATTTATCATCCGCTATGCTCACCCGACACGCGCCTCTAATCCTCACCTCGCAAAATTCGATCGGTAAATTGGATGTACAATACCGTGGAACCTCGTTTATACGAACCAATTGATGTCGAACCTTGCATAGACGAACTCTTTACCGAAATTCGATGATGCGAAGTACAGCCTAGATGCATCAATGTAACCATCTGTTTACATTCAATAAACTGTAACATCAATTTTCTGAAGAATAATTTGTTCTTATTATTATGGCAACGCGTTTTGTGGAGATAATAGTATGATATCGGGAATATTCCGGCACCTGGTATATAGTTTTAAGAGACAGACTTTAGGAAGTTAGCGCGACGAAGGGCGGAAGCGGGCTATAAAAAGGGAAAACGACGTCGACCAGTGTCGGGTTGCCAGCAATGTGGGCCTTCGGCCCATCGGCGATTTTTATACCCATATATGGGGAAAACGCGGGAAAAGCGAAGTAGTCGCGACGAAGGGGATGAGTCGGAGAACAATCGTGGTTGGAAAGTCGTTGAGGGCAGAAAGTTGTTGTTAGAAACGTGTTGAAACGGTTGTATTGTTATGTTGTTAGAATTGGTAGAAAGTAGAAATCAGTGTAATCATTAGTTGTAGGAAGTTGTATTTGTTTGTTATGTATTTTTGTCAATTTATAGATGATCGCGCCGAATGGTGATGATGCGAGACTTGTTCGGGATGGGTTACTAGTGAAATGGATCTGATCACCAGGATTAACTTTGTAGAAAACGAGTGGAACAAAACTTTATTTACAATATGTGAACTTTAGTGGACTGTATAATGATAGGTGAGACTTAGCGCGATTTGAAATATTACAAGAGTATTCTTGTCTAAAAAACCGTAAGATCTGAACCGTAATTCAGTGCCGTTAGAGAAGTGTATGACTTCGGTAACGTTTGTTAATCTTGCTAATCTGACGCGCGCTTGCCGAACACCGGTATTTAAGTTCAATCGTCAAATGGGTGTGACTAGACTTGACCAATGAACAACAGATATTTTCGGGAAGGCCGTGACAATTTTGAAGGGCAGTCGCCGCCCACGCTGGTCGAAGGAAATGGTGAAATTGATTGTGAAAGAGAGAGACGTAACTTTCGGCAAGCCGCGTTGACGGAAAACAAGGGACAGGCCGCGCAGCGCAGGTAAGGCCCGTCCGGTAACGCATGACAAAGAGTTTCTTGAAGCGGCGAGGAGACGGCAATTTCGGAGGTAACTCTGGAGGTGCACGTGTAAAACAGCTTGTTAACAATAAACCACTTCCCGAGTCCTAATCCTCGAGGCGAGGATTTTTACGTTCCCAGTTGTAAATAGCAAAATCCCGTTCTCGGCACATTTGTTCGCCAAATGTGCGAGACGGACAATTCTGTTGCAAAACTAATAAAGTGACCCTCGATGGTCACGCAGACAATCGACAAATACGGAATCGAGAATTCATACGGAGTAATTTATGACTAATTATTTTATGGTAATGAAGTTCGTCATAGTAAATAAGTTTCTATATTTAAGAACACATCACAATAACCCAAATAGTACAAAGTATTCCTTGGGCGTGTTATAATACATCCGCGACGGATGTTCGGCATATACTGCAAACATCCTGATAGCATCCATATGCCCCCTGTATGTCACAGTTACGTCCTGGTAATATCGTATTTACAAAGTGAGACGTCCGATGAACCTCCTACGCGGACATTTTGAGAACATCGTCTGGACCTCAGAAAACACCATCTTCTTTATGCGGTGCAAAAAATTGTATCGTTCTTTATGTTTTTGTAACATGTAAGGGGGGTTGTTCGCGTTTGGCGTAGGGACGGTTTTATACAGAACGTTAATAAACTCCCTTACTTTAACATAAACATAACTGTAAACACTTAAACATAAATGTAGACAAGAGTCGCGCTCACTCAGAACGCAATGAGTACACCATACGGGATAGCCAGACAGGCACAAGCAACAAATGTAAATCGAACGACTATATGATCACCGAATGGGTACCGAATGAGTAACGAATGAGAGGGAGGTCTCCTCGAGGCCTCCTTATATCCTGAAACACACACCACACCACTTATTCCCAAACGCACAGGTGACTTCAAACACATCGCACATCTAACATACTGCGTTTCATCATGCACCGCGGAACGGTTCTTTCATACAATGTATCGGTCACACCGCGCCTCAATCATACCATGCTTCAATCATACCGCGTCTTCGAAACATCATCGCAGTCGTACCAAGCTGCATTCATACCACCACCGGTCATTCTCTCTCTCTCTCTCTCTCTCTCTCTCTCTCTCTCTCTCTCTCTCTCTCTCTCTCTTACTTTCATTCCACACGTAACGACGTCGTTCGCCTCTTCACAATATACAAGGGCGGTTAGTGACTGGTGGTACAAGCGAAAAAGGGGTGATTCTACATGAAAAAATAAGTCGAAAATATAGAATAAAAATTGTTCGTTTGAGGCTTTGTTTTCGAGAAAATCGACTTTGAATTTTCGCAAAGCATACTTTAAAACAATCGAATACATTAGAAAGTGTTCATAGAAATTTAATTAGAAGAGCAGAAGTATGTGTTCGGCAGAATGGGCAACATTTTCAGCAATTTTTGTAATAATAAACTTTGTGATTACTTCGTAATTTATGTGTCCCATCGAGACAACGATCTACAGTGAGATCCGTTACAACGAGACATGATCAAGTGCACGCGTGCTTTGCGAAAATTCAAAGTCGATTTTCTCGAAAACAAAGCCTTAAACGAAAAATTTTTATTCTATATTTTCGACTTATTTTTTCATGTAGAATCACCCCCTTTTCGCTTGTACTACCAGTTACCAATCACACTGTATATTTCTTTCAAACAAATAATAAGTAGTCATATTTGGAGCGAAGCTACTGCTGAAAGAGTGGTAGAGAGAGAGAAAGAAAAGAAATGAAGGAAGGGGGAGCGTTTCGTCCTGGGTCCGCTAGAGGACTCGTCAGTAAGGCTAACTAGCGGACCCTGCCTTAGACGCTGGGATATCGAAAGGGGGTTAAGGACGGTATATATATATACTATAACTAGCGGGAAAGTCTCGTTCCACTGTTCCTCTATCGGTGAGGGTAGGAGGTACAGCCGCCACATGGAGGAAAAAGGCAAAAGGACGAAGTCCTGGGAGAAGTTGTAGGGGTCAGGGTCGGGGAAAACCGAGGATGACTCGGGGCAGGTTACCCCCGTAGAAATAGAAAACAAAGTAACTGAAATAGAATAAATAAACAACATACCTCGCATACTTCAATACGTACCACACAAGAAGAAACCGGAACACGACCTGGAAGAAAGAAATAAAATTAGGAAAAGAAATAGAGAGAAAATAAAATAGAATAAATATATACGCACCTACCACCATGGAACACAAGAAACACGAAAGCAAGGTCCACAGCGGAAAAACTCGGCAGTAAGCATCATCCACTCTGATACGGATAGCGAAGCGTTTAGGTGTTGCGCCGGCCGAAAGAAAAAGCAGGGAAGGTAGAACGTCCCGGGGGTCGGGGTTTTAGTGGGTAGGACCCTTCGGGGTGAGTCCCACACTTCCCCCTCCCAACATAACGAGAAGGGGAGTCGTGTGTAAATGTCTGCTCACGTTAAGACCACCCTAAAAAACCTAGGCGGCTCCACCACTACAATCACGTCCACCAATTACAGTAAATAGAAAATTAGAAAAAGACAGACAATTTGGGAAACATGGGCTGCTCCGAGGATCGGAGTTTGAGTAATAAGTCGTACTAGAACTTCAAAATATCACCTCTCTTCTCTCTCGTCACTGTATATGTATCTCTACAAATTTGGAATAAACTTGTTAAATGTTCCCGCTAAACAATTCTGACTCTTCCTCGGCCAAGTCTTACACAGATGTCTGAAGCAGACATTACAATAAAAATTGTACGAGATCAAAATAGGTGCAGTCTTGTCGTTATTACAAAGTAGTTTTAATGTTCAAAACATTTCTATACTCTGGAAGTTCTGAAACGTCTGCGAATAGTAAGTACAAGACAATCGGAAGTTTCGGAATACGAGTCGCTAGAGTTTATAAACTGCACAGCTGACGTAGCCCCTATCTTACAACATCTACTCTTTCGTTATACAAATTTACGGTTACATATCTAACACATCCGAAATCTAAGACCTAAGAGCATCCTAGGGATGTCGCGAATAGGTGTAGCACATTCAGACAAAAACTGGACAAGAATCGGACGTCCTATGGATATACGTTGCCATCTGGGAGGAAATGAGCGTTCCTAGAACATCATTTTAAGTCCCAAGGACGTCCACAAGATTTAAGAAATGGAGGCTCTTATAACATCCGAAATTAAATTCTAAGCACGTCCTAGGTATATTCCAATTGGACGTATGACGTTCTGCTATAAATTAGACACGAATCAGACTTCCTACGAACGTACAGTACTATCTGGGAAGAAGTAGGCGTTCCTAGAACGTTCAAAATTTAAATCCCACAAACGTTCACAAGACTTGAGAAATGGACGCTCTTACAATCCGAAACTAAATCCTAAGCACGCCCTAGACATGTTCAAAATTGAACGTAGGACGTTCTTCTATGAACTGGATAGAAATCGGACATCCTACGGAGGTACGGTGCTCTCTGCAGAATGTATACAGGGTGCGGCACCTAAAACAGGTCACCTGAATAACTCGCTTGCTTTTGAAGATAGAAAAAAAAGGATCAGACCAAACTTACTTGATATCGAGGGGCTCGTAATCTGATGTCATTAATTTTTTTATAGGTGGAGACGTCAAGGAGATATGAAGGTCAACTCTGTTTTTTTAAATGGAACGGTATGGTTTTTTATTTACATTCTGATAGAGTATTTCAAGACGAATACAATGACCTATTATGAAGGTCATTCAAGGTCACGCAAGGTCAACTGCAATAGAAAATAAAATGTCTGAAAGCACTCTTCAAATACTTTTGTGTCTTCTCTGGTTGTTGGCATAATGCTCTTCTAAGTATTGGTAAGGGTCGCAGAACATAAATAAACAACCATCACATTGTATGCTTACCTGTATCCAGAAATGTTATTAGTAGTTTGACTACCGACTAGAGTACGACTTCGAAATATTCAATCTGAGTGTTCAATTTTCAAGAATGCGTTACACAATAGCAGAGAAAGTGGGAATGGTTATCATTTATGGTGAATGTCATAGAATTATGAGGGAAGCGGTACGTGTGTATGGTGAAAGATTTCCCGATCGTAATAAGAAACCTTCACTGTCTGTCTTTACGAACATTATAAAAAAGTTTCGAGAAACTGGAAATGTGGATAAGAAAAAACTTAGATTATGTCTCAGTGTTCAAGGTCGACATTTTGAACACTTGAAGTAGCAGTGAATACGTACATAACATGTAAGTCGTCGTAGTGTTCGAAGAGTGCTTTGAGACATTTTATTTTCTATTGCAGTTGACCTTGCGTGGCCTTGAATGACCTTCATAATAGGTCATTGTATTCGTCTTGAAATACACTATCAGAATGTAAATAAAAAACCATACCATTCCATTTAAAAAAACAGGGTTGACCTTCGTATCTCCTTGACGTCTCCACCTATAAAAAAATTAATGACATCAGATTACGAGCCCCTCGATATCAAGTAAGTTTGGTCTGATCCTTTTTTTTCTATCTTCAAAAGCAAGCGAGTTATTCAGGTGACCTGTTTTAGGTGCCGCACCCTGTATATTCATATTTATTCTGTCATACGTTTGTAAGAGTATTGTATTTCACGCGGCGGCAGGCAAAGCGCATACACATTGTAATATTTTGGGTGATTGGAATTTTGTAGTTCCCACAGTTGCAAAACCCTTGAAGGTTCGGTCGACTGTATATTTTATCGCGAAGAGGCTAAGCGGAGCGAAATGAGAGGACACGCCTTGGGCACGTCCACTTGGGACTTCCCCCGTTTTTCCTAATGATGTTAGCCACATCGAAGAGACTGGGAAAAGTCTTCAATTTTGTATGAGCCGTCGAACAGTAAATATAGATCTTTAAGCTGCACAGTCACTGGGGATATTTTCTACGCACGATCCATCTCTGACAATCCTTACACATTGTAATAAAAATCGCAATCATAGGACTTGGCCGAGGGAGAGTCAGCAATTTTTAAAGGAATATTTTTATTTATTGTAAATTATATACATGTAGAGTAACTAGAAAGATGAGATGGTGTTTTTTTCGTAGTTCTATTGCGACTGTTCAAATACGACCGACCACAAAATTGCAACCGACGGTGGCGGTGGAGCTGCCGAGATTTGTCAGGGTGGAGTTAACGTCTTATAGACGTGCCAGGAGATGATCTACTCCGAATCATCTTCAGTTTCCCCCGAACCTGACCCCCTGCAACTTTTTCCGAATTCGGGATTTCGGCCTCGGTGCCTTCTGCCACATCTCACAGCATCAAACCCATAAAACGCGACGGTTCGTCCCTTTAACTCATTTCCTTGAAAATGTCACCTTATCATTTTTACAAGATGTTATACCAATCGTAATGCTCGGTAGGTTTAATGTTAAAAACGCTTTTGTACGCACCCCGTGACAATATATCCACGCGACAGTCGTAGATGCCATTCGAAACGAGGATACCTCCCATAAAACATAATGATCGTGGTTTAATAATGATTGATGCTAGGGACTTCACCTCTCTTTTCTATCGGACAGCAATTTATTCTAATTTATTCTCCAGGGAGCGGTGTTTCCTGTGTGCTAATCGAAACGCGGCTTTCATTCCGGCGAAGAATTCGTTTCGATCCGCGGCGCAGGCGAGAAGAAAATATTCTTTGTCCCGGGTCCTGGAGTTCGCGCGTCTCGTTTTCATTCATTTATGCGCGTAAAGATAGAATGAATTTCCCGTGATTGTAACCGGAGTCCTTGAGCTCGGTTATCCCGAGTTTCTTTCGGCGCGAACTAGATTCGTTATCGGATGCTCGGTGATTCGGAAACTGGGCTAACCTCGTCTGCGCGTGATCAACGAAATCGACGAATTTCCCCGGGTTAAGACCTTAATCACCGTCGACCTTGCGTCGTAAAGTCGTCCACGAGCTCCGGATTTCCTCTTTTACCATTGGTTTATGGGCTTGAATGAGAATACTTCACGTCGGAGAAGAAAGTCGAGGACACTCCGTTTTCGTCTATCGCTAGTTCCAGCGAATATTGCACGATTGATGAAAACATATTGGGTGAATGAAGGTGGAATGCAACTCCGACTTCGCATTTGTCCATCGGGTAGTAGGTCCTTTTCATGGCCAAAAAGACTCATTTCACAGTGGCAGTAAGTAGAACTAATTTATTTTGTATGTTAGGAGTACCCATACGTAATAAACTATTTTGAAATCTCAAACAAATTTTGTAATAAAATTAATTACGAGTACAAATAAATCTCCGCCTTTCGAAATTAGATAGCGCAATCAGTAAGTTATGGCGGCTAGTGTCAGATGTAAGATGTCATATCGTAAGGTTGCACATCTGTCAAAAACAATCTCGAAATATTAGCAATTGTTTATCAGCGTCGTATAATTTTTTTTGTTCGAAAATATCGAGTTTTGGGCCGAATAAACGTCATTTGTGGGAAGTTCTGACTTACTTCTTTAATTTAAAGAAATCTGCAACTGTCGCACATCGATTGCTTGTAGACGCATATGGTAACGCTGCATTAAGTGAGAGCAGTAGTCGTGAGTGGTTTCAAAAGTTTAAGAACGGTGAATTTGATGTCGAAGACTGTTTCAAACAAGCGGTTTTGTTCAGTTGTAGTTGTTTCCAGTGACTTTTGAAATGTGAATCGACTAGAGTGTGAAAAGTGTGCGGTATTTATATAAAAAATGGTTCATGTAAGCGCACCAATCAGAGTCGATGGTCAAGCGGCGCGACCGCAGGTAAACGTTCGATTTGGTCGTTGCGCCTGGTCGCAAGACGTTGAACGTAGGGGTGGTTCATTGCTGGGACTTGTAGGAATATGCCGGGTGCTCAACTTGTACAGTGTCGAAAAATTCATATGCATTTATATATAATGTTGTGACGACGTAACAAAGACAAAGAACGTAGTGGAAGGCCGAAAGTATACGAAGACGCGGAAGTAGAAGCATTATTGAATGAAGTTTCGTGGCAAACGCAAGAAAAATTTGCACTTGCATTATCAGTGACTCGTCAAGCGATTTCACATCGTTCAAAATCATTGAGAATGATTCAAAAGCAAAAAAATGGGGTTCCATATGAACTGACATCGAGAAACATTGAACGCCGATTGCATTGTTCACATGTGAAATGCTGCTTGTCAGGCATCGACAAAACCTACTTTTCAACACTTAATTGAAAAGTTTTACCCTACCCGCCGTATTCATCAGATATTGGTCCTTTCGATTACTACATGGCCTGTCTGAGCAGCACTTCGCATCTTATGAAGATGCCAAACATTTGGTCGATTCATGGATAGCATCAAAAGATGAAAGGTTCTTCCGATGCTATTTCCGGATGCTGCCGGACAGATGGGAAAAAACAATGGCTAACGATGGACAATACTTCGAATAAAACATAAAGTACAATTTTTTCGCAATAAATGCCCAATTTAAAATGAAAAATGGCGGAAACTTATTAGCACTCCCAATAATAATCTTTCATATAATCTCCATCGTCAAGGACAGTTTGCCATCTTTCCTGGAAATTTTCAATGTGGCTCCATTTCTAGGCTTGTCAGAAAGAACATAATTACCTGTTATTGCGGTCTGTGAGGGATTCTTCAATCCGTCAGACTTTGACCGTTTGCACGTGGTATGTCGACTAATTTTAATGATTAACTACCTTCTCGAAGGACCACCTTCCCTGTATAGGAAGAACTATATATAACAGTGTTCACGAGGATAGAAGTACTGACTGAGGCTATCGTGATGTACAAGTACGATGTATAACACGAAACATGACAAGATTGTGTCTATCTATGTAACTATAAATGTACCTATGACTATGACTATATAACTATTTATGTATGTAACTGCCTTGAGAGAGCCGCGAGTTCGCCCTGATAAAGGCTTGTCCCTACTCTTTCCGTTGATCACCCCTTCTCTCAGGAGTGGATGGACCAACGAAAATCTACGAATATGTACTGGGCCCTACGATTTGCTGGGGAGTGGGGGGGGGGGGCTGTACAAGTAAAGACAATCAGGGATAGATAGTGGGAATGCTTGGGGCATATCCAGGGGTGACCAAATTTGTCGAACCAGGAAGTACACCCACATCTGCAAACAATTTAGGCCACGTGGTGTTTTATGGCCTAAGGGTTGCTCGAGTCGAAGAAGGTGCAGCCCGTGTACCTTGAGTCGGCCGGCAATGGTTGCCAAATGTGGCGGTGACAGGCCCACACCGTAGCCTTAAGAGTCTAAAGTCAAAGAACCAAGGCCCAGGGTAACAATAGCGACCTCCTGTCATAAAAGTTCGCCCAGCGCTTATCCCTCCACCTGTAGCATACCTCCTGAACCAACGGTGACAGTTGTTGGCCTTCGATAAATCTCCATAAATATTGCAAATTTTCTTTATTGTTACCGTTGCATTAAATCCCGCAGGAAAATGAAAACGTATAGCAATGATGAATACGATCTTGGGAAGGTACGAACGCTGCCATTTTATTACAGGGCAGTAAAAACATATATACTTCTTAGAATATTTAGAACACGGGCTGGTTTACTCAAAACTGTAAAAGAATACGTGTTTCCTATTCAACGATCGGTTCGGAACTAAAGCCAATCAATTTCATTCCAAATAATATACTACTTATGGGTACCACTAGTAAGTTCTTTAAAAAAAGGAGAAAAACACAAAGCTTATGTTTCTTGTGTGCCTGTATATTCTCCAAGAACAACGAAATAAAATTTTAATTCAGTGTAAAGAAAATTAATAATATATATTATTACGGCGGCTGTCTATATGAAGTCGCCATAACGTAAAATTACCTCGTAATGAACAACTCCTAAGGAAATAATAGAAGATAGGGATTGTCACGTATCTGGTGCACCAACAGACAATCGTAAGTAGTTGAAGTCTGCCCTTGTCAAACACTTTAGACAGCGAATTCGATGAAACTAATCCAGATTGTATTTCACTGTAAACAATAAGTAATTTATAAATAAATATTTCTTCAAACGAGATCTTGCGTCGCGTGCCACATGACGTGTGCGGACCGCATAACAATATTCATTCGAATCTGTTCGAAATTGTCTTCACGAGTCTGACTCGTTGTTGTAGTACAAAATTATCGCCTCCTTTTATAAAGATTTTTCTTAGCCTTGTGTTGTTTATAATATATACATTCCGGGACAAAAAGATAGCACACTTTAAAATTAAGGTAATTTTTATTTATTTAACATTACAACCAAGATTTTGTTTTTATACATTCTTGCAAAATACCTCTATAAACATATATAAATGAAATTGAATTGAATTTCGCCAGTATATACAATTTTATTAAAAAAAAGAACTTTTAAAAAAATATAGTGGGACAAAATGATAGCACATTTAATTTAAAATTATTTATAACAATAAATCAACGAATGATATTTAATGCTTCATATCTTGTGGTTCCTACTTTACATTTAATAACAGCCATCATTCTCTCTGGCAAAGATTTATGGAGTTTTTTGCTTTAATTGCTCCCACTCATCTCGAATACATTTTTTTAATTCGGCAATATTTCGAAATTTTCTGCCAATTCTATGTACAGCTTGGACAAAACTTTCCCAACAATTTTCAATAATGTTAAGGTCGGAGACCTTGCTGGCCGTTTGAAAATGCGAATTTTTTCTCGAGAAAAGTACTCTTTTACTACTTTTGCAATGCGTACTGTGGCATTATCGTGCTGAAAAATAAACTTCTCTCCAGCATTTCTGGTGGCGTACGCATTTATTTGTTCCTTAATCATTTCCGAATAGATTTTGCTAGTCATTTTTCCTGTTGTGTATTTGATTTCCATTTTACCATAATACCCGATGTCGCACCAAATCAGCACCACCACATCCATTTTTCCAACGACTCAAAAACTGTTCCTCTTTTCGCATATCGTGAAAATAGTAACTCAGACCATCGGGTCCATCCATGTTAACCTTCTTTTCATTCGTAAATATTATTATTCGCCACTTCTTTCGCATATGAATATTCTTTTTCGCAAAGTGTAACCGATTCATTACATTGCATAGTTAAGCAAGGCTTTTTTCAATTTTCTTCGTGTGAAGTATTTGAATTTTTGTAAAACACGTCTCACATTCTTTATTTTAGTGTCTACACCAATGTTTTGAGCAATTTGCCTTGCAGTCGTCTTAGAATTTGATGCTGCTCTTAGTATTATACGTCGTTCCCGGGTATTTAGACTTTGCGAACGTCCAGAACGCTTCTTTTTATCATAATTTTCCAGACTTTTCAAGAAATTCATTATTACTTTTCGACTTCTATCCATAATTTTTGCTATTTTTATCACGGAATATTGTTCTTCTTTCAATTTTATTATAGCGTCCATTTTACACGCATTCAATCTACTTCCGCGACCCATTTTTTATAATATTTCGCCTGTTTTGAACAAATATACAACTCGAAATAATATCACAGACTTTATTAACAATGTTTCGAGGTTAATGTTTACAATTCGCGAACTTTAGGGTAACTGGAAAGCGTAGATTTACTATATGTGCTATCATTTTGTCCCTCTTGCGAATAATAATATTTACATTTTTTAAGTTAGAATTCTGTCGAAGTATATCTTTACGGATGATATTTCGTAAATTGTATACACAAACATGCTCTGAGTTATCTGTGAAAGAAAATATGTATCTGAATCAGCTTTTAATACAAAATATGGGAAAATATACGGTGTACTATCTTTTTGTCTCGGAGTGTACAATCACGTTGGTGTATAAAATGAAGCTTTTCATGTTACTAAAATGAATATAAAAGCATACAATAAAAATAAGTAAAATTCGAAATATTAAACCCTTTTCATATTAAATAAAGTCTAACAAATATAAATATTGTGTACAAAGGTATCACAGTGGTGGTACCTTCTTCTCAGTGTGCGTGGAATGACACTGAACACCTGATTTGCGTAATAACAACACGGAATGATCTAATGTATAGTTTATTACATTATGTTACAATGTTTACGATTTCAAGTGATTCAATGTCTTAGATGTTCGCGTTATCGGATATTTTGTTTTTCTAGTGAGTCTGGTTGCGTTATGTTCATCGTCACCTTGCTTTTGTCAAGGGTGGTTTAGGGTTAAGGGTAGTTTCAGGTAGAGGGATGTAGGGTTTTTTAATTGGTTGTAGGAGTTAATGTTAATGAAGGACTATCCTGATTTATTGTAGAGTTGTCTGATTTTCGATTCGTTGAGTGCGTCGCATGTGGTATCCGTTCATCGGGGTAAAAACTGTCCGCGTATGGCGCGTGTCGAATGGTTGACTCCTTCGGAGCCTACTTAAGTAGTTTATTGCATTCTTTCAGTTATGCTTGCTAATTTACTGAAGGCACAGTGAAGCACATACAACCTACGGTGTTAGCCTTGCAAAAAATATTATGCTTTTGTTTTCAGACGAAATCAAATGTTGTTCATTTGTAATCAATTGTATTAAATCTTAGATATTAAATGTTAAATCTTAAATCAAATTTAAGCATTGAAGTAGTGTGGTGAGATAAAAAGAAGAGTCCTGAGAGGAATGCGGTGACGTAGGCTCGAAGTAGGGGTCCGATTGGTCCGGTTGCACGCAGCAAGCGACCTTCATGACCTTCACACACATTTTGGACACGAACGGTCTATTGGTCCAAGCGATCACTCACACTAGTCGGATCGACTGACGAAGAGTGGTGTAGCGGCTCAGCCGCTACCACCGGCCCAGATGTTCGAGCCGCGGCATCGATTGATCGAAGACTCGGGAAGCTTCGAGAAGCGCGGCGGCCGTTGGAAATATCGATCCGCGAAGCGGCGACCGTTAATTAACGACGTTTCGGGAATCTTCGAGAAGCGTCGCGATCGATATTCATCGAAGATTCCAAAAGTAGGAGGAAACAAATAAATATCGCGGAGACGCTGGGCCTCGCTCTCTATCGTCTCCAAGCCACGCGTGCGAACAGATTGTCCAGCCCTTTGTATCGCCACCTTCCGCGCTTCGTCCCCGCACGAGGAAAATAAAAAGAGTTCGAGGAAAACGGTACATTTATTCCGGTAACACCTTCCTCCTCAGTGGGAATACGCATGAACATGACGAAGAGGGAGAATGAGCAAACGATAAACTCCCCTGGCTTGTCTTTTAATTTTACCACAATAGATGTAGCAGCATAAAAGATATAAATTATCTTTTCTCTTCTGAAACATTTCTAGTGATGAAGATATGATAATAACTTAAGATACAAAGAATATGGTATAACAATGGATTAACAAGAATATATTTCTTTGTGTTTCGAAGTAATGTTGCAATAAACAAATCATCCAATTAATGGAAAGTAAGTTTACGCTATCTCTGAATAGAATTTTGCAAATCGCAATCACCAAAGTATTTAGTAAGTAGTTTTATAATCCTTAGGGTTTACGACTTCCAACAACCAATTCAACATAGTTAAAATTAATTATGTGAACGTTTCTAGTGGTACCTCATTCTATCTATTTTCTTAGAATACCTATCAGTTTCAATTGTGTGTACCGTTCGCGTTTGGGTATTTTCCGATCAAATTCGTTCCACAAATGCTCAATTGGATTTAAGTCGGGACTCCGCGATTGCCAGGAAAGCTGCGATATACTGTTTCTTTTGATCAATTTTTCAATAATCGCTGTGATATGCTTCGGGTCGTTGTTATTTTCAAACATGAGCTCTTTGTTCTCCCTCAATTTGTCAAATCATGAGAATAAATATTTTTATAATATATTTATGTAGTTTACTGCCTTTAGTATACCGTCGATAACTGTTCATTCCTCAACATGTTCATCGTTAAAATACTCCCACCATTATAGACCGTTCGCCGTAATTTACAATTGAAGTAATATCACTTTGTTTAATTGTTAAATTCCGTTTAAATGCAGAACTGTTACGTGAAAGACGAGATTAGATAATGAAGTTGATTGAAGCGAGTAGGGGTGGACATTCGATAACACTGTTAATAACTGTGAAGAGAAACAGTATGTCACTTTTACTAGAAAGTAAAACATTATAGGAGAGTTTTTCCTAACGATAAACAAATCCGTCATGTCCGGTTAACACGGCATCACCAATATCGTCAAATCTTTTTCGTCTCTAGTTCAAACTTTATCCTCGATAGAACAATTTTTAATTCTTCTGAGATTCATCGTTGAGAGCAGAAGAAGCAGCAACGTTGAAGGTAGGCGATTAAGACGCCGCGTTTTTTTTAATGCAGCTGAAGAAGATTTATTACACGCGATATCAATCACCTGGATCTGAGTCGCGATTCACCTGTCGGCATTTTTATTAAATTCTCGTTGAGAAAGCTCAATGTGCCGAATAGTGCGGCCTGCTCTGGACAGAAATCGAATTTATTTTTGTTACACATTAAGTTCTGGAAAGGTTGGTAGAAGATTAGTAAACATTATATATACATAAAAATCTAAGTACTTGAATGTCAGTTCATTTGTTCAATACAAGCTGTTCTTTGTTGACGGAGTTAAGTAGTATATGTTGTACATTAATAATAAAAATATCGACCATTGAAATTGATTGGTATGTATTGTTTTATAAAAATGACAACAGTTAATTTCTTTAAATTTTGTGGGATTTTTATTGAAATATATGATTAAATGAAGAAATTAATTTAATCGATTCGTTTCAAGACAATTTTATAACTTAAATTATTGTAAAATAAATAATCTGGAAACAGTCATTCGATTGATTGCGGTAAGTTAAATAAAGAGAATTTGAACATGGGAATATATAATGTACACTTTGAGATTGAAACAAATTTATTTTTCTGTAAAAAGTAATTTAAAACAAGATGGTTCAAAACAACCTGCAGTTTTAATTGTTTTGTACCACGAAGGTATTGTGTTCCATTACTACAAACTTTTTCTCCTGAAAATTGCAACACATGGTCTTACTATTTTTCTTGTTAGAGAAATCCTTACATAATCGTGATTTAACAGAAGAATCGATTTCTCAGCTGACTTATTCCGCAAAGCAATATGGTACCTGATGAATTTGAAAAGACGATTAATGTTTACCGTTTAGCATTTTAAAATGGTGGAAAGGTTATTCATTATAATATTCATATTCATATTATCATATTGATATCAATGTCGTCGTCTGCGGTAAGACTTTCAAACAGGTATTAAAGATATTTTAGGTAACTGTATATACAGTTTCTATATTTGATCCGAATTCCCATTTAAATGTCGCACTTTGCGCAGGTGCATTTCCGACAGGCAATATTGACCCGATTAAAAGCCATCGGAACAATTAATTACGCTTCTCCGGTTGTAAACCCTAGTCATACTGTTATTTAACACACAAACCTTTTTACTGCCTTGCTACCCCTGCGTCTACTAATTGTCTAGACTCGCGTCTGGAGTTACGCCACGCTCGAGCGGTATATTTGCAGGGGTGTGCAAGAACCCAAGAATGTCAGGAACGGTCGTGTCGCTAATTATTGTCCGGATCAGGTCAGGTTCCTGGAAGTCTCCCGTGACATAAGAATGTCGCATTACCGAGATTTCAAGAATTTGTATTGTCACGTTTGTGGAATTAAAGATTTATTATTTTTCGTTTTTCTATGTTAAACATTTTTGTTGATCCATGAGAATAAGTTGTTTTAGAACGTTTATTAACTCTTTCCAATTTCATGCATACCTCGTTTCTCATCGCATCCAGTTTTTCCAATTTATGAAATTACAGTGGAACGAGAAAGTGTTACGTCCCCCCTTCAAAATTAACGATGCTATATCCATCTACCGCGGACAGACAACCCACGCTACCGACTTGAAAAAAATCATGAAACAGCTTTCAACATCTTCGAAGGCACCTGCAACGTTACAAGACATTTCAGGGGCTTGCATAAAAAATCATGATGTCAAGGCCATTTTGACATTTTTTCGAATTTTGGCGCTACATAGGCTCAATGTCGCGCAACGACCGTAATTTGATCGATA
>CM052097.1:2511072-2527602 GCA_028453745.1 Agapostemon virescens
AAAAAACGGACGGAACTTTCCGATTTACCTAATAGATCGCAACTTGTTGCGACGGCAACACCGAAGGTTGTCCGTGCCTAACTCTGTGTTCGGAAATTTGTAACGCATAAATGAAAAGCAGGCAGGAAGTACAAAATACGACACGCGCCGCAAGCGGACAATTTTACCTCGACAAACGGACCCCACGTGCGACTCACATGAAGATACGAAAACTGGACAATCCTGCAATAAGTCACGATAATCCCTCATTGACCGTTCCCACTCCATCAGGCACATTCCTTCAGGCTCACGCCTTCAAGCACACTCCTCCACCTCAAATTACCCTCAACCAATCACGACAAAACCGAGGTGACGACGGACAGAACGCAACAAGACTCATCAGACTATTCAGAAGTCGCAAAAAGACTGTTCAGAAGTCGCGAAGAGACTAACACGGAAATCGCGAACAAGACTAACAAGAAATCACAAACAAACGAATACAGACACCGCGAACAGAACAGAACTCGAAACATAGAAATTGCGAACATTACGAAGTGAAAATAAAGTAAAACGCAACCACTACAATCGTGTAATTATGGGGTTGGCAACTAAGTGATTGAGGATTGTAAGTAAGAATGAAAATTCAAAATTTTTGCTTCAAAATATAACTTTATTCAATTAGGTACTGTACATTTTTATCGATGACCTTTTGCCATCGTTCACGCAGTGTTATAATTTCACGTTTATAAAATTTCTGATCTTTGCCATCAAAAAACTGAATTAAGTGTGATTTGACATCACTAGCGTCATTAAAAATTTTACCATTTAACCGTTTGAGTCCCAAGCAGCGCGATCGCGCTGTTGAGATTTTATGTCGAGAAAACCCAGCACGTTTCGAGCATTGTGGACAACTGACGGTGCGTTACCGATTGTCGAAGTCGCGCGCTCAGATTTACTGACGCAAGTACATCACACAGCTCCTTTTAATGTAAATAGTACATTTTACAATAGGTAGAATAATACTATAATAATGCAATAATACATTACAACAAAGCGCTATCGCGCCACTTGGTATTTCTCGACATAAAATAAAAGAAGCGCCATCGCGTTGCTTGGGTCTTTTCGTACTCATTTAGAAAAAACGCGGTGGCGCTGTTTGGAATTCTTCGACAGTGTTTTTTCAATACCCCCTGGGACTCAAACGGTTAAGGTGTTTTGCATGGAATGAAATAAATGGTAGTCTGAAGGCGCAAGGTCAGAGCTATATGGCGGATGTGATAACACATCTGAACACAGATCCAATCATTTTTGGCGAGTGACCAAAGATATGTGGGGCTTTGTATTATCATGGTGGAAAACAACACCGTTACGATTTGCCACTTCTGGCCGCTTTGCTTGAATTGCATCGCTCAGTTTGGCGAGTTGTTGAACATACACATTTGAATCGATCGTTTGGTTGTTTGGTAAAAGTTCAAAGTGCAGAATTCCTTTATAACCCCACCAGACTGACAGCATAATCTTTTTTTGGTGAATCTCTGGTTTTGATGTCGTCTGGGCTGGTTCATCTTGCATCACCCACGATCTCTTCCGATTAATGTTGCTATAAACTATCAACTTTTCGTTGCCACTAATTAGTCTTTTCAGAAATTGCGTTCCAGATGCGAATCGCAGATGCTGATGCGTTGCACCAAATGAATTTCCTTTAGCTGGTGAGGGATTCATAGATCGAGTTTCTTGAGATAGCCAAGCCTTTTTAATTTTTGTTCAATGCATGTATGCGATACATTGAGCTTCTCTGCAATGTCACGTATTGTGCTATGACGATCTGAATCGATAATGGCCTTGATATGGGTCTCACCGACTTCAACTGGACGGCCAGATCGTTAAGCATTTTTCAATGAAAAACCACCAGAACGAAATCCGGCAAACCAATTTTGACACTGCTTTTCTTTCAAGGCTTCATTCCTATACACGACACATAACTTCTTGTGTGCTTGCAATGCGTTCTTGCCTTTTCGGAAATAATACAATAAAATGCACGTCTTGCTCTTTCATATTTAAATTGGGATAAAAAGAAAACTAAAGAACCAATCGATATATTTGGTCACGAACAGGGAAACATCCATGGACAACTAAAAATTGATCTAACAGATTCATTCAATTCATTTCTGTCTTTTTTCATTATCAGATGAAACTATTGTAAATTATTTCTTGTGTGATGGTTTTATTTTTTGTTGTTGTTGTTATGTTACTTTTGATTGCCATTTATTATTGTTCATTAGCAAAACTACACAGCGACTGGAAAAGTGAGAGGAAAATTCAGTGACAAAGTTACCTTATGAGGGAAGTCCTTCAAAGAAATATGAAAAATAATAAATAAGTGTTATTCGACTTTAAAGAATTTAAGTAAAACGAGAAAATAATATTTAATTCATCAAATTAATGTTAATCTCAGAATTACTTTTCCTAAACTATCAATAGATATTGCATACAGGATTAAAAAACCGATTTCAAAAGAAATGGTAAATTTTGTGGAATAACAACTATAAAGGAGGAGTAGCTCGTAAAACACTTTACAATTCTAATTCACAAAAAAGTTTAGGAATTGTAATTTAAATTTCTGGAATAATGTAGTATTTTCTGGCGAGGTGAAAGTAGATTTATTTAACTCGAATGTAGAATTATAATGGAGAGGAAACCAAATACGATCTTTAACAAGAACAATACAGTGCGGAACTATGAAACATGGAGAAACATCATTAACATAATAGGGCCGTGTAAGAACCAATGTAGTTGGAAATATGAAATTTATAGCTATAACTATGGATAAGATGAAATACCTCAGTATCCTAAAAAACTATTTAATTCTATTCGCTGAACGTTTAGAAACGCTTCCCGCATATTATCTTCAGTATTTCAATGACCCAAAGGATTTGTCGTTTGTTGTGAAGTAATCGCAGCTACACATGTGCCGAAATGATTGAATAGCCCACCAGTCACCGAATTTATATCTGACTGAGCATTCATGGCATGAATTGTAGATAGAATTAAGAAATTACCAAATAACGAATAAAACAGACGTGACAACTAAAATGACGAAAATACACAGGAACATTTCAAATTCCATGACAAAATATTTAGTGAAATATACGGGAGAAAGGTTAATAGGGGAGATTCATTTGTGACCTATTGACCTACGTTCCATTGGGACTTCTTCTCCTCGTGGCGACTAATATAGGATGTAATTAAGAAATCTTACTTTGAAAATGTAGTTACACGTAATTTTTTATGGAAAAGTTTTGCATAAACCTGCATCAATCAAAACCCGTAAAAACGCATACATCATACAGTGAGTCACAACCAAAATCGTACACTAGACATTAGAAAATGTTTAATTTCGTAAAATAATTTAGCAATGATTTAGAAACAAGAATTGGACGGGTACATATTGCAAATGTATTTCCATTTATCATGTATTACGAACGATTTTATTGGATTGGCAACTAAATGATTGCGGGTTTTGTCGATAGATGGGTGTTTAGCACATTCTTTTGTTTCGTCAACGCCTTCAGATTTTTATTTATTTCGTTCCACGCAAAACTCCTTAAATAATACATTTTTTAATGATGCCTATAATGTAAAATCTCATTTAATTCAATTTTCTGCTGGTAAAAATCCGAAGTATTATGAACACGGAATTATGACACTGCCCGAAAGATGACAAAAGGTCATCGACAAAAACGGACAATACCTAATTTAATAATGTTATATTTTCGAGTAAGAATTATGAATTTTCCTTTTTATTTAAAATCCGCAATCACTTAGTTGCCAACCCAATAGTTGTGAGGCGTGTTCCAGACTAAATCGTAGTAACTTTATTTTTTGTGTACATAAAAAGGTTCCGTTGTTTTTGCACTAATGCGTAATAAATATAGATATATTAAAAATACATACTCGTTAAATTCGTTTTTGCAAATTGTCCTTAAATCTTTTGACGAGACGAACCATTCACTGACACGTGGTGCATGTTTTCGGTTATGACTCACTATGTATATACTGGAGCTACGCGTTTATGGATAAACTAATAGCAATCGGGGGAAGGTATTTCATTATTGTCGTCGTCGGCGAGTTGATGGGAGCCACACGAACCTCCCATACGATCTTCATATTGGCCTCTCTGTTCGGCCGTCGAAATTATAGGGCGTAATAATTGTCTGGCGATAACTAGTTATGCGAATGTAATTACTGTACGCGTATTATTAACGGGCAAACGGAAATTTCGGTCACTCGCAGCTACGAAGAGTGACGAGAAATCTACTACTTGTCGCGAAAATTAAATATTGATTCGATTCTGTCGAAGTACATTTACATCCGTATCGAAGAAGTTGAAACTGCCAGCACACTACGAATGTATAATGTACACTGCTACTAATGGCTAAGAGAACTTCGGTATGAATTTCCGTAATAATTAGAGTTCGTCGCGGCTTCATCGAAACTTAAACGCGTCTGTACACCGATGCGTTCGGAACTTTCAAGTTTCCAATGGTTTCGACCTTTGTCCACTTTGTTGAGTATTTGCTGTCTTTAGTTAACTAATAAGGGAGCATATTCAAATGGCCCAAGCCGATTGTTATGAAACTTACGAGATACAGATCTTCGAAAAATATTTGGCATTTGCTTTCTTCGATCAGTCTCCGTCCACATTGAAGGGGTGAAAATAGTCTTGAAATTTCAGGCTTAAAACCACATTTTTTAGATATCGTGGAAACTAAAAAGCAGAAAAAATTCAATATTTTTTAAATTGTGCATTTTTGAATGGAAAATTTAGTTGTGCAAAAAGATTTTGACAAAAGTCGTTTGTTTGAAGAATACAGTAAGTAATAGCAAAGTTAAAGTGTTAAAAAATTTTAGACCGTTCTTGACAATACTGTAACACTTTCCCTTACCCAACCTCATAGGCACGGCTGAATTTTGCGCGGGGCTGTTTCTCTGTACGGCAGAGTTCAACGTGAATTACGTGTAAATGATAAAGCACCTGCAATGTGTGACGGATAATGCTGTTCTCTACACGAGTACATTGGAATGAAGTATTTGATCATAAAATTATAATTATTCTTAAAGATATGATACACGTATGTTGACTTTAACAATTTACGTTAATAAATAATAATTCATAATTAGTGGCGCGTCGTTCAGAGAGATGGCATCCGCGAAAGCCACTATAGCGGCGCATAGTGCCTAAGGGGTTAAATATTTTATTCCTTCAACATTTTCTAGTTTTTGTAAAGTAAGATTAAAATGCTTCTAACAAATATCTTTCCTACAGTTTGTAGAAACGTTCAAGGATACTTAGACGTAAAGAAAATGAGAACAATTGATTTTTTGAAAGTTCAGTACTAGAATATTCTCTTAATCCGCATGCTGTTTGTTATGTTCTCTATTCAGCGACAAACGATGCGCGTAATTTAAGCAGGTTGCGACAATTCAAACTTCATTTTCGTTGCGGACGTATGTAAGCCCGGTCTTCGTCGGTTTGTTATTTCGAAAAATTCCACGGAAGCATGCTCCGCGAAATTTCCCGTTTGAAACGCCGCCGGAATATGTTAAATAGATTTTCGAGGCTGAACTTTCTCTCCATTCAGCGGCCACTTTTTCAAACGACTCGTCCCTTCGTTCGTTTCTGAAACTTTAAATTGAAAAATTACGCGACAAACCGAATTTCTCGGAGTTTCCGGTGTGAAGCGACGAAACGCCGCTGGTTCGAATTCCAAAAGTTGCCTGCCGAGGTCGACTGAAGAGAAATCGCGAACTGTCTCGAGACCTCTTTGCCCGAGAACACTTTTCTTAACGATATTGCTGTTCGTTTAGCGAACACCGTCGGCCCCTTTAGCAACGATGAAAACTGTGCGCAACAGTTTTCCTTTCTTTCGACACCTATAAGCGGTAACCACGTTGCTCCGCCATATTTGAAAACGTTGTAAATTGTTGCTAGAAAACATTTACTTAATTGGCTCCCTGCGAACGCTCGACTGTAATGAGGGTATTCGAGCGTCGCACATTTACAATTAGTCGCATGCTAAACTTTTCCTGACCTACATTTATTTAAAAAACCAACGTCACCGTTTGATAATAGCGAGCCATACTACTACCTAAGTGACGCACAGAACAATTATTCTAGATTTATAATTTAAATAATCTTTCCACGGGAAATTTGCCACGTATTGCGCGAGATATGAAATAAATGTACAAATATGAAAAATCATTGACAGGTTCGCCAATGCTTAGTAAGGTATACTACCCGTGGTAAAAATTATTCGATCAAAGAAATCAAACTTCATACTAAATCAACTATCATGCAGTTAAACTGTTCACCCTAACATTTTTTGTTTATATTTGTCCTTGTCGCAAAAAAGCTGAACAATACACAGACGTGATAACTCTGTATATACCTACGCTAAAAAGAAGATAAGAAAACTGTGAAACAAGCAGAATAACTATGAATAACATTTCAAAATAATTTAGCACTCCATGGTTAAAAAATAAAAAATGCCAACTTAATTTTTCTCTCAGCATCTTACTTTAGTGGGTAAAGATAGAGGAAGCATACGATGTATGCAATGCCACAAATGCGAAAAGTAAAATTGGAAAAGAGAGAAAAAGAGATAATTTCCTCGTCTCGGCCCTTCTGTTCCTGAAAAATCCGACCTTTAAAATTAAGCAATTAAGCTAAAAACGCTACGTTTCCATTGCATTCCAACACTATCTTACTTTGGAATATATACAAGTGTCCGAATATTAATAAGATATAGAAATATCATAACTTCCGATTTAAATTGCACTGTATTTAGCTATATTATTGTTAAAAAACAATTTGTTTGTGTCTGTTCGATCGGTAATAAATTGCGAATATATTTGTACAATAAGTAACGTGCCACCTGAATTATGCTATCTTATACAAAGTGTTGGAATATTAGATTTTAGGCCTTTCACCTTAGCATTCGGAACATAAGACTCGTCGGTAAGTCTACTTAGCAGACCCTGCCTTACATGCTGGAATATCGGAAAGCAGTTAAAGAGGTCATATACACTGGCCCACGAAAGTATTCGGACACTCTTGACATCTAAATAATTTTTAAAAAATTGAACCACACCACTTGATTTTTCTGGAACAACCAGCAGCATCGATTTATTAAACGATGTGCAAAAACAATATTGAAATAATTCTAATTGGTAGAAATCACATAAGAAAATAGAAAAGACATTTTCTAAAACATTTTGATTTAAATTCGAAATGACAAATTAAAGTATGCGTTTTACAGACCTGTGGTTACTCATACGCATGCTGAACATTTCATCGAAATCGGTCGACGCAGAAAACAACGTTAAGCGTAGAAAGGTGTAAGAATTTGTGGAATTTAAGCAGAAAGTGGCCAAGAATTGTGAAAAATTGCGATTTTAATGAATTCTTCTGCATCCATATAACTATCATTGATCTACAAGATGTGTCTAAAATTTTTAGTACATAGCCCAAATAAAAAATATTTAAAAAGTCCCGTTTTTATTTGTCATACAATTCATATCAATTGCAACTTTTCCAAAATCCTTTCCGCATATCATTTAGTAAATCGATACATCTAATTGCTCAAGAAAAATCAAGACGTTTGGTTCAATCTTAACACACTATCGGCGGGAAGGGTACTAATACCTTTTCCACAGACTGTCGCCGATCAGCGGGTCGGTTAGTAATACCTTTTATGCAGAACGTACGCTAAGTGTTAGTAAAGCACTTACCAATGCTTGTTTTTTCTCATTTAATGAATATTTTGCTTTACACCACTCTTTGTAAGCAACCTTCAGGTTCTTTTGGCAAGAAAAGTTTGACTTCTTACATGTGTAAGTTTTATCAGATTCCCCTTCACAGGGATGAGTGTTTTAAAAAATACCATACATTAAAAAAATATTAGAGTAAATAAATTTATTATATACGAAACTGAATAATAAAATATTCCTAAACATTATTACGCTTTTCTCTTACTAGATGAACTCTTAAAGCGTTCAAAAATTAACAATTATTGTTTGGTCCATGTTATACATTAAATGAAGTAACAGAAAACTAAATTAAAAATTTAATTTTTTTAAAATTTCATCTATATCTTTCAATACTATGCGATACCTATTTTCCAAATTTCATTGAAATCTTAATATTAGTTGTGAAGATATTACATGTTTCTAAAAAGTGCACTTTTTTCATAATTCACTAATTTTCGCCCGCTAGATGTGTGAGTCAAACTCATGGTGTTACCTGCCGATAGTGTGTTAAAAGAGTTATTTGAATTTAAATAGTGTCAGAATACTTTCGTGAGCCACTGTATATGATATCAGAGGCGGATCAGTTAAAAGCGAGAAAGTTGTCCTATTGTCCATTTCATGGCGAGCAGTCGCCACACACAGTTTACTAAAACTTGGTTGTTCGATCATTAGTTACTTAGTTCGCACAAGGCGTGCACACACATACAAGGTCCGAAAGATCTTACTAATCTACCGCGGAGGAAAGGATAGAGTAGGAGGAGAAAAAGAAGGGAGCGTTTCGTCCTGCTAGAGGAATTGTCGGTAAGGGTACCTAGCAGGCCCCGCCTTAGACACTAGGATATAGAGAGATGGTTAAGGACGGCAATGAATCGGGGGCAAATCAGTTACTAGCGAGAAAGTCGTCTTATTGTCCATCTGTTGGCGGGCATAAGAGATAGAGCCGCCAAAAAGCGTATCTCGTACTCGAGAAAATTTAACTGCTGGTTATCTGGCTATTGAATACATGTAAATGTAACCAAGTACTGTGGCGCGTGGAAAACGAAGGCTCGAGATAGGAGGCGTTGTTTTCGACAGAAGCCACAGAAACAAATTCAACAGCTGTGCGCAAAGTGTCGTGGCCGATCGAAAGAATTAACAAGCCGGAGCAACCGAACGAACTAATCGAAAGGGATTCAAGGAAGCAGCTGTTGCAACGAAGCTGTAACCGTAGTAATTGAAGCGGAAGGCGGTTGAAGAAGGTTCCGAACGTGGCGCGGAGTTGAAAAGGGAACGAGTCGAGGTTGGTTACGGTAAGCGAGTTTCGTAGTAAATTCAGCGAGTTGAGCCGCAGCATCGGGGCGCGGAGGTCGGCGCGCGTTAATACGTAGCTCGCGGCTATTCGAAAAAAAAAGAAAAAATCCCGCGGGATCCTGAATGGCGTCCGCAATTGCGAAAGTTCCGTCGCCGCCGCGCCGCAGCCGGAAGAAGAAACTCTCGACTGTTGGTCGGCAATGAGTTGTGAGCGTAAATCTTCGCCGTCGGCAGAACGGTTCTCGTGTTAAGATCGCGCTCCTTCGCAAAGGAAACGCGACGGCGGCCATCATTCAGCAAACAGGAAGCTGCGCTTTGCGGGCCAACTTTCCGTCCAAATGGCGGTCGAGTCTTCGGAAAAATCGGTTATTCCTTAAGAACTCGTCGACTAGTCGAATTTATTAATCCTTTGCAATCGATGCAGTTTTAATTCCAAGATTAAGACATTTCTTTCGACATTTAACATTTTTGTTCCATGGAATCCGTTTTACATTTTGCACCTGACGTTAAACCTCTTTTCTTGTTTAACGGATTAATTTTTAACAATTTATCGAATACAGACAAATTTGGAAATATGAACACTGTTTTGAAAAATGCTACCGAAATTTTTATTAGCGCCTCGGAGTCGCCATTCGAGTGCAAAGAGTTATGAGAATCAAAGGGGATGATCGAAAATATGTAATAAAACTTTTTCATTTAACGTGTCGCCTTTGAGAAATTAGAATTTTCAAAGTCAACTTTCTCAAAAACGAGACGTCAAGTGAAATAAATTTATTGCACATTGTCTAATTACGTTTTTATGTAAAATTACTCCCTCTACTTTTATACCATCTTGGGACACCCTGTACACATATGGGATAAAATATTTTACGAAATTTTAAAGTCATTCTTTGAGAGAATGGTTCCTTCGTGATAGTTGTTCTTGAAAATGCGTACTATACAATGTGTTAAAAAAGTTTTACCTGAAAACAAAGATGAAGGTCAATTTTTTAGTCTATTTTTTAAAATAAATGACGTTTTTTATTTTAAAAAGGCTTCCTATAGACGTGACATACATATAATTGAAATGGTTTAAGGTAAAAACACATTTAGAATTTTTAAAATGTTTTGATGCCAGCTATAAGAATATGTAATGAAAAATATAAAATACTGTTTAAAAACTTAAACTTGATAATTGCACGATATTTTGGGATAATTTCAAGTTCTTACCAGCACAATATCCTTAAAATATTATTCGAATAATTTGTTTGTATTTATCATATTTTCCGAGTTATTCAATTGTCGTTAGTTAAAGTAAGCATGCTGTTACATGGTGTGTTCAAAACGTGTCCGGTATGATGTAACTTTCAGATATGCTAGTAGTTCCATTCACGAAGTTGCTATTTTATTATGTAACTTTAACGTCTCTTACTGCAATTTTCTTGCTTGAGGATGTTAAGCTGTTCTAAGTATGGCGTAAGAAATTGCTCGATTTTATGCGTTGTCACGAATACAACAATGCAACAACATGCTCCGCGACTACACACCCGCGCTTCCGTTAATCATCGTTACATAATCTTTGGCAGACAAAAGACAACTGTCGTTAACCACTTAGCATACTCGCCAGATTTTACACTTGCTGACTTTTCTTCTTCCTATGAGTTAAAATGAGTGAGTATGAGAAGGTAGACGGTAACTAAAAAACTGAAAACAATAACAAAAGAGAAATTCCATAAGGCTTTCATAACTCTGTATGAATGTTTCACTGAATGCGTAGCTAGAGAAGGGATCTATGTAGAAAACTGAACGATGGAAGTTTGTTAATCAGCGGAATTAAATTTTTGATTACATCAATCTCGGAACTGTTTGAAAGTACAGTCGCCTCGGGGAGTAAGTTAACTATCGCAGTTTGCAGTTCAACCATTTACATCCTATTACAATTACTCGCAGTAATATTCGAATATTTTTAAAGGGACAATGATTTTTTACAATTTAACCATAGAGCTTCGATTTTTTTTTGTGAAATTACGACAATGAATTCTGTTATATGTATAATGTCCAGATGAAGTTTCGACAAAATTGTAAATAGTCGGAATTGCGGAAAATTACAAAAAGTTGATTTTGACGAGTTCTTTACATAGGTATTGGAATTATTAGGTTTAGGCAAAACAATTCTTACACAGTTTGTAACATTTTATACACTATTCTTTATTACCGAGAAAGGTATATTTTCGTTTTTTTTTCTACAAGAACTCCATGAAAACTCATTTGTCTCGATGCAACACCACCAGTGAAGAAGTTAAAATGTTTCACTTTTCACTCTGACGACCAACTTTTACATCTGAAATAGAAATTAGGTTCCTCGAACCCATGGCTACGCAGATCAAACGAGAAAGTATATTTTGAGAAGAGAAGTTTTTATATTCAATTTTTAAACTGTGAAAATCAACAGTGGGTACGCATTGAAAATTTTATTAAATACCTTTTGTTTGTCCGTATTACTTGTTGAATATTTCATCGACGTCTGTTAACGTTGCAGCAAGATACGGCATATACAATTCCAAACTATTATTAATTGTAGTGCCAAAATTCATTTTTCAATGGGGACATATAATTTCGTTTCGCGTCTCTGGGAATCGCGTCACTCGAGGTCTTAATGAGTGAGCAACCATTCAATGAAAATCAATCATTCGATGGTCTATGAATAACAAACTGTGTAGTCCATTGCTATTTCGAGCCCACTGTATCCTACAATCAATTTAATTGATTCCTGAACGATAATTGCGTGGTTGACATAACAATGTGAAATGTTCTTTTTCAAAGAGAAATCACATGAAATAATTTATAAATTAAGCTAACAGTATTTAATCCCTTGCCATATGATTTTCTTTGTGGTTAAAGTTATTATAACGCCTTCATCGCTAAAAATGTTACAGAAAACAACACACAATTTACATATTTTATAGTGCTACATTTACCTAAATGTTTAAATATTGATTACGGAAGAATAAAATTTAATTTCGTCTAGAAAGCAAGGTATAATATTTATATTTATTAGATTTTGTTTAAAATCTTCAAGTTACCATATTATGACGAGTGAGTCTCACGTCGAAGATTTTAAACGAAATCTGACAAATATAAATACAACGCCTTCCTTTTTAGACGAAATACAAAGTTATTATTTTTTAATCTATATTTCAGCATCGAAGTAAGTGCAGCAATAAAAGATATATACATTTTCTTTCTGCTTGTGTAACATTTTTGGCGATGACGACGTCATAATAACTGTAGTTGCAAAGAAAGTGGTATGGCAAGGAGTTAAAACAACGATTCTCTCCATCAGATCTTCCTTTTATCATTCTAAACAATTATGAGTCAAAATGTTTAGTGTTGTCGTACCGCAATTTTGCCAATTTTCCCAACAACAAGCACGCTTGCCAAACTGTAAATAAAGTAAGTGTTTCCAAAATGGCGGACATTGCTCTACCTACGGCCATTCGAGATAATGCAAGTTGGCATTAATTATTTACATGAGGATTTCAATTAAATACGTGGATTAGATGGAATTATGAAGTAAGGGTGGATAAGGTTCGAGTAAACAAGAAAATTCTACCGCCGTGTCCTGTATAAATATCAGAATCCTGGGCGGTTCGTTTACAAGTGTATTCCACCCTCGTTCCCAGAGCAAGAAGTCCTTTAGAAGTTAATTACCACCGCCCTAGCGGAGAAATGAAATCCTCGAGAATTTTCTGGGGAAAAATTCAATTTGACTGTCCTACCGTAGGATGTCGCGTCACGTCGTTCTCTCTTCGCCGTTCTTTGTCGCTTTCGCGTGAACGTTACGAGCGAGAATTAGAGATAGGGTGAATAATCAAGTTACTGTTCGAGTTAGTCTCGTTGCTCGCACGTCGACTGACGAAACTTAACGTTTCTGTTGTACAAATTTGCGAACGTCCTCGGGAATGATCTTTCGCTCGGTGCCGCGACAGCTTCCGGCGGATCCTTTGTCTTCTCGACGACTCGCGCAAACCGGTTGACTCGAGTGTCGAACGCCTTGGGGCCGTTCTCTTCACGACAACCAACAATTTCCTGCCTCGCTTTTTATCCAACTGTGTCCCTGCGAAATCGTCGACGATAGTAACTTGCTATTACATTCGGCGAATTGAAAACAGTTACGATACCGATTTCGGTTCTTGAAACAGCTACGGAGAAACCTAAAGATTTCATAACCGTTACAAAGTATATCGATTCTGGCTTATATCGATTTCGGTTATGGTTGTTCAGAGCCGATATTACATCGGTTCTATAACTGTTACTTTCCGGTTCTGGGTTTCGGTTATGCATTTCCTTTAGTGTTCAGCACGCGCGAATAATGTGATCTTAACTCTGCCGAATTCGTTTATTTCGTGCGCTTTCAGCGTTAACTTAATATTGCTCGAATATTTAGAGGCGGTGCAAATGTTTGTAAATATTGGAAACTTTGGGTTATATAATAGAACACTCTGTAATACATTTCAATATAACTGTAGCGTCTCTCGGTGCCCAGCAATTATAGTGCACCGCTTAGTTTACTTTCCTAAATAGGTACACAAACAACGACAGTCAGTATTGCATAAAAATAAAGGACTTTAATAACTTCTTCACTTGAAGAACTGACAACAATACAGTAAAGTTGTGAAGTACTGAAGTACAAAATGAACAAGACTGAAGTATAAAAAACACAGTAGACAAAAATGTAAAATATGACAGACTGTGTAAAACGTAAGGACTAGCCGCGTGCGTAAAAATATAAAGACTAGCCGCGAGCGTCGCAATGCTTGCATCGATATAGTAACACTCATTGTTGCGACAGCAACACCGAAGGTTGTACATGTCTAACCCTGTCTTCGGAAATTTGTAACGCATAAATGAAAAGCAGGCAGGAAATACGAAATACGGCACGCGCCGCACGCGGACAGTTTTACCCCGATGAACAGACACCACATGCGACGCACTTGAAGAAACGAAAACTAGACAACCCTGCAATAAATCACGATAATCTCTCATTGACCATTTTCCACTCCTTCAAGCACACTGCTTCCATTATTTCTCCAACCAATTAAAAAATGCTACATTCCCCGTTTCAAACTACCCTCAACCAATCACGACAAAACCGAGGTGACGACGGACAGAACGCAACAAGACTCATCAGACTATCTAGAAATCGGAAACGAGACATTTTAGAAATCGCGAAGCAGAATATACAGAAAACGCGAACGCGACTATCCAGAAATCGCAAAGAGACCGTCTAGAAATCGCGAAGAAGACAATCACGAAATCGCAAACAGACGAATACAGACACGGCGAACAGAACAGAATTCGAAACATAGAAATCGCGAACAGTCCGAAGTGAAAAATAAAGACAATCGCAACCACTATAATCGTGTAGTTATTACGCGACCCAAGGTGCTCAGCGACATTCCTTGTACGCTGAGAAGAAGGTATCATAGAAGTGACATCTTTGCACACAACACTCATTGATGGCGCGGAAACATCATTCACCAAAGAGTGCATATGAATAGGTTTGTAAAATTTTATTCGTTAATAGGGTAGCGCCCAATCCACACCAGTGGGGCGATATCGGCTCCGTAAGGTTTTCAAGACGGTACGTATTAATTATCGTCCTGAGGATGGTCGTATGCCCAGTGTTTGTAGCAGTGTCACAGTTGGATGTTTATGACACGTCTATTTCTATTGAGCGAGCCGCCAAAAATCTTCAAGTGGTACGATTTCTCACGGAGAAGGCGCAACCTAAAATTTAAACTTGAAGAAACTCTATTCTAAAATAAGTGAAAAGACGGTTGAAGTCGCCGCTTGTAGATATCTCTAAAAAATAGCGGGGTCTGGTCGTCTGTATCGTAAACATCTTTACATCTGTTTAAAAAATCATTGTTCGCATCTTAACAATAACTGTTTATTGTCCGTCGTAGAATTAAGAATTAATTCGGACCTTGTATGTGTTTGCACAACGTGTGCCGACTAATTAATGAAAGAACGTTCGAAGGATCAGTTGAAAACTCAACAGACTATATTTTAATGATACTTTACAACGAAACTTCAACAATAGTATGAACTAAGGATAACCAATTTGTGTAACTTAATAAAATGCGTTGACAATATCTAAGATGCCGTAGAAGCAATGGAGTCAAACTGCGTGCGGAGTAACTAACGAGAACTAAATCGAATGAACTAATTACCAAGAGTGAATATGGCCGAGTAATCGCGAAGGGCAGCAAGTTAGCGTTAATAAAAACTTGCTCCCTTCTTTATATACAATTGTTCCCTTCCCTCCAAAACGCAGGTAGACCAACGAAAATCGATGACAGAAAAATGGACCTTACGATTCGCTGATGAGCTGTACAAATCAAACAATCGGATTCGGCAAGTGGGGTTGTTCTAGACTTTCCCAGGATGCTCGAATTGCCTTCCGGGAAGTGTATCCGCGTCTATTAACACCTTTGATAACACTGTCCAACACCAAAAAAATTTTGCAATACCTGTTGGGTGATTCTTATACACTCTGTCATCCTAAAACCAAATCCGCAAGTAGAATTGTTCCATCACCCAACGTTTTCGAAAAATTTTGATTTTTGTAAAAATGCATGATTCTGATAAAAAATGACGTGGTACGCAAAAACTAAACACGCGAGAAAGTTCAACTTTGAGTCAGGAGATAGAGGGGACTCTCCTCTACACATCCATATAGCCAATTATATTTTTATGTACTCCCTAATAGTTGTAAATGGTTGTTAAAGTTTGAAAATGTGCCGACGCGGGTACTTTAAACGCTCTATTTTTGTATTTATGTTAAAAATCCTTTATCTAGCAGGAATTTACTATACAGGAATGCATTCTACAGACATTTCTGGTAAAGAAACTATTCACGAAAAGTATTTGCTTCCCTTAATATACGAGAAGGATCAGAAAATATTCATTGACAGCTTGTGCGCGACGCGTTCGCGCCAGACGACCATTGCAGTCTTTTCTCGACTCGCCAGGGCCGTCGCTATGCGTAGTCGACGTTGCTACTACTCAAGTATGTCTTTGCTTACTATACTTAATTACATACATTTTTTTTTTGTCTTTTTGGGTGCCAATCATTATAAAAAATTATAAAAATATGAGTTATATTCACATTTCATTGTGGAAATGCTTAATAAAGAAAATTGAATACAACAACTTTAATACAAAAAATTAAAAAAAAATGTTTTTGCTCCATATTAAATCGATAAAATGTCGCGGAAGTGTATAAATCAGCCGGACTGTTTTATTATATTTATGACGAAATTATTTTAAAATGAAAACAAGGAATACAATTCCAGCATTAATCTTTCATCAAGATATTTCAACAATCGAAAAGCCTTACAATGGAAAAGACTTCTGTGCTATGCTTGTTGAATACTGTTCGACACTTATTACTGAAAATCGGGATAC
>CM052097.1:2527702-2574285 GCA_028453745.1 Agapostemon virescens
ACGAAATTATTTTAAAATGAAAACAAGGAATACAATTCCAGCATTAATCTTTCATCAAGATATTTCAACAATCGAAAAGCCTTACAATGGAAAAGACTTCTGTGCGATGCTTGTTGAATACTGTTAAAATTAAAAATATAATTGGCTATATGGATGTGTAGAGGAGAGTCCCCTCTATCTCCTGACTCAAAGTTGAACTTTCTCGCGTGTTTAGCTTTTGCGTACCACGCCATTTTTTAACAAAATCATGCATTTTTACAAAAATCAACATTTTTCGAAAACGTTGGGTGATGGAGCAATTCTACTTGCGGATTTGGTTTTAGGATGACAGAGTGTATAAGAATCACCCAACAGGTATTGCAAAACTCGAAAAAAGTTTGATTTTGTTGGACAGTGTAAGTGATGGGAATTCTGGTCGTCTCAAAATGCGGAAACAAGAGTCAGCTGAACCACTTGCACAGCCCGCGACGTTTTATCTCGGAAAGATTGTTTGAATAATCGGACCTCGCGGCCCCGCTCCATGAGTGAGCCGGTGAATGTCAGATGCAACGGAGACAGGTCCACTCCATAGTCTACGATTATAGTTTCGATTGCCAGATCAAAATAAATAATAACAAAACCCTCTCATAAAATGTCGCCACAGCGCTGGCCGCTACAATAACTGTGGTGTCAATCGGTCACCGCAGAATAGGGACTTGGATTTCGACTGGATTTACGAATAATGGTTGTTGTTTATGATCCGTGGTAGAATTCTTCGAAAGAAAGGTGTAGAGTGAAAGTTGAAAGATAGCCGCATAGCCGCACATCTGCAGACCCTGCGGCTCTTAAGACTCATTGAGCGCAAGCCCTGCGATAATGCGGGTTTCTGAGTCTATCGCTTGAGCGCCCACCCTGCGACAGTGCAGATGTGTAAATCTGACGCTTGAATTGAATCTAAACGCTTGAACGATTTTGTTTCCATCTTACGCTTCTGTTAAATTGTACATGACGAATATTCAATCACAATATACTATTTTACAAATACGTATAAAGTTTTAAATTTTTGTTTTAACTATTTGTCGTAGATTTAAGTGTGTTTTTAAGAAAAGCATAGGTTAAGCATTTGCCGTTGGAAGTTGTCGGAGTTGGTTGCCGAGTGCTCGCACGTGTATTTACATTGTAGCGCGGCCGACACGTTTTATCGGCCGAACAGTTGGGATCGGTTTCTCTTACACACGGTCGAAACGTTTGAGAGGCCGCGACAAACAAAATCGGCTCTTTTGGAATGCGTGCACGTGGACGGAGTGACTCTGCGGAGTGGTGGAGAATGCGAGGTAAGGCTCTCGATGGCCCGAGATAGGCCGGCAGATTTTGGTGAGGACTTAAACGATCGACATGAACGTCTCCGCAGGGTCAAACGGTCAGGGCACTCGACGAACGTGACACGTGACGAGGAAACGCGTAAGCTCCGGGATGCATGGGTCATGCCGGAATGTTCACCCTTTGACATATTCATTGTTCAGAAATAAGCAAATGAGGCCGGCGTTTGGAATTTAAGTGGCTGATATGTTGTCGGTACTTAGACTTTAATCCTTTTGCTACTGCGAGTGATTGTAGTCATCTGCCACGAAACGACACCCGCACATGACGGATGACTATATTTACCGACTACAAAAATGGAACCAAAAGTTAAGGCAAGTGCTTTCGCTTCGTTTACCTCCGTTCGCAAACAATTGCAAACGCTATTGTTTGATATTTTTCAACATTGTTTTTTCATTAACCCCTGAGACTTAAATTTATTAGGTGGACAAGAAAGTAATGGCGTTTTTTTACATTCTTTTTGTATGCTTTGGAGTACACAATGAACTGATACGCGACAATCGAATATCGACATGCGCAGAAACGGCATTACTTTCCGATCCACTTAATATAATAAATGTGTAGACTTGGCCCCAAATGCTGAATACTGCGCGCGCTTAATGTTTCCACTTTCGACAGGGTGATCCGTTCTGCACGAGGCACTCCGCCGTAGCGAAAGGGTTAAATGGCTCATATGTTGTTGACGCTCAATGTGTTAACGTAAGGACTCATTTGAGTGTTACGAGGATGCATTCTGTAAGAATTCTATGAAGCCGTTTGGAAGATAACTTTTGTATGTCTAGGATATAAAATCCAACAGTAAGACACACAATTGTTAAAAATAATAACTAAACTTTAATATTTTAATCTACGAGTATTGCCTGTAGAGTTACAAACGTGTAACATTTTTTCTGATAGTTTGAAGTTGTTTGACTGACGGTTGAATTCAGAATAAGTATGTCAAGGAGAAAATATTTTTTGCTGTTTCAAATGTTAGAAAACTGGGGATTGACATGTTACTGAGGATGAATGAATGGGCTCAATGTTACCGAGATGGTGGACAATTGTCTTAATGGCCATTTGGCTTTTCTCCGCAATATGAGTCTGCCCTTGACTTGGTCGTCTTCAGGTGGCGGCTTACGACGGAGACACGAAGGTCGTTGGTTAGGGTAGCGATTGTGGTCAATAAATTCGTACAACAGGGTTCGGAAAACGTGCTAAGTTTACCAAATCTAATGTAATTGTTAGTCTTCAAAAGAACCGCAGAAGATAGCGGTTTTGGAGAGTTATTCTTAAAATTTTAATACTAATTTCTTGCCAATTGCTGCTTCCTCTGAGTAATAAATGGTAATTCTAAGAAAGCTTAAGGTTTCCTTTAAGACAATGTAAAAAGGTTCCTGCTTGCAACTGTTGTTACGATATAACCCAATTAAAGGTATGAAATACTGTTAATAACTAAAGTATATTTGTAATTAGCGAGCTTGGTCCTTGCATTTTGCAATGGACACAGAAAATATTTATTTTATATGAAAATGAACAGCCTATTCATAATATATAATTACTTCTGAAGTGAATGTTTATGAAGTTTAATTTAATGGTTCAATTATCCGGAGAATTATTTGAAATCTAGAAAGAGGAGGGTAAAAAATACTGTCATTCTGAATTCGCAAGGAAGTCTAAAAGTTCCGTTCGTGGATCCTCGAGTTATCCCATTTCAGGGGTTAGTGGAGGCGGCGGTAACAAACTGCAGTTTTAAAAGCACTCGCGGCCTATCTATAGTTATTATCACAGAGCGTGGCGATCCTTCGAGAAGTTTAGTTTTAATTTGCCCGAGAAATTCGTCGGGAATATTCTAACTCACTCATCGCGGAGATCAAAACTTTCCAAATATTTAACTTCACGGAAGAATATTTAAGGGAGTAACCTTAAATCGATTCGCGAAGTTGAAGCGACCCAATGCGACTGCAAAGCGTATTGCCATCCCAACGAACGACTTTCATTGAACAATCAAAATTCATCGGATTAACATTGCCAGGATTTTATTTCCGGTCGCATGTCAATTTCAAATTGAACAAAGCCTGCGGAAGATCCTCCAAAGCAAGTGTTGGCATTCAACCAGCTGCTATGCGGCACAAATGTCTTATATTCATTAAACTTAATCGTGAAACTGTTAAACACATATTGCTTGCAACGATTCCATGGCAGTCGTGGTAACGTTCATTAAAATCCTTACTTTCCTATTTACTTTCACTTTTTTTCAATCTACTTTGCCTTTTAATCTCATTTTCCGATCTTATGGATGTTTCCCATAGTTTCCATACGTATGGAGTTGACTTCTCGTGTCACATTTAATTGATCCGCGAGTTATTGCATTTGAGCATCATCCTCATCCAACAATGCTTGCAATTCGCTGTCTTCAAACTTTTTCGGTGGTCTTCCGCGTTCTTCGTTTTTCACGCCAAAATCGCCACTTTTGAATTTTTTAAACCAGTGAAAACACTGTGATTCACCATGAGCATGCTCACCGTAAGTTTCGACAAGCATTCGTCACGATTCCACAGCAGTTTTTTTAAAATGGTAACAGAAAATCAATGCTGTCCGTAAATCGTAGTTTCCAAGCACAAAATTCAACATGTTCAATACTATTATCATTATGCTGTTGTATGAAACTTACATGATTCTATGTTGAAAATCTTTATCAGATGTCAAAACAAGAAAATGATGTCAAGGATGCGGCTTGGCGGTAGCAATTGAGTTGTCCGGAATGTTCGTGCCGATTTTGACGGAAGATTGAAACGCAACGCATTTAAGTTTTGGTATATATTTATTAAAAATAAAAATAAAAATAAATCAGCTAGCACCACGTATGGGAAAATTTCGTTTTCACATTTACAGACCTTACGCATTACATTACATTACACACCAACATTAAACATCTTATGGGAAATAATAAATTAGGTATTAACTCTTTGAAACATAAAATATCTATAACGAGACAGCTGATCTTTATGCAAAATATATATCGTATGTTGTTCGACGTCGTGGCAGGGCACAGTAGCGATAGCGAGCCATAGTCTAACGTCCGTCTCACCGCACTTGTAACGTGATGTGAGAAATGAAAAAGGTGGCGGTAATCAGTTGTCCGGTACACGAACTGTAGCTGACTTGTGGACTTTAATGTTAATATACACTCCCGACTAGAATGTTACACTATATCACAATGTTGCCTTTAACTTAAAAAATGTTGCGTAAAGTATAGTAAACCAGCGTCGTAACGCGTGGTAGAATTCAAACAGCACGTATCACGTGAGCGTAAAAACAACAGCGCGAGCGTCGCAATGTCCAAGTACTTATACTAGTGCTCATTGATGGACACGCGGACAGTTTTACTCCGACGAACGGACACCACGTGCGACGCACTTGAAGAAACGAAAACTAGACAAACCTGCAATAAATCACGATAATTCCTTATTGACCGTTTCCCACTCTTTCAGGCACACACCTTCAAGTACACTGCTTCCAGCATTTATACAACCAATTAAAAAACGCTATATTCCTACGCCTCGAATTACCTTCAACCAATCACGACAAAAACGAGGTGACGACGGACAGAACGCAACAAGACTCATTAAATAATCTAAAAATCGCTAAAAAGACTAACCAGAAATCACAAACAAACATTAAAGAAATCGCGAAGAACACGGACATCAGACGAGTACAGACACTGCGAACAGAATAGAACTCGAAATATAGAAATCACGAACATTCCGATGTTGAAAATAAAGAAAATTTAATTATTTAAATTAAATTAATATATTAATTTTCCATTTCAGTATCAACCCTTTGCACTCCAAGCAATTTTAATCCCATGATCGAGATACTTTTTGACCTAGAGTAATGGGATTGTACGTAGTTAATTTCCCTTCGTGGACAGAAAATAAATTACTATTACTTGTACGTGCAACATTTCAATTTTTACTGATTTTTTAAGTGCAAACATTGTGATGTAAATGGTGTTTTAAGTTATGTGGGGAGATCGAGATGTATAAAATTAAATTGTTGTCAGGTTAACAAAACAATAGAAATACATATATATTTTAGGCGTGGTTGCAATAATTCAGTTACGATCGGTCCGATACGCTAGCACTTGACTGGTAACGGAGTTCTTCGCAATGTTACATCAGATCACACTCTGACCACTATTTTACATCAACTATCACACTGGCTGAACTTTATCACTGTACTCTGTCACTATTTCGCTATAAATAATAACACTTGTCTTATAGGCATTCTTCAGTTGGCGTTTTGCCTATATCATCCAGTCGCTAGATTTTCTGAAAAATACCCGCCCTTCGACGTTAACGGAGTAGGAAAGGTCAAGATTGAAGGGGTGCATCGTCTGGGGTACAAGAGTTTTATGGTGCGACCATTGCCGAGAAATTCGGAGAACTCTTGATCAAATTAGAAACTCGTCGCTGTTTCAGTAAACTCCCCAATTGACCAAGTGTCACGTCTGTATCATAAATTCGTCCCCTTCGCTTGGACCGTTCACCCCTACTAAAGCCCTTTTACTTGAAAAATGCCTACAATAACAGAATGGTAGTTTTAAGTGTCACCTTAAAGGCGGCATTGGAGTATAAGGGGTAAGTCTTATATTAAATATATACGTAACTTCATTATATCTATAGTGCTTCATTAATGCCGTCGTCGCGAATGTAAGCATTCACTGTTTCACACCTTAAATCCTTTTCAAAATGTGCTAAGCAGAAGTTCCGCCGAGGTTATCCTCCATCTCTACGCTTCAATTGCGATGATTGAAGACAAACTTTTTTCTTCCGTTCAGTTTATACTTCACTGGATCTCTGGAATATTATCGTAGCAATTCAAAATCAGCTACTTTTTCCTGCTCTTAACATAATAGACGACAGGATGTTTGCACAAGATGTACTTTTTCATATATTCTTATATGAATCATTTAAAATTCGCTACCGAATGTAAGTTTTTCCAAAGTAACTGTATTCCTTCCTGCGGATCAAAGATGAACATATTTTCTTTTAGTTCTTCAATACGTTTGAAAGACTATCCTGATGCCTACACTTTAATTTCAAGACATTGGCACATATTTGTTTCTGTTCTCACTGTATTTAATAATTTTGAACTAATACAACAGTATTTAAAAAATCACTCAATGTCTTTGCACTTTTGCATTTGAACTACTAATTTTTGTTATACGTACCATATGTAATCGGTCACGAAAGTATTCAAACACTTTTTTAAACGGGAAGAACTATCTTAAAATTGGACCAAGCAACTTGAATATTTTTAGATGTTATTAGACCTAGCATTTGGATGGAATGTTAAAAGAAATAAAAAGATAATATTTAAACCTTTTTTATCTGAAGTAGTAATGAAAATTTAAACATTATGTTTTATAGGTATTGGTAACTTTCGTCCATGATGAAAATTTCGTTGTATTAATTAAACAATTAAAGATAGCGAAAGACGCAGTTTTTCACAATTTTTAATAATTCTTCAATAACTGTGAGAAATGCAGAGATTTTCACATGTTGCCATGTCTGTGTCAACTAATTTTGATGATATTTTCAACAAGCATATAAAAACAAAAAAGGCAATATTGAGATGTTTCTTGCAGACTCAGATAATAATGTTTAAAAGTATTATTTTCTTATTTCTCTTATCATTCAAACGAATTACAACTTATTCTAAAAAAAAAATTGATATATTGTGTAGCAGACTAGTCTTTCTGTCATTTAAAAAAGTGCAAGTGGCTTAGTTCAATTTTAAAAAAGTTATTCTGTTTTACAAACTGAACTGAACTGAACAACTTCCGTGATCAAGTGTACGTGCTCAAAATGCACTGTCTAATTGTGACAGAATTAACACCGTATTAACTTTTTTTAAATTCTTCCGTATTAAATCTTTTTCTGTCCTTAAAATAATTAAAGAGGAAGACGCGATTATGGTAGTTAAAAATCTGTTTGTCGACATTCTTAAAAAATTCAATAATTTTCTAAAATAAGAAAAGAATGTTTGCCAATCGCGAATACAAACAGTCTCATTTTCAGAAGCTTCTGTTTGCAAGTTATAGAACGTTAATGTAATCTAATCAAGTTCAGAGCAAAATGACTTTTGCTCATCAATCATAGATTGACAATTCGTAACGTTGTGCAGCGCGTATACGAGACGCGTCTAAAAAGTAATGAGATAGATATCGATTTTCTCTGAAATTCATCATGGCAGCAATGCCCCTACGCTATTTGATACTTACATATCTCTACTCTACCGTCAGTATTAATCTCAATTCAATCTAGCTATTGCTAGCAATTTCGCAACCAGTTTTACACAGGCCTGATATTACGACGCGTTACGAAAATGGAACAGCTTGCAGCCGCATTATGCAGTTCAATTTTGTGTTGAACTTAATGACAATACGAAGGAAACGTTTAGATATTTTAAGGTAGCTTACGTAGATCTAGCTTTGTCATTTATTCGATATCAAATTAATAAAACGAAGAAAAACTAAAAAATAAAATTTCTGTGATTTTTTATTAAAAACCACGATAGGTATAAACATATTAGCAGCACGAAATTATGGGACCACTTCACACCTATCCTGACGTATTGATGAGCTCTTAGGGTGGTCCTTAAATGTAAACGGTTATTCTGATTTCACTTAACTATTCCTGTTTAAGATTGCAGATTCCTCACAAATTCTTGTAGAAAGTTCGCTAGAGCTTGATAAAAACGACGTCACAGAAGAGAGTCAATATACAAACTACCAAGAGGTTAGAATCTCTCTCGCGGGAGATAGGTTCGTAAACTGCATCATGGTTAAAGAAGAATAAAACGTAGTCGAAAAAGATGAGATAAAACACAAACTATTAAGCCGATAGAATCACGAGAGAAAACTAATCAACATTTTGTGCTTTATTATGCTTTATGACATTTCGTTATTCGTAGCCTGCGAATTTTATGGTTCTTCAAAAAATGAGTAGCGGACACGGAACAGTCAAAATATTAGAAGATGGCGCCGTTTTGAATAGGATAGTCTCTTTGACAGAGGATTAGTTTTTTACAAAAACATCGTCCAAGAAGACCAAATAAAGTACAAATTATCCAGAGGTTAGAACATGAGAGGAAACTAACCAACATTTTTTACTGCGCATTTTATGTTCTTCCAAAAGAAATGAGTAGCAGACACAAGATAGTAAAAATGTTAGAAGGTAGCGCCATTCTGAAGATGATAGTTTCTTTGATCGGCGATTAATTTTTGACGGAAACATCCTCAGAGAAGATCAGATAAAATACAAACGATCAAGAGGTTGAATGACGAGAGAAAATCAATCAACAGTTTGTCTTTTATAACATTTAGTAATTTGTATACCTGTATAAAATGTTGTACACATACAACAGTGAAAATATTACAAAATGGTGCAATTCTAAGAGGAACAGTCTCGCTGATAGGGAACTAGTCTCATTTTGGACACATCTCATATACGTATTATGATCGTAATTTAAAACGGTTGGGTTGCAGCTGGGATCCTTGAACATAATTGAGGAAAGATCGCGGCCACGTGTACTCCGGTAGCGAACCGAAATTGGGACAAGTGAATAGAAACGCGTTCCGGGGAAGTTTGAACGTGACTCGATGGTAGGTACCCACGTATCTCGCCGCGACGATCTCAATTGCGACCTTCGCCGGTGAATCTCGAAGCGGAATCCGTCGGTACGAACAATTTAATCAGCGAGACCGAGTTTATTGGCCAGGACGTCGAACTTAACCTCGTGTTGACCAATTTCGACGGTTTACCCTCCCTGCCTCGTTACCGAGAGAACCTCGGGAAAGATAGACCAGCTCGCTCGACTGAGAGGGACGAAATGGTGGAAGGGTGACACGGGGGTATACGTAGGGAGAGGGTTGCATTTACCGTTAACCGTGTCACGAGGAGTTTGCCGTACTGTAGTTATAGTTAGCACCATCCTCGGTACCAGATCCTAGTCGAGAAGGAGAGAGAGAGAGAGAGAGAAAGCGAAAGAGAGAGAGAGAGAGAGAGAGAGAGAGAGAGAGAGAGAGAGAGAGAGACTGCTCGATGGAGAAGGTGGCTCCCAGATACTTCGAAGAGAAGTTGCTATGGTTGATATTATCTCCTCACCCGCTGGCTTAACCCTATCCCTATCCCTATCCCGCTGCAGACCACAGTTCTGTCGTCGTTCTTGGACAGCTCGTCCTTCTGAACTCAGTCCTCCACTCGTTCGCACCCCTTCTCGTGTTCGCTCGCCGCAGATAACTAGCTTGGCCGTTGTCCAGAATTCGTCGGCAGCCGCCGCATTCCAATAGGGTTTCCCTCTTTGTAGCGGACTGAAGAACAGTAATATATGCGAGCGTTGGGTCCAACGAGATTCTCGTCCGGTCGCGGTACGCACTCACCGCGAATTCCGACGCTTCACATTACCCGCCAAACGGTAGTACCGACACAACTGATCGATGTAATCGGTCCAGCTCGTTTCGGTCGGAACTTCGATACTGTAATCCGCGATAAAACTGTAAGACACACAGGGGATCGCGAAAGTATTCGAACGGTTTAAAATTATCTATTGGAAACTGTTATGTCGTAACAACATTTAGGTATACAGCAAACATAGGAATCTTTCCGTAGATTTAATTTAGACACCCGGTATTATTTAAGACAAGGCATTCGTACTTTCCCCTGTTATAAACCGCCGAAACTTCCCCACAACATCTTGTAACCAAGTGCAAGGAAAAACCGAGGACAACTACCTGCGATCGCGCCGCTCGACTAAGTCATCGTCAACTCTGGTATGCTAGACTGCACCACAATTTTAACCGTCACCGAAACACTTCCATCCAACTCGCACTCGCTCGTCTGTAACAGTAATTTTAAGTGTTAAACTCGCACATGAGACTAGTAAAGTCTAATCTTATTATCAAACGAGTTGTTTGTTTTTGTTAAACCATTGGCACCACTCCTAAATATTCGAACATTATTAAGTTAATGGTTAAAGCGTACGAATAAATGCAACTCTATGGAGTCACTTTTAATAATTATTCGCGCGTGCTCTATAGAAATTTTAAAACGAGTACTTGCATTGCGAATAATCATTTTATTCCAGTAGTAAGTAGTCACTGCCCTCATTATAAATGCAAGATTTACACTTCAACGTGTAAAAGATTTGGGTTTTATTAATCCCTTGCCATACCATTTTCTTTGTAACTAAAGTTATTATAACATCTTCACCTCTAAAACTGTTATAGATGAGAAAAGATAATTTATACCTTTTATACTGCTACATTTACTTCGATGCTTAAACATGATTACAAATGAACAACATTTGATTTCATTTAAAAGGGAAGCCATAATGCTTATATTTGTTAGACTTTATTTAAAATCTTCGCCACGAATCTGACTCGTTATAATATGGCAAGGGGTTAAGATAGATTGTAGACGAGAAAATATTATTTTTGTTGTTCGGTGGCTAAATTGGGAATCTCGCAGCATACGATTCCCTCGTCGGTGTAGCGACTTCGTGGGGCCTTATATGGTATACAGTGAGTAACTTTAATATTCGGACACTTTAAAATTTTTACTTTGTCGCATTGTAATTTTGTTCACGATGCAGGAAAAATAAATTAATTCTAAATTACATTCCTACATAATGTCCAGTTAATAAAAATATAAATTTTATTTATATAATTACTAGCGTTTATTAAATGTTCTATTTTAAACAAAACAATGTCTGGTTTTAACGTTACAATAATATTCGGATACTTTTAAAAACTGATGGTTATTGTACTAATTTTTACAAACGAAAAGTAATTTAATATCGTGTAGGATATCCTTCTTGACGAATGACCCCTTTTAATAGTTGAGGCATATTGCAAATTATTTTTTTCAAATATTCATTACTAATATTATTCCATTCCTCTTTCAGTCGTTCTTTTAACATTTCTGCAGATGTTATTGCAGTTGTTCTAATTCGTCGGTCTAGATCATCCCATAAATTCACTATAGGATTCAGATTTGGGGACTGAGGTGACGGTTGTAATAATTTTGGACAATTATATAGAAAATATTCCCGTACGATACGTGTCTCATGCTTGGGGTCATTATCTTAATAATACTTAAATGTATTTTGAATCTCCGTTTTTATTGCACTTTTACGTAAATTATTTTTTAAAATGTTCAAGTATACATTTTCGTCCATTATGTTATCAATAAAAATTAATTCTCCCGTTCCAAATGTTGAGATATGTCCCCAAACAAGTACATTTCCACCTCTATGCTTTATAGTCGGCTCCGTATTATTAATTTTGAATTCTTCATTTTTCTTTCGCGACACCATTCTTCGTCCATCCGATCTAACAATGTTGAATTTACTCTCATCACTAAAAATAACGTCATTCCACCACGCGTCTTCTTTTAAAACAAATTCTCTTGCAAAATTTAATCTTTTCTTTCTATCAGTTTCATTCACACACCGTTTTTTCCGAGCAACTCGTCCATTATAACTACATTCTTTTAATGCTCTGCGTATTGTTTGGGGGTGAACTTTCCTTCCAGTTTCTTCTAATAATTCGGCAGCTAATTTTGGTGCACTTAATGTACGATATTTCTTTATTTTTCTTATAATTTTTCTTTTATCTTGCGTGTCCAAAATTTTTGTTGGCCTCTTTGCGGAATAGATTATATTCGGTCTTTATACTTAAATCTTTTAATAATATCTCACACTGTGCTTTTAGTAATTTTAAGCATTGCTGCAATTTTCATTTACGATTCACTTTTTGCATTGTAAAAAATGACAAGTTGGCGTACATTGTATGAAGTGTTTCTCTTACGTCCGATTATTAACAGTGAACTTAGTGAATATCTAAACGCAACTGATTTCCTGAGGCTCGAGATAGTTTACACAGACTGTAATGTTTATGAACATACCTCACAATCGCATTAAATATCACACTAGCTCACGCAAATTATTACATTCCGAGGTGTCCGAATATTATTGTCACGTTAAAACTAGACATTTGTTCGTTTAAAATAGAATACTTAGTAAACGTTAGTAATTATATAAATAAAAATTATGCTTTTATTAACTAGACCCTATACAGTAATGTAATTTAGAATTAATTTTTTTTTTCTTCATCGTGAACAAAATTACAATGCGGCAAAGTGAAAATTGTATAGTGTCCGAATATTAAAGTGATTCACTGTAGATGAGTCCCAGGCTCGAAAAGCTTTACTAGTTGTTGCGACGGCAACACCGAAGGTTGTCCGTGCCTAACCCTGCGTTCAGAAATGTATAAGTCATAAAATAAAAGACAGGTAGAAGGCACGAATTACGACCCGCGCCGCACGCGGACAATTTTGACTCCGACGAAGGGACCCTACGTGCGACGCACGTGAACAAACCCACGTGCAACGCACGTGACGACACGCAGACAAACCCTGCAATAAACCACGGTAATCCCTCATTGACACCATTTCCTATTCCTTCAAATATACTCCGTCAAGCACTGACCATTTCCCACTCCTTCAGATATACTCCTTTAAGCATGCTCCTTCCATCATTTCCACAACCAATTAAGAAATGTTACATTCCTCCACCAAAAATTACCCTGAACCAATCACGACAAAACCGAGGTGACGACGGACAGAACGCAACAAGAATCATTAGATCACAGAGAGAACTCACAGAAAATGCGAACTAGATCTCATAGACAACACGAACAATACTAACAAGAAATCGCAAACAGACGAATACAGACATCACGAACAGAACAGAATTCGAACATAGAAATTGCGAACGTTACCAAGTGAAAATAAAGAAAACCCGCAACCAATACAATCGTGTAATTATTACGCGAACCAAGGTGCTCAGTGACAATCCAGTACACTGAGAAGAAGGTATGACCGACGTGACACCTTCGCATACAACACTAGTAATGTTGTGAATATACCTGGAAAATTATAAATAAATAACTATAGAATCTAATATAAATATATGAATAAAATAATAATTATAGATATGGAAAATTATAAATAATGTTTGAAAGAAATGGTAACATCCATATTGTAAATTTCTTTTACGGGCCTCGGAATTGATCGACTGATAAAATACTTATACAAAATATTATTTTTGTTGAGAAAGAAGCGAATAAGGGAGCACTTAGAGATATTAAGAGAAAGCCTACTACGTTGACACCAAGATTTAAAGTTATTGACATCACGTTATATTAATAAAGAAAGATTCTATTATTTGTTTAGGCATTGTTCACCACCAAGTAATTTTCCATTATAGCGACTTCATATGGACAGCCGCCGTAACAATACGTTACAGGCGATTTACTAATTCACGTGTAAGTCCCCAATACGCTATTCCAGAGAACTTTCCGAAGGTCCTCACGAGAGAGCAGAGTCAAACAGGATTCAAACGTTCCTCTTTCACGAGCGTATCTGCGGCGAAGACTCTTGCCTTAATTCCAACAACCCGCAATCGGTTCTCGCGCGTAGTTTACCGTCAGCAAAGCACGGATACTCTACGACGACTATACCTGGCTGTGCGAAATTTGCCTCATCGATCGTCAATGAACCATCCTTTCAGCCACTTTGAATGGCTGGGCGCGATACGTCAGCCTGGCCGATTCGCCGGCTGCGGTTTCATCGCTGACGCGATAGTTTGATCGTTCCGCGCGTCGTCGGTGCTGCACAGAAAAACGAGCACCAAGTGGTCCGGGGCACCGTTATTTGTTCGCTCGTTTGCTCGTTCGTTCGGCTACGCAAGCGCATCAACCTTTACAAAAAAAAAAAAAAAAAAAACAGAAAAGGAAGAATTCAAAAGGAACATTAATTGTGCGCACAACCCGGAAGAACCGGCGCGTCGTTGCTGAAAATTAACGGCTAGTAAACTGGCGTGGCATGCGCGGTCTTCCGGAGGTCAATAATTAAATCCACTCCAGCGCGGTCGAACTTTGATTCTCATGAATTTTTACCGAGTCTGGGTACCGGTGAGTTACGCTTACTAAGGGAAAAACAGGGGGCAGTAAAGGCTGCCCTGCAAGTCTCGCAGAGAACCGCGATGTTTCATGCGATTAGTGTGGTCGTGCCAATTTGGTGGTAAAAGAGGCCGACACTGCTGATTTCGTTGAGGTACAACGGTTGTCTTGCATAATATGCATGACATGGGAATAGTTATCGATCCGTGAGGCGCAGACTCGAATTGTAAACTTGTAAAATTGTAACTTCTCTCAGTACTCAACAATACTAGAGGACTGCTGCGTCCACATTCCTCAAGTAGAGGTAAAATAACGACAAACAATAATTAACATTAAGACCTTCAATCATTTCTTCGCTCGAAGAACAGGTAATATACAGAAAAATAGTAAAAGACAAAGCACAATTGGAACAGACGAAATACAAATGATAAAGGACGACAGACAAAATGTAAAAAAAACGAGATATAAATCATAAAAGACGACAGACAAAATGTAAAAAGCCGAAATACAAATGTAAATAGACGACAGTCTACAAAATGTAAAAACTAAGTATAAAATGAAAGAGACTGTGTAAAAATCTCAAAAGACTAGCCGCGAACGTTGCAATGACTTTATACATATACCAACGCTCATCGCAGACTCCATTCACCAATAAGTGCATACAAAATATTTGTAAAGAAAGAAATACAAAACAAATGTAAATGACAAGGTACTAATGAAAAGGACGAAATATGGAAATGGTAAAGAAGACTCTGTCACGTGGAGTCCACAGAATGTACAGGGTGGTCCAAGCAACGTGTACACCGTTATAACTTCCAAAATATGCGTTGCACGAAACAATATTATATACAATATTATATACAAAGGATTAAGAGGGTACACCATGTAGTATATTAATTATTTTTATAGGTAGAGGCATTTCGGAGATTTGATGGTCAACTTTGTTTATTTAAACAGAAAACTATATTTTGTATACCAAACTATGGTAGAGTATCGAATTGTAAGTAAACAAGTATTGAGCATTATTATCCCTAAACCTAATAGATAACGAGTAATTTCACGTTAGCTATCGCGTAAACATCGCTGTCCTGCGGAATCTGTGGTATAAGGTTGAATCTCCAACTTGATATTACGTGAAAAAAATTTTCAAGTAATAACGTGAAATTACTCAAAGTTGACCTTCAAATCTCTGAAACGCTTCCACCTATAAAAAATTAATACACTACATAGTGTACCTTCTTAAACCATGTAACTTTTGTATGTAACATTCTTTCGTGCAACACATATTTTGGAAGTTATAACGGTACATGTTATGTGGACCACTTTGTGTACCAGGTCTGTAAATATGAAACCCCAATTTGCCCATATTAGCTAGCTGTCAATATAGTTACTATCAAATTGCTTCATTGGCGCCATTTTCTTGTTTTCACATCTAATAAAGATTTTCAACTGACAACCATGCAAGTTTTATACAACAACATATTTTTTATGTACGCGTTCAACATGTCAAATTTTGTGCCTGGAAATTACGATTTGCGGACAGCATTTATTTTCAGTTACCGTTTGAAGAAAACTGCTGAGAAACACATTGAATGCTTGTCGAAGCTTGCGGTGATCATGCTCTTGGTAAAACACGGTGCATTGAGTGGTTTAAAAAATTCAAAAGTGACGATTTTGACGTGAGAAACGTCAAATGTGGAAGGCCACCGGAAGAGTTTCAAGGCAGGGAATTGCAAACATCGTTGAATGAGGATGACGCTTAAACGCAACAACAACTCGCGAATCAATTAAATGTAACACGAGAAGCCGTTTCCTTAAGTTTCAAATCTATGGGAAAGATGCAGAAGATCGGAATATCAAAAAGGCAAAACAAAGTGATTTTGCTTGGTGATAATGCACCATCACACACTGCATAACCGGTCAATGAAACTATTGAGGCGTTTAGATGGGAAATACTTTCGCATGCGCCATACTCACCAGACTTGGCTGTATCCGATTATTACTTATTTGCATCGATGGGACACGCACTTGATGAGCAGCGCTTCGCATCTTACGAAAATATGCGAAAATGGCTCGATGACTGGCTTATCTTAAAAGAGGAACGGTTTTTTGACGAAGTATCTGTTGAAGCTTTCCTCTTGAACGTAGCATAACTTCGAACGGTAAATCGGAAAGTTCCGTCCGTTTTTTTACAAAAAGTAAAGCTTTATTCATGAAAGAAAATGAAAAAGTACGTTAATCAAAATATTGTCCACCGTTAGCGATGACTTTTTCCCATCTTTCGGGCGGCAAGCGAATTCCGCGTCGAAAGAATGATTCATCTTTGGAGGTTATCCAGGCGGAGATCCATTGTTCGAGATCTTCGTACGAATTAAATCGTTCTTCAGCAAGTGCGTGTGCCATCGACCGAAACAAGTGGTAGTCACATGGGGCACAGTCTGGTGAATAAGCCGCATGTGGTAGCACTTCCCAGCGAAGTGCTTCATGCAGCAAAATCACCTTACGCTGTCTCATTTCATATTGTGGTCGTTTTTCGTACAATGCTCGACTCAAACGGATAATTTGTTGTCGGTAGAGATCTCCTGTAACTGTTTGACCAGTTTTTAGGTGTTCATAGTATACCACACCTTCCTGATCCCACCAAATGCAGAGTAAAGCCTTTTTTCCGTGGATATTCCGCTTTGGCGTCGATGTTGAGGGTTGGCCAGGATCACAAATGGTTTTTCGACGTTTAGGATTGTCAAAATAAATCCATTTTTCATCCCCAGTGATGAGACGATGGAGAAACCCCTTTCTTTGTTGCCTAGCAAGCAAAATTTCGCAGATGGTTTTCCGCCTTTCAATGTCTCTTGGCTTGAGTTCATATGGGACCCACTTTCCTTCCTTGTTGACCTGCCCTAAGGCTTTTAAACGGTCGGAAATGACAGATTGAGCACAATTTAACGCTTCTGCAATTTGTTTTTGCGTTTGACATGGATCTTCATCCACCAACGTCTGCAATTCTTCGTCTTCGAATACTCGTGGCCGTCCAGAACGCTCTTTGTCCTCCAAAGAAAAATCACCATTTTTAAAACGTCGAAACCACTCTCTACATGTTTTATCGGAAACAGCATTATCGCCATAAACGTCTACAATCATTCGATGAGCTTCAGCTGCCGTTTTCTTCCAATTGAAACAAAAGACTAACACTTCGCGCAAATGACGCTTATTCGGCTCAAATTCCGACATCTTCAATGTAGAAAAAAACGAAGTTATTGATGCAAGCGTAAATTGTTGTGTACTGAGTTTTATTAACAGATGTTCAAACTAAAAAGTTAGCCTTACTTTAGAGGTTATAGTTACCCACAGTTCGAGCTACGGCTACTCGACGCTAGATGGACAGAACTTTCCGATTGACCTAATACAAATTTTCACCTTACAGATTTTACCTGTCGACGCCCAACACCGAGCCTCGTCACCGCCGGCCGGGAAACCCCGCGCTCCCACTACTCTTAACGCTCTAGACAACAGATAAATATGAAGCACCATCATTGGCCAATACTTGGTTACTCAAAATAGTATATAAGCAGGCAATGTATCCAAACGCATCAGATCCGATCGGCCGACTCACGCTGACGCTTGCACATTCAACTATGGAGAATAAACTTTCATTCAAAACGAAGCTACCTCCATCTCATTAATTTGCACTGGAACGAGTATGTGTTCCTACAAGGCATCGCACTTGAGCGACTGCCTATCTTGAGCATCCACAAATTGTCAGAGAGGTGGAGAAAATGTATAGCTACCAATGAGCAATACTTCGAATAAAATATTTGTATCATTCTTATACAGGAAATATGTACTTTTTTTTAAACAAAAATTGCGGTTTCATATTTACATATTTGGTAGGCTATTATCCTTAGTAGATTCCGACGTGGATTGTGAACAAAGGAACTCGTCCAGATATCATTGACTAGGTCAAGATATTATTGGCAGTTAGGTAATGTGATGACTACCTCCTACGCTCGCCGACAGATGGACAGACGGACAATTGGACGCCCTTTCCCGCTACTACCTGATCCGTCACCAATTTCTATACCTACTGTCCTGAACTCACCTCCGATATCCCAGCGTTTAAGACAAAGCTTGCTAGATAGCCTCACCGACGAATCCTCCAGAAAGCCATGGATGAAACAGTCCCTTTTCCTTTCCATCTCTCCGGCCCACGTTTTCAACAGCTGAAAACGATTTAAAGTTGAAGCTGTAATAAATAAGATTAACCCGATCTTACTGATAACAAAATTTGTAGACAACGTCAATATTCACGTCGAGTAGTCAGCCTTTACTGAGATAAATGTCCCAAAGATGTGGCGATTAACCCCTTGCCGTACTATGATGAGTCAGACTGGCGTTGAAGATTTTAAATAAAGTCTAATAAATATAAATATTATGCCTTTCTTTTTAGACGAAATCAAATGTTGCTAATTTGTAATCAATATTTAAGCATTGAAACAGATGTAGCAGTATGAAAGATATAAATTCTGTATTCTCTTCTGTAATATTTCTAGCGATGAAGATGTTATAATAACTTCAGTTAGAAAGAAAATAGTATAACAAGGGGTTAAGAAAAGAATTTGCTTTATAAATAGCTTATTAAAGGCAAGATGAAAGGATAGATTGTCTATTTTTCAAAATGCATGTTAAGGGAAACCTTTGTATGGAGTAGAATCCTTTAATTGCAAAAAATGTGAGACCCTTTCGATGGCCCAGTGCTTGGATAGAAATATATGCATGTCCCAGTTATTGGACACTTTAGTCATAGTGATCGAAATCCGTGTGACAGAAAGCACAGCGAATTAAAGAACGAACAAATGTTTGTGTGCATCATTTCTTATTAGTTTGTTTTATTATTACTAGTACGGTTAATTTCTAAATAACTTCGTATAAAAGAATGGTTTATGATATGTTTCTATATATTTAAGGAAAACATCGAGCGTCCGGTACTAAGGATACCCAGTCTACGAAACCAGAGAGACGGGAGGAAAAAGTGCGTGGAGGGCGAGCGGCCAAGGGAAGTTCGAAAAATAAGAAGAACAATCGTGCAAAAGCCAGCGGGTCTGTAACTAATGGTGGAATGGCCGCGACCTGCAAGGCAAAAGTGCCGCTCGTTGCCAGTCCACGGGTTGCCACAAATTCTGCCTGCTGCCCATAAAGCCGGAGAAATGGGAGCACGGCCAAAACAATCGCGCGACGTATCCCGTAGGACGCTGTGCCATTTCCGTATCCTGTCCCGTCCCGTGCCATTCCGTTCCATTTCGTATACTGTGGCGACCCAGCCGCGCTTTTCTTATGTGGCCACGCTTTTCTAGTTTTTACCGTTGTTCGTGCGGGCGTCCGGAGACCGGCATTGCCGACACTGCGAAACAGGATGCCGTGGGTGGACAGAAGAGAATCACGACATGGGGTATCGTGCCGCCTTTAGATCATAGTTGGGTATTATTCGTGTTCAATAATTCATTCGTTTATTGGATATTCGTTCCTGTTATTCGTCGCTAGTTCATTCCTCGTTCGCTGTTCGTCGAATAGTGACATCGCGAGATAATGAATCACGAATTTGTCCGTTTTCCCTTTCGCGTAGGTTTTAAAAGTCTCCACATAATTAAATTTTCATATTGTTTTCGTCGAACAGAAACGGTGTTATTCATTGATGTATACCTTTCATATTTTGGCTTCGCAAGTGTTTTGCCGAGCGTGCACAATAAGTTGCAATCAGTGCTGCAAACAAGCAAAGGTTATAAATCTTCATTTCGACATAGTCCCACTGCGGGTGAGGGCTCTTCTATCTTTTCGGAGGATAGGATAATTAATGATGTTAGTGGCATGTTAAGACGGAAATAGCGCCTTAAGAATATTTTTAAATGCGTGAAGAAGTTTATGATTCGAACAAGTGTGTTCCGCTATTTTTGAGGAACCGTTCATTTGAAATGCCAGATGTTTTAATCAGTATTTTTGCCAGAGCTCGGAATGTCGATTTATTAGAGTTGTTCTTTGTAGAACACGTGCGCTTCCGAGACTTTTGTACTCAATAGCAATTGACGTACCATAAACCTCCAGATGCACACCGTCAGGTATTAACGAGCGAGCGACCACCCTTGGATCAGTATCTTTGACGTACCGTCTTGGGGACATTTCGCTACTTTTCTCATCCCACCAGTGCGGGGTGGGCGGCAAATTAAGAAACCAATCAGGGTTTACATATATTTTTGTACGTACTCATTGGTTGTGGATATTTATACCCCATCGATGAGCACTAGTACAAGTATCCGGTCATTGCGACCCTCGCGCTGCTGTTCTACTTTCTTTCACATAGGCTATTTATCCATAACTTTCATAAGCTGTTTGATTCTACTTCATACGCTATTTCTTCATTGTATAATTTAAAATAACATTGTAACATACGGTAACGGTCTAGACAGGAGTGTATATAATCATTAAAATTCACACGTTTAGAAGCAAAATTCGTGTACTGGTCATCTGATTATGGCCCTTTCTTTCCTCATACCACCTTACAAGTACGGTGAGACGTGTGTTAGACTACGGCTCGCTAATATTGCTGAGCCCTGTCAAGATAAATAACATGGTGGACAAAAGTGCGCGTCAAGTATGTTAACAAAAAATACATATTTATTTCAAACTATATTCAAAATTTTTATTTCTAACAAAACGTAGAAATTACTGTGTATCGAGTGTTTTAGCGAGTATAGAGGTTAATGTTGAACTGCTCTCGTACAGTTTTCCTTCTGTAAGAGTCAGGATTTAGGATGGTTGGCTTGGAGCTGGCGACGATATATTAATTTAGAGAATTCGCAGTGCGTTAATTATTGTATTAAAATCTTTAGTGCAATATCATATTGTGAAATTAGTAGACCCATTGCCTGTGGAAATAAAAAGGAGAACGCGAAGAAGTAGGACACGTCGTTATCACGCTACCTTGAGATTATTCCGAATTGTCAAGTTGTGTAAACAATCCCAGGCCAGTGAGCTCATAGCGGAGCATGGCACTTAATCCGCTTCCGAAGGACCGGCGCTCACTCATTACTAAATTAGATCTATGATCGAACAGCTGCGAGGCGTGTGATCGGTGATCGGGTAAACCGTAGTTATAGTTTCAAGCTGTGTTGGCTACCTCCTACTAATTCTGTGATTATTAACCCCTTGCCATATTATGACGAGTCAAATTCGTGGTGATAATTTTAAACAAAGTCTAACAAATATAAATATTATACTATCCTTTGAAGACGAAATCAAATTTTATTCTTCTGTAATCTTATGTCCTATTAGTATACGTTTGTCTTAATTAGATATATCATTATTATCGTTTATATCATAGTCATTATCAGTATTATTATCATTGTTAACATTACCGTTACGTATGACAATATCGTCCTAGAACCACTATTTGCATTGCGTTATCTCGGATTGCAGTCTGGCTTTACGCTACGATCGATTTTGGGTTTGTCATTTTTGAGAAGTCCCCTCAGTGCCTCTTCTATAAATTTATTATTTTACGACTGCGAGTACGGCTGAAAAGTATCACCGAATTTTCGTAAAGAAAATTCGGCCGTATCGCTCTCAATGGCGCTTGACGTAGCGTCTCACCTATAGCGATAATGCCCATAATTTATGGTTCGGTTCCTTAAAATGTAAAAGGGTCTTCGTGACATTTTCTGCGCACCCTCTTGGCCCATTTACCCCAAACTAACTCACCAGATTGTAGGCATTACGCAACTTGAAAACCACCGATAAGGTAAATAATTAACCACAACTATAATTCTACCACTTCCTAGTTTTCTTTCGAAAGGGGTTTAAGGTTTTCTTCTTTCCGAATACTTTTCTCTACGAAGAGAGCATTTCGACACCCGGGATTGCCGAATATATTATGCAAATAAACGAACTTAACAACAAGTCTTAATAATTTTCCATTCGGGACAAGAATCCTCACTATTTTGCGGGAAACACTCCTGTCGTATTGGGCCAACATAAGAGTAATCAATATTTAAACATTGAAATAGATGTTTATTTTGTTCCTTTATAATCAATATTTAAGCATTAAAGTAGATGTAACAGTATAAAAGATATAAATTGTATTTTCTCTTCTGCAACATTTTTAGTGAGAAACGCAATATAATAGCTTTAGTTTGTAGGCAGTTTTCAGGGAGAAAAGCCGTAGTAATGGTGAACGGGCCGAGCGAAGGGGGTGAGTTTATGATGCAAACGTGACACTTAGTCAACTGGGGGGCTTAAGGAAACAGCGACAAGTTTCTGATTTGATCAAGAATCCTTCGAATTGCTCGGTAATAGTCGCACCATAGAACTCGTGTACCCCAGATGATGTACCCCCTTGGTCTGGACCTTCCCTTACTCCGCTAACTTCGGAGGGCGAAAATATATTTTTCGGAAAATCTAGCGATTGGGTAACGTAGAGCAAACGCCCACTGAAGAATACCTATAAGACAACGCGCGTATCCACGCAGAGTGTTCGGTAAGAGTGTTAATGTGAAGTGTATAGAGTTAATGTAAAGAGTGTAAAGTAAATGTCAGAGTGTGATTTGATGTCGTAATAACGTTTGCGAAGAACCCCGTTTACAAGTCCCAGCGTATCAAACCGTTCGTAACTGAATCCTGTAACCACTCCTAGTATATGTCTATTTCCCCTTGTTTTGTTAACCTGACAACAGTTTAATTTTAAACCTCTCGACCTTCCCACAAGTTACAAATAAAATGGTATGGTAAGGGGTTAATGAAGATTTTAAGGAACAATATATATATTAGAAGATTACAGTCATCTCCTTAACTAGATTTATCACTGCACAATCGAAACCTTTATTTTGAAGAAGTTTATTTTACTACATCCATCGACACAACAAATATATACGCCATATTATATTTCGTTTTATGTCAAGCAAATTAAATGAACAGACGGCGTGTTTCATACTGTTGCAATTAACGAAGGTATTCGACAATGGAATTGCTTTACTCTTTATAATTATTATTCGCACAATAGTTTTTAACGACGTGAACGCCGCAGCTGTCTGCGAATAGGAACGTTCACCGTCAGTGCAACTAATTTTCAAAGAACGTAGAGCAAAATAACCCAAGTGTTAAGCAACTTGGTTGTCGTGTACTCAGCGCAACGCGATTTACCAGTTGCACGATGCAAGACCGCGTTAAAACAACCGAATGCAGCGCATGATTAATGCCCGCGTCTCTCGTGAATGCAATCTGAATTTCTGCGATGACGAAGCAATTCTAAATTAACTACAACGCGGACTCGCGGCCGCAGTTCTTGCTTCTATTGCGTTCCCGCTAGGTACGCGTGAAACAATAGAGCTCGTCCACTTCGAAAAACAACGGGACACGGGACAATATGCGCTGCAGTACCAAAGGGTTGTTGTCGGGCGAACACACATCACGTCTCTAAGAAACGTTCGAAAAAAGGTTTTCAATTTACAATAAACAGAATAAAACAGATCGCTTGATACCACGGGAAAACAAACCACCCTACGTACTAGGTATGTAAATATGAAACCGGAATTTTGTATAGAAAATACAGATTTGTCGTATGAAAATTATACAAATATTTTGTTCAAACTGTTACCCATCGGTAACTATGCATTTTTCCTATCTCTCTGACAATTTATGCATACCACGCCAAAATAACTGTTCCTCTTTTGGGGCAGATCTGTCATCGAGTCATTTTCGCACATTTTCGTAAGATGCAAAGCGCTGCTCAGCAAGTGCGTGCCCCATCGATGCAAATAAGTAATAAATGGATGCAGCCAAGTCTGGTGAGTATGGCGCATGCGAAAGTATTTCCCATCTAAACGCCTCAATAGTTTCCTTGACTGGTTATGCAGTGTGTGATGGTGCATTATCACGAAGCAAAATCACTTTGTGTTGCCTTTTCTGGATCTTTCCCATGGCTTTCAAACGTATGCAGACGGCTTCTCGTGTCACATTTAATTGATCCGCGAGTTGTTGTTGCATTCAAGCGTCATCCTCATCCAACGACGCTTGCAATTCGCTGTCTTCAATTTGTTTCAGTAGTTTTCCACATTCTCCGTCAAAATCGCCACTGTTAAATTTTTTAAACGACTTGAAGCACTGTGGTTTACCAAGTTCATGTTCACCGTAATCTTTGACAAGCATTCGATGTGATTCCGCAGCAGTTGTCTTCAAATGGTGACAGAAAATCAAGGCTGCCCGTAAATCGTAGCTTCCAGGCAGAAATTTCGACATGTTCAACGCTATTAACCCTTTCGCTACGGGCGGGTTCTCCGCCGCGGTACTCCCGCTGAACGGGCCCCTGTGACAAAACTGCATCGAGACCGATCGTTAGCAGCCGCGCTCATGCCTGATTACACCCAGGCTGCTTTCGCAGTGTTTTCAAAGAAAAAAACATTTATTTCTCACGAAACAAAAGACTAAAACTGCACGTCCAGAGTGACATACTTGATGTGCCATAACTGCATACGCTCGTCGAATGTACATTAGGCGACACTTTACGGAAAGCGATTATAGTCGCCCGTAGTGTCTCAGTGGCATCTTATGTAATACCTCAATGGCACCTTATGAAGGGCGACTATAGTCGCCTGTAATAACGAAATGGTTAAAAACTGTTGTACGAAACTTGTATGGTTGTGAGTTGAAAATCTTTAACGGATGTGTTGCGGTCTGTGATGGATTTTTCAATCCGTCAGACTTTGGCTGTTTGCACGTGGTGTGCCGACTAAATTTTAATGATTAACTAAACTTCTCGAAGGACCACCTTCCCTGTTTAGGAAGGACTATATATAACAATGTTCACGAGGTTCGAAGTACTGACTGAGGCTATCGTGATGTACAAGTACGATGTATAACACGAAACGTGACAAGATTGCGTCTCTCTAAGTATCTATGTATCTAAATGTGTTTGTATTCAACTATCTCGAGACAGCCACGAGTTCGCGCTGATAAAGGCTTGTCCCTACTCTTTCCGTTGATCATCGGAATTGATCAACGGAAGTCTATGAATATTTTCTGGGCCTTACGATTCGCTGGGAGGGCTGTACAAGTGACAACAATCGAGGGTAGATAGTGGGGATACTGGAGGCATATTTAAGGGTGACCAAATTTGCCGAACCAGGAAGTGCACCCACATCTGCAAGTAATTTAGATCAGGTGGTGGAACCACCCGATCGTGTCGAAAGCGTAACTAAGATGGTCACTTGTACAGCGTTCGACCCCCTATTGTCTAAGGGTTCGTCGAGTCGAAGGAGGTGTAGCCCCTGTGCCTTGGGTCGGCCGGCAATGATTGCCAGATGTGGCGGTGACAGGCCCACACCGTAGCCTTAAGAATCTAAAATCAAAGAACCAAGGCCCAGGGTAACAATAGTGACTTCCTGTCATAAAAGTTCGCCCAGCGCTAACCGTTCAGGATGTCAAACAAGAAAATGGCGTCAATGACGCGGTTTAATGATAACTGCACTGACAGCTAACGTCACGTATGGGCAAACTGCGGTTTCATATTTACAGACCTGTGCACGTTTGTTCCTCACTCGACTAACGCAGCGTGAACAAAGTCTCTTGATCGTTAATGGTGTTTTGTAGGCATTGTCGTAGTGGTAGAAGCTTGTTTTTTACCTCTTGTGCTGTCGTTTCATGCTGAGGCATCGTTCGTCGTTTGGGCGCGTTGCTCAGGCATTTGTCGTGACGGGCTAGTGAGTCGCCTTCACGAGCTGCAGTTACTGCTGGCCTAGTATGGTCGTTTTGAAGAGAACGTGAGTTCGGTACCGTTCGTCTTCAATAGGAGTCAATCGCTCAGTTGAAGTTGTCGTAGACAGGTTTATAGGTCTACACATAATTAAATTTTCATTTTATTTTCGTCGAACAGAAACTGGTATTATTCATCGATGTATACCTTTTATATTTTGACTTCGCAAGGTTGCGAATCTTTTCTTTGACTTACAAGGGAACACATTCAGATGCGAAAATCCGATTTTGATGAAACTTATTGTAGTGTATGTAGGTGTATGAATTGAGACTGGACATGTATAATCCTTCACCGACTATATTTCTTAATACCCAAAAATATTAAAGTAATGTGTTCGCTATTACAACCGGAGTAAGTCACGTCTAACGCACGAATCGGCAGGATGTACAATACGAGTGTGATCCTCTAATTATTCGGGATCGCGACAGGTGGCGTAATTCGCCTTCGGATGCAACCGTCCCAACACTTATATTGTTTGAACAAAAAATTTTTGTTAAAATTTTCTCGCGTGACTACATTTCCCATTGAAAAACACAATTTAAAAAAAAATTCAAATTTTTTCGACCTCTGGTTTCCGAGATATCTCAAAAATACCCCAACTTTGAGAGTTTTTTTCACTCCTTCAAAGTGGATGGTTGCCGTTAAAAAAAGCACCTGTCAAATATTTTTCAAAGAACTATAAGCTCCCATAAATTTCATCAAAATCGGATTTTCGCATCTTAATATGTTCCCGCGTTAGTCGCTCTACGCGTGAGGACTCTCCTATCGGTTTGGAGGATAGGATAATTGATGACGTAAGTAATCGGCTACAATGCGCGTCAAGTATGCTAACAGAAAATGGATGTTTATTTCAAACTATATTCCAAACTTTAACTTGTGACAAAACGTAGAAAATACGATGTATCGAGTGTTCTTGCGAGTATGAAGGTAGAAGTTCAACTACCTGCTCTCGTACAATGTTCCCAGAAGGAAAACTGTGAGAGGCAGGATTTAGGATGATTGGCTAACGCAGTTTGTCTAGTAGGCTAGTTCTCCTATCATCTAAAAGAAAATCAAGTTGCTTGATGCAATTTTGAAAAAATTATTCCGCTTTAAGAAGTGTCCGAATATTTTCGTGACCTACTGTATCTCGATTATCATATTTGTAAATGAAAAAACTAAACAAAGAAGTAATAAAAATTATGCATAGGCCTAGTCCCTTCATTTTGAGTTGGTCAAAACTAAAGTTCAGTAGCGACTTACACTAAGAACATCGAAATTTTTCTTGAGCATGTATTTTTTCGCCACGTTAAACCATACGAGGTTTGCTGTTATTATTATCTGTTAAGGTATTTGTATTTAAGTGAAAGGACTCGCGTAAGAAAGGAGTGAAAATAACTATATATATTTGAAGAAGGTGGTAGAATACAATATTGGTGTCTATTAGACGGAGCAGAACAAAACGGGATAACTGAACTCACGCTGTTACAGTACGCACATTTATATCTGTAACGCTCATACCTGTGAGTACACGCAGGTATACCTAAACAAAGGAGCTAAGTTGCAGATAGAACGGTATATACTAACTATTTTCGGAGGTGCGGAGTTTTCCACGAATACAGGTATTCCCATGCTTCAACATTATCAATGTTTTCTGGGCGTTTGTAGGCCCTTTAGTTTGATTTGAGCAATATCAAGTGACCGCCTATGGCGCTTCCTTTTTGAACGGTCGAAAGAAGTTATGCGCCTGTGTGCACCGACAATACCTCGAAAGCGAATTTTAAAAGCGCCTTTAGACGCCAACGGTAAGAGAAGGACGAACTGTGAAGGGCTACTAGCCTATCTTCCGAAGCTGCCGAGATTTCTCTGCGTCGAGGCACCAACAGAGTTCACGAGGTTAGTTTCTCCCTCTCGAGTTTGCCATTTTCTCCCCGAGACCGGTGGAAACCGAAATAATTATGGTCACCGGTCGCGAAGTAACTGGATTAAATTGCGCGTACTCCCTGCGTTCGTACATGCCGGATAAAAATGAGTAGAACTCCACGGACCAGTCATTACGATTATACACCCTATCGCTCGCAAATATTTGTTACCTAACTGTGTTCGTAATTTGCCTCGTCGAGCTGGTCTTGACGTTCCGCTTTACTGGAACGATGTGTTCATAGGCGGGGTCACTGTAAATGGAATCTTAACACAACCTAGTGCATTGTTAAATTGTAGGCTTCGTACAGAGTGCCTAAGGATATTTCCGTTCAAATGTTGATCGATTTCTGATGCTCATTTTTTTTAGATGCAATCAGCTAGCCTTTAAACCATGGAAACACAATATTGAACAACAGAGGTTGATTGGAATTGGTAAAATACTATTTTAAATTGAAAAATAGAAATTGATTATTTTATCTGAAATCGACTTTCAAAAATGAAATATTTTATTTGTTACCAGTAAAAATTTTAGATTCGTATTTGAAATAGTATTTTATGTGAAGGATACTTAAAACAATGAGAATTTTCATCGAAATATTTTAATTTATTTTCTCTCTTATTCGTCACGATAAAATATTTCTGAAAATATGGATTTACAGGATGCATAAAAAATAAGTGTAAAGCTGATCGTAGCGTGACTTTATATATTTGGATCAATGGAGATTCGTAAAATCAGTTCGCGTAGAAATATCTTTGACTTTGATTTTCATGATAAATGTCTTTATTCATTGCATTGTGTATTGTTCGTAAATGTTTGCTCGGGGGGTAAAATTCTCAAAGGAACCATATATCGCAAATAAACCATTGTCGTGAAAAACAACTTTCTCGCAACTATAGATTCCAAATGAACTATTCTCATGACTTATTTGATGTTTCGGATTACCTAAATAAAAATATTTTATTTCATATCTCTGATTGTTAATATTACAATATTTTATTTGTGGAAATTACGGTGCTTATAAAAATGAATATTTTATTTGTATTATGGAGAAACAATTATTTAAAACGATATAAAAACGAGTTTTAGATTGCCAAAATACAAATAATTTATTTTTAATTAAATTGGTCAGTTGCCCCTTGCTATTAAGTCGTGGAACTTAACGTAATCCTTAATGCTACGAGGACAAATGTACCACTTATGCCATAGAAAACGAAAGGCCCTATACGGGTATGTTCAAATAGAACCACAAAATAATGGGATTATTAAGTGTTGAGGTATTTGTATTAAAATGAAAAGTCTCGCGTAAGAAAGGAGTGAAAAATAACTATATATATTTGAAAGAGAGAAGGTGGAATACAATATTGGCGTCTACTAGACGGACGTACGTTACGGACGGAACAGCGCAGAACAGGTCAACTAACTTTACGCTGTTGCAGTACGCACATTTATACCTAAACGCTCATACCTGCGAGTACACGCAGGTATCCCTAAAGAAGGGCCACGTACAGCTAGAGCGGTATACGCTGTTTTTCGGAGGTGTGGAGTTTTCCACGAATACAGAGATTCTCATTTCCTTAACATTAAGGACTACGAAAGTTGATGGATTTGATGAAATTTATTGCGTACTTTCTGCCTCGTAGACCAACGGATAACAACTCACACGCGTTTCCGACGCTTCGACCGCTACGCGCTCACACGTACAGACACACGCTCATGTCTCATCGGAGACACCTGCAGCGCGAAAAACAAAACACGCGCTCATCGATCGATTTTATAAGAAACACAATTTAACAGGGTACATGAAAAAAATGTTCTTTATTACAGAAAATTATGTATAGTTTATTGCTTTATTACTTCATAATAAGCCAGTATTACAATTACAAGTATCAATTCCTGTCGAAAATAAAATGCAAGTTTTGGAACTCCAAGTGTGCGAGTGCAATTCTTCTACCTATTCGTCTGTAGAGGATCTACAACAGTTTTGTGCCCCGCCTATTCGTTTCTGCCAGAACTGAAATACGAGAAGACAGTATCAGACGTAAGATGTTAGAAAGAAAAGAAAAGAAAATATCCAATTGATTTCACGGTGTGCCTACGAACACCAATTTTTCTGTGAATAGCCAAAAAGAGAATTTTGCAAACTCTGCGATCGAAATGTATTGCGTCATTCGAGGATCAACAACATTTTTCAGGAGTTGTCGCGTATATCGAGTGACCTGTTATTCGCAGTTTGCCCATAGTTAGGAAATTCGTATTTTATCGTATTTCCTCGTTCTTTCGTAACCGCGCAAATGTAATACATATTCCGCAAACTAACTCGCGACCCCGGAAATCCTCGTTCGCGGGAATTCCTCGTACGACCCTCGGCGAACCGAAATATACTCTTGTTAGTGACACAAAGCAGGGAGATCCGAGACAACAAGGAAACGAGCATTTCCTACAGTGGGAATTTCAGAGCGACAGCCAAGAAACAACCGCGTTGATTCTACTTACCCCTGTCGAAGCCGTTCGTTTATATTCAACCGCCTAGCGAATTTGCTCGACTTTACGCACCGTCGATTCGACGCGTGGCCAAGCTCGTACCTTTTTCCGCGACGGTCGAGAGAAGCAAACACGATTTCCATAATCGATACCGTGTCGAGATCAGCCCTGTATCGAGGCTGAGACTCTCGTTTTGCCGGTGGGATCACCGATACGGTGGTCGCTTCTCTTCTCTTCTTTTCACCCCCCCCCCCCCTCTTTATCTCTCTCTCGCTCAGCTCTTCCCTCATCTGTTCTCTTCTTTTTCTCTCTTTCTCCTTTCGCGCAGCGTGATTCCTTCTTCCGTTGGTGCGCTGTCACGATCTCCTCCCGGTTATTTCCCGAGAGGAGAGTCATCATCCTCGAAAGAAATTTCGTCGGCAGACCTTCTGCGGACGGAATGCCTGTTCCGATTATCCGGAGAGCCGGATCGAATCACGATTTGTTGCGTTCAATGTCCGCGATGATAAACGCCTGTGGAGAGAGAGACACAGGCGAAATCGGGTTAGCGGTGGTTCCATCCGATGAAAATGGGAAAATCGGGCTTCTGTTTCGAGTGAGATCTTTCTGTTCAAATGTGAGAATGTAAAACGGACAGGTCGAGAACGCAATGCGAGATTTCGTTTGTACAGTTGCTCAATTTTCCGTCGGGCGACGAACTTTTGAAATGATATATAGTAGGTGCTCGATTGAGTGAACCACTTGAAATACATTCATAATTTCACGATAATTAATAAATTCTAATTGGAAACTCTTATATAGTACATGTGTATGTATGTAAAATCCGGATCTTCGTGTAAAATAAAAATTGTTTGCACTAATTTCAAGCCACAGAGTTTGGTTTCTATCAAATAGCAGCTTCTTCTTTGTTTAGTGATTATTTTAAATTGTGTAAAATATGTAAGTACTCGTAGATTAATGTATTCCAGCTAGCTTTTAAAAATTATATCCGCCCTTTCGGTGTCAGGGGTCCATAAAATCCATAGTCTATTAATAAGTATGATTTCACGCCAATTAATGAATTCTAATTGGAAACTATAATCAATAGTACATGTGCAATAAGTCGACTATAGCTCTTTATGCAAAATAAAAATTATTTGCAATAATTGTAAGCCACTGAATTTGGTTTCTACCAAATAGCAGCCTACTTTTCTGTGCAGTGGTTATTTTAAATTGTGGGAAATATGTAAGTACGTGTAAATTGAAATAATCCAGCTAGCTTTAAAAAATTACACCCCCTTTGGTGTCAGGAGTGGATAAAATGCGTAGTCTATTAAGAAGTATGATTTCACGCCAATTAATGAATTCATAACCGAGAATTGTAAGAAATAGCACAGTGCAATAAGTTCGAATTTCGGCATGTACGAAAAAGGGGAGAGTGCGTTTTGAGTAATGTGATATTGATTTATTTTTCATAAATGAAATATATATAAACTAAAGAAGTTATCAAGTGTTATATAAAATACTACATAAAAAGTTTATAAAGTCGAATAATAAATTAGTAATAATAAAAATGTTTTTGCAAAAAAATTTAATATAGAAAAGTCTCATGCACTTTTTCGATCTGTTACGTTATATCTTTTCACGGTCTGTTCAAAGTTAAATTGCATCTACTCGTTTTTATCATAAATGCATAAATTCCCTGGCTAGTTATGATATTAATAATAGTACTTTCCGTGGGAGGTTTTTGCGTTATTCCAATTGAATTAACGTTGACAGTTGAGTTGCTCGTTCTTGAAAGTAGTAAGGGTAGTTTTGAAGAAGAAATGAGGTAAAGCTGGTCCCATGAAGGGAGTTTCTCAAGTGTTACGACGGCTCTTTAACGAGCCTTTAGTGTAATACAGTACTTGTCAAGTCGAGATTATCTGCCGTCATTTTTTGATAACAAATAATACAGGGTACTCGATATAAACTCTATAGAAATTGTCGTAAACATTTGGCACAATATCTTACCAAATTCGAAATACCGTAAACAACTGAATTATTGCGTAGAAAATCTACATAATAAATAAATAAATTATAAATCTTCGTAATAATAAAAGTGAACAAGTGTAATACTATCGTATAAAGTAACAAATTAATTTTCTTCGTGTACACATATAAAACGTTTACGAAAGATTAATAGAATTTCGTACAAATTCATAGAATTTTATTTCACTTGTAGCTCGTGAGAACCCCCATTATGCAAAAACTGATATTTGAACGCATGAAAAGTAATACTCTTCACTTTTTTAGGAATTGCATGCTGTGAATATTAATTCGAGAGTACGAATAGTATTAACAGTGAAATGACCATTTCCAGATTTTCTATTTTACAATTACTAAAGTTACAAAATTGTCCTCACAGAAATCGATTTTTTTATTCTAACATACATTGTAATAAAAATTGCCCAAAATCCAAATAAAAGAATTCTTGTCACTTTTATAAGACGATATACACTATGATTATTATATTTGTACATTTATTATATTATACATTATACAAATATTGTGTTATATTTCAATATTTAATAATCGATGCGTTTTTAAGTGAAAAGATACATAAAGTTGGACGTGTTCTCCCTGCAATCTCGAGTTTCGAAATTTTTTAAGCGAATTCCCGAAACGAACCCATACAAGAGCACGGGATTCTGCCACAATGGCTGCCAGTAAAAGTTTACGAGAAATTCGGAGGACTGAACGATACTACGTACGAGCAAATCGCGTCGCTTCGTTTCCAAAGCGCTGGATGAAACCGAAACCAGATCATATTTACGAACATTCCTGTATCATGGAGTAATATCTGCCTTCTACATGACGTTGATATAATTTTACTAACAGGAAACGTTCGATCCTTCCTTCTGATCTCTGTATAATCAAGCTACCAACTCAATTTCATGAAATATTTCAGGTGATTAACGTCACTAAACACTACTCGCTGAATTCGCGACTCTGTACGACTATCTCTGTATTAGTATTGATATACGATGAACGCTGTACACTGTGCACAGTGAAAGTAGACAGATCATATGCAACGTTAATTATTCGATAAATTATAACAATGATTATGAATTCATTCCACCAACAAATTAAATTACCAGAAACGAACGCGGAGAGAACGAGGAGCTTTGAATAACGCATAAAATTAATATACAGCAATGACAGTAAGAATGAAACCAACAATGACAATTTTGTAATTCAATTCTGTGTAAATATGACATTGTACAATTAAATTTTGATTTGAATACCCGTAATATGTGAATTATTTAACGGTACATGTTACGGGCAAGTAATTCAAAGTTATCGGAAAATACATGTGTAATGAATATTTACGAACACGGGTAGCTTATTTTCTTTCGAGCGAACGAATCAATTAACAAGTGCTTTATAAAATTCATCGTGCACAGAGGAATGAAGCTGTCGGTGGACAAGAGATAACGCGAAGGTTAACGAACACTTCGTTGTCTTTCGCGTCGATATTCCTTTTATGTCCATTCTGTGACAATCTATTACCAGACTGACGTAGCTTTCGTATTTCAGTCGTCGCGTTTTGTATTGTTTGTTCGACGCTGACACGTCCCAACAGTTACGTATCCCGATGGAAGGCTCGCATAACAAAAGGAAAGCACTCGAGCTTTGGGACATCGATCGGTGACCCGGTACCATCGAAAGCTCTTATTGTTTTCGTCAACCGTAACACTGATACATAAGATAAGCTACTCTTCAAGATGGTTCATCGTACCAGACCTATTTACAGACTAATTGAACAACTCCGAAAAAACGCAAATTCGAATGAAATTATTTATTCTTGTTCAAAGCAATTTCTCGATTATAAACATTTTTAGTCTCAAATCTTTTCATAGCACCGTTCTACGCCATGAAATCATAAACGTTTCACTACGTGATATTTGCATCAGATTTGAGCAGAAATCGATCATTTTGTGATTACTTTAGTAATTTATTACGAAAAGTAATTATAGAAATTATAATAATTAATCAATCAATCGTTACTAAAACAAACCAGTAATCGTGATTACATTTGAAAATCTGTAATTATGAATTATTAATGGGTCCTTCGAACAGATAAACAATTAACTGGTTAATTTGAATCATACATACATGCTCACAAAACGACTCCTTCCTTCGACCAGGGCGAGGACTATTGACGTCCGAACGGTGAATTTTGATGCCTAGCTCGGAACCGTGTGGATGCCTTGCATTGGACCCATATTAACAAGTATGTAAATATAAAACCGGAATTTTTTTTAGAAAACAGACGTTTATTACATGACAATATTGACCATCGGTATCTATACATTTTTCCCATCTCTTTGACAATTTGTGGATGCCACTCCATAGAAACTGTTCCGCTTCCGAGGCAAATCATTCATCTAGCCATTTTTGTACATTTTTATAAAATGCGAAGCGCTACTCAGCAAGTGCGTGTCCTATCGATGCAAATAAGTGATAATCGGATGGAGCCTGATCAGTAAGCCGTATGCCAAAGTATTTTCCAACTGAACGCCTCGATCGTTTCCTTGACTGGCTTTGCTGTGAGCGATGGTGCATTATCATGAACCAAAATCATTTTGATATCAAAATCATTTTTTGATATTCCGATTGTCTTCTGGATCTCTCCCATGGCTTTGAAATTTATGAAAACGGCTTCTCGTGTCATATTTAATTGATCAGCGAGTTGTTGCATTCGAGTGTCATCTTCATCCAATAATGCTTGTTATTTTCGCTGTCTTCAAACTTTTTCGGTGGTCTTTCACGTTCTTCGTTTTTCGCGTCAAAATCGCCACTTTTGAATTTTGTAAACCACTCGAAGCGCTGCGATTTACCAAAAGCATGCTCGTTGTAAGTTTCGACAAACATTCGATGCGATACTGCAGCAGTTTTCTTCTAATGGTAACAGAAAATTCGACATGTTCAACGCTATGAAAAACTATGCTGTTGTATGAAACTTGTATGGTTGTGAGTTGAAAATCTTTATCAGACGTCGAAATAAGAGAACAACGTCAATGACGCGATTTGACGGTAGCTACATTGACAGCTAGTGCCACGTATAGGCAAACTGCGGTTTCATATGTACACGGTAACGCCGTTGGACTGTTGCATTTGGGGTTGTTTTTTAAATCTAAGCTTTATGCTAACAAGCCCATGACCATCGACGTCTCAAAGGAGGAAATTCAGCGCTGTGTGAATGAAATGTATCCAAGTTTATGCAATTCGTCCAATTGTCCATCTATTGCAAAGCGTTGAAGCAAATCAGTTTAAGATTGGGGGGTAATAAGAAAGTTCAAAGAGTGCTCAATATTATGCATTTTAAATTTCCAATTTCAATTTTGTTAAATAAATTACTTAGACTTTGTGGAATTTTTTAAGACACTATTTTGTGGCAGAGTGTTGAAATGGCGAACTTCGCTATAGTGGTCTAAATAGTTTTTAGCAAATATGTCAGAAACTACTGATGAATGGTGATAACACGTATAGGAAAAGGTTATCTAAAATGGTAATTTATACAACATATTTCGTCCACTTGTCGATATACCTACCACAATTTCAATCGTAAACGAACAACAATGTAATCCAATAGCTTCGTTTTTGTTGTGTGATAATATTTCATCACAAATCGTAACGTTCTTATTAAAATTTTAATGACAAGAGGCAACATTTTATGCAAAATCGGCATGAAATATATTTAAATATGTTATTCCGAGGAAAAACGAATGCTGAATAAATTGAGAATATAAGGGATCATTTATGACTATGAGGTCGTTGCGTATATTTGAATAAAATTTCTATACGAAATATCAGTGCATGAAAAGCGTCGGTAACATTAGAGAAACATGGCCGCGTCATAGTGAGTTCTCGTGCCGTAACACACAGATTCGCGATACTATTTCGTATTTAAAGCGCACTGCTGGCATTTACTTGGTCAGCAATGTACTCGCCAGAACGTTGTATCACATAATAACGCGATCTCATATGTGCAATGGAAATTCCGTGGATTCTTAGCCTCTCGTCGTTCCGAGGGAATGAGGGGAAGAGAAAGAGATAGGAAACGGGAAGCAGTGTGGTAAAAGAGAAAGAGAAAGAGAAAGAGAAAGAGGAGGAAGGTTCCGATATTATTCCAGGGCTATATTAAGGCGCTTAATACTTTGACACTCTCCGAGATCCAGGAAGATACTTCAAAACATCCACTACCACCTGAATTATAATATGATAAATCCACGTGGATAACCGTTAAGGCCGGCAAAATTCGAATCGAGGTACTACGAAAGATGAAAATTCTTATTGAATTACGTTCGATTATACTAACATGAGTGTAGCTTGCCAAAATGGAATGAAACCTTAAATTCTTCCGATTGGTCAATAAAACTGTCTAACGTCAATTTTATGTTTTCGACAACAAATAGACGATCTTTAAATAGTTCCTTCTGTTTGAGAAATTTAATTTTGAAAGTAAACCAAATTCTTATATTGAAGAAATTCTTTTGCTGTGTCCGTAAAAATCATGTGAATAATTTTTGTGTAGAACGATTTTCCAGACTTCCAACTACAGCGTATACTTTTATATGACGTTTTGCGTATACTTTTATTAAACATTTATCTCATATATGTATGTATGTATACAGGGTGGAAATTATAAAGCGTTACAGTCAAATATCTCCGAAAATATTAATTGTACACAAAAATGTTGTAGACGAAAGCTGTTCAATACCGTAGTGGACATCATGTGGTGGAACTTTTATTTTTCCTGGTGGCCACTCCAAGGCGAGGTGAAAGTCAACTTTCTTTTTTTAAACGGAATGATACGTTTTTTTATCCACCATCAAATAGTGCGTTTTAAGACGAGTTCAACAACCTATGACTCAAGGTCATTTAAGATCAAACTTGCAGGAAAATGGAGAAAAGATGTGATCGTTTTATTTGTACTTTAGTTCGTGCCTTCGAACATTCACACCAAGCCATAACATGTGTCAATGTCAGCATTACTCAGAACAACATCAAAATCATTATCAATGAAATGAAATCAAACGTATTTACGTATTAGTGTGCTCTTCAGCAAGATAGTCAGTTTACTTTGTATTGTATATCCTGCGCTGAACGGTAGTACTTAAGTAAGTGGTGAAAATGGAAATGTATCAAGATTATTTTGATATGTTTATGGTACTAGGAAAATGCAGGAAAAATTACAGAATGACTGCTAATTTGTATGTACAACGCTATCCAGATCGACCATCAAAATCGCATCAAAACGATCACACCTTTTCTCTATTTTCCTGTAAGTTTGACCTTGAATGGCCTTGAGTCATAGGTCGTTGAATTCGTTTTAAAACGCACTATTTTATGGTGGATAAAAAAACGTATTATTCCATTTAAAAAAATAAAAGTTCCACCGTATGATGTCCCTCTCGGTATTGAACAAATTTTGTCTGAAACATTTTTGCGTATAATCAATATTTTTGGAGATATTCGATTGTAACTCTTTATAATTTCCACCCTGTATGTAGTGAAGCAATATTTAAAAAGAACAGTATAGTTTTAACACATCATTGTTAATTTTATTATAATCAATTGTATAAAATTAAAAAGAAGGAAAAATAATATATATTAACCCGTTGCCATATTATAACGAGTCAGACTCGTGTTGAAGACTTTAAACAAAATCTAAAAAATATAAATATTATGTCTTCCTTTCTAGATGAAACCAACTTTTATTTTTCTGTGATCAATATTTAAACATTGAAGTAGATGTAAGTTTTGTTCTTTTAGAATCAATATTTAAGCATTGAAATAGATGTGGCAGTGTAAGATATATAAATCGTCTTCTCTTCTGTAACATTTATAGTGATAAAAAACGTTATAATAACTTTATTTACAAAGAAAATGGTACAGCAAGGCATTAACATTGAAAATGTTTAAGACGTCTGCTACAATATTTGAAACACACTCAAGTTACACTGTCCAACAAAATCAAACTTTTTTCGAGTTTTGCAATACCTGTTGAGTGATTCTTGTACACTTTGTCATCCTAAAACCAAATCCGCAGGTAGAATTGCTCCATCACGCAACATTTTCGAAAAATTTTGATTTTTGTAAAAATGCATGATTTTGATAAAAAATGACGTGGTACGCAAAAACTAAACACGCGAGAAAGTTCAACTTTGAGTCAGGAGATAGAGGGGACTCCCCTCTACACATCCATATAGCCAATTATATTTTTATGTACTCCCTAATAGTTGTGAATGGTTGTTAAAGTTTGAAAATGTGCCGACGCGGGTACTTTAAACGCTCTATTTTTGTATTTATGTTAAAAATCCTTTATCTAGCAGGAATTTACTATACAGGAATGCATTCTACAGACATTTCTGGTAAAGAAACCATTCACGAAAAGTATTTACTTCCCTTAATATACGAGAAGGATCAGAAAATATTCATTGACAGCTTGTGCGCGACGCGTTCGCGCCAGACGACCATTGCAGTCTTTTCTCGACTCGCCAGGGCCGTCGCTATGCGTAGTCGACGTTGCTACTACTCAAGTATGTCTTTGCTTACTATGCTTAATTACATACATTTTTTTTTTGTCTTTTTGGGTGTCAATCATTATACAAAATTATAAAAATACGAGTTATATTCACATTTCATTGTGGAAATGCTTAATAAAGAAAGTTGAATACAAAAACTTTAATACACAAAATTAAAAATAAATGTTTTTGCTCCATATTAAATCGATAAAATGTCGCGGAAGTGTATAAATCAGCCGGACTGTTTTATTATATTTATGACGAAATTATTTTAAAATGAAAACAAGGAATACAATTCCAGCATTAATCTTTCATCAAGATATTTCAACAATCGAAAAGCCTTACAATGGGAAAGATTTCTGTGCGATGCTTATTGAATACTGTTCGACACTTATTACTGAAAATCGGGATACCAGGAACAAGCGTCAAGCAAAGCGGAAACATTTCTAAATTTGTTTACATCAGAAATAGGTAAGTTTTTCTATTCAATTTTCTTTATTAACCATTTCCACAATGAAATGTGAATATAACTCGTATTTTTATAATTTTTTATAATGATTGGCACCCAAAAAGACAAAAAAAAATGTATGTAATTAAGCATAGTAAGCAAAGACATACTTGAGTAATACCAACGTCGACTACGCATAGCGACGGCCCTGGCGAGTCGAGAAAAGGCTGCAATGGTCGTCTGGCGCGAACGCGTTGCGCACAAGCTGTCAATGAATATTTTCTGATCCTTCTCGTATATTAAGGGAAGCAAATACTTTTCGTGAATGGTTTCTTTACCAGAAATGTCTGTAGAATGCATTCCTGTATAGTAAATTCCTGCTAGATAAAGGATTTTTGACATAAATACAAAAATAGAGCGTATAAAGTACCCGCGTCGGCACATTTTCAAACTTTAACAGCCATTCACAACTATTAGGGAGTACATAAAAATATAATTGGCTACATGGATATGTAGAGGAGAGTCCCCTCTATCTCCTGACTGAAAGTTGAACTTTCTCGCGTGTTTAGTTTTTGCGTACCACGTCATTTTTTATCAAAATCATGCATTTTTACAAAAATCAAAATTTTTCGAAAACGTTGGGTGATGGAGCAATTCTACTTGCGGATTTGGTTTTAGGATGACAGAGTGTATAAGAATCACATACCCAAAACTCGAAAAAAGTTTGATTTTGTTGGACAGTGTTATTAGTTCCTGGTATGTTTTTTGTAATTTCTCATCGTCACAGCCTAAAATTTCTCAGAAACATTGCAACAACCATAACACACCACCCACTCAACAATGAAATCGTTTTTTCCATCCCTTATATATTCGAGTCAACCAGTAGCAGCAAAACCGAACCGACGTAAAACGCATGATGCAGAAGAAGCAGAAGTAAGATACATCTCAAGTAGAGCACATTTGAATGAGCATCGCAATATGGTTTGTAATATGGTTTATCGACATCTCATCAAACGTAGAATTAACGCATTGTAGGTATTTTTCAGGTAAAGGGGCCGTAATTGGGGGTGAAAGAGGCGAAGAGGGCAAGTTTATGATCTAGGCGTGACATTTAGTCAATTGGGGGCTTAATGAAACAGCGACGAGTTTCAAGAGTCCTCCGAATTTCTTAGTAAAAGTCGCACCATAAAACTCGTGGGGGTATTTCTCGGAAAATCTAGCGATTGAGTGACGTAAAGAAAACGCCCACTGAAGAATACTTATAAGATAATATGCGTGTCAGTGGAAGATTGTTAAAGTTAAGAGTGTAAAGAGTGTTAGTTAAAGTTAAACTGTTAGAGTTAAAGAGCGAAGAGTGAGAGTTTGCGAAGAACCCCGTTTACGAGTCAAGTCCCAGCGCGTCAAACCAATCGTAACTGAATCCAGTATCCACGCCTAATATATATCTATTTTCCCTTGTTTTGTTAATCTGACTACAGTTTAATTTTTAAAATCTCGACCTTCCCACAGCATACTCTTATACATTTCATTACACATTAATGTTCCGCCCCTTAACAGCACTCTTTTAGTCTTTCGTTCTGCATTCAAGTAAAATTTGTCGCAAGCAAGCGAAGCGGGATTTACGACACCGTGAAATTCGGTATACGAATTAGCGAAATCGTCCTATTTAAACGTCGCTCCAACGTAAACTAACCATTTTCGGTGCTGCATCGATCTATCATTAAAAATACGTGGGTAGCCGGAACGACGATTCGAATGTCATCAATTTTCGCGTGAGAACAGAAGGTCACGAATGACGAAGGAAAGAGGGCGGAAAAACAAGAAAATCTCCAGGAATTTCGGGGAAATGTGCGGGGACGATGGCAAAGCGCACCCACCGCAAGTGTTCGAGGGATGGGAGAGAAGACGAACGGCATCTTTTCGTAATTACCTACCTCCGGAGAACACATTACTCTTTGTCGTCAGACGTACCTCGGATCTTATCGTTGCCGAGGGGGTGCACCACCGGAAACCGAGGAGTTTTGTACGTAGGAGGAAGCGAGAGGATCTTGTTCAAGGTCTGCGGAATTTCGGGAGAAGATATTCTTCTTCCTTTGCACCGCCGTCGACTCGCCAAGCCTGCTTGGAGGAACGATTCATGCGCAGGACTATTGGAACCACCTAACGATGCTACTTTCAACGACCAACGAAAGAATTCGCGGAACTCCCGCAGAAAAATCTGGCAAGGTAAATAGTTTCGCTGGCTCTGCGAAGATTCTCGGCGAAGGAATTGCAGCCCCGTCCATCAGATTAGGACAAATCGAATTTTTTCTGATAAACACTGTCTGCCACGAAATGAAGCCAGGACAGCACTTGAACTAAACGAACTCTCGAGATACGGGAGCAACAAGTAGCTCGCTCGAACTTCCCATAGAACTAACCTTGTTTTAATAGCGGCTGGCTAATACAGAAAGGATGAAAATGAAACCAATCGAAGAATCTTGTCGAAACGTCGTTATTTATTTTATTTATTAAGAGTGGTCACCAAAAATCTCAAGAATCACACAATTTTGTATTTACCTTAAATTATGACACTCCGTGACACTTAATACGGGAACTTATTAGTTAATTTATGATTCTATTCCGTGGTAGTTGAAAATGCAAATGATAAAATATACAGGGTGTCTCAAAATATTTGAGTGTAATTGAAAGGGACGATTTTTGAAGTGATTTCGCGTACCCCTTTCCTTTGCCACTTTGCGTTGAAATGCTTTTTTCTTACGTTATTGGCGATAAACGCGTCGAGCCGCACTCTGATTGATCTGCGTTTTCTGTAAACACTTTCAGTGCTAAGCTACTTTTGCTCGACCTTTCATACAGGCCGTTTAATATGTAACTAAAAATTTATATAGTATTACAAATTTATTTACATTGTTCTATACTACATATTTTACAATGTTTCATTATGCTGATGTAGTTATAAACTTATTATAAAATTGTGGGATTTTACTGAATCCTATATGTATTTTGACTCAACGCGTTGGGGAGACAAACAGTGTCACACAACACACCAAGCAATTGCACTATTACAGATCCACACAGAATCGCGTTCATGCAGAATGCAATGAGTACACCACACAGGATAGCCACACAGGACAACCACACAGGAAGAAGCAACGAATGAGACAAATGAGAGCAAAATGAAAGCGAAGCCTCCTTGGGTCCTCCTTATATCCTAAATTACATACACCGCACTACTCATTCCCAATTCCACCGGTGGCTTCAAAGGCACCGCGGATTTAACACACCACGTTTCAATCACACAACGCGGAACGCTTGACTGTTTGTCGCACTCTGCCTCTTTCATACAATGTGTCGGTCACACCGCGCCTCACAATCAGTCATACCGTCTTAATCATACCGCCTCTTCCAAACATTGCCGCAGTCGCATCAAGCTTCAATCATAGCGCCACCGGTCATTCTCTCTCTCATCATAAAAAGTATGTTTTTTTAGCACATTAAATATGGCGAACATGTAATCGTGTACCATTGGTGGTACAGATAGCACGGAACATGTTAATAACTCGAAAATAATGTGTCAATGCGATTTACCATAGTCGAAGGGTGTGTAGAGGTGTCTCGCGAATACCCTGGTTCAGTTATACTGGACGGCTATGGCCGGGTTTGGAGGTGACTTTCGCTCCCGACGGTATTTTAATCTAGTTTGGAATATGTGATAGTCTACCCAAAAAGACCCCCGTTTGCCAATATCAGGCGAAAAAAAATCGAAAAACCAGTTTTTGGTCCATTTTCCCTGTATATTAATTGACTAATTAATTAAAAATTCTGAAAAAATTCTAGCACATTGCAGATACTAAGCCACATGTTAGGTATTATTTTCAGGTGTTTCCATTGCAAACTCAGGTTGTAAACATCGAAAAACATAAAAATATGCAGATTTCATAAGAGCACATACTCGCTTCAGCGCAAATTAATAAGAAGGAGCTAAAAATTGAAACGTGAAACCCGACCAGAAGCTTGTGGTTGTGGATAGAAGCTTATTCTGCGTATTTAAAATGTAGAAGCATCAACGGGAGCTGACCGATCGGATCTGATATGCATGGATACATTGGCTGCTTATATGCTACTTTCGGCGACCAAATATTGACCAATGGTGGTGCTTCATTTTTGTCCTTTGTCTGGAGCGTTAATGGTAGTGGGAACGCGGGTTTTCCCGGCCGACGGTGACGTAGGCTCGGCGGCGGACGTCGGCAGGTAAAAACAGTATGGTTGTACTTTGTAAATATTTGAAGCTATGCTAAATTCAAGAGGCGAGCTTCAACAATGTTCTAGATTTTTTAAGTTGCGTAATGTAAAACATTAAAATAATATTATGTATGATAGATTCCAATGTTTCGAAAAATGATTTCAATGGCGCCAGTTAGTGCAGCGGCTATGGTTTCCGACTGCGGAACCGCTGGATACTTTGGACCAAGTTCGTATCCCGATCAGGTCAACTTTTCTTTTTTTATTAATGAGATGCTTTTTTGCTTACTAGCCATATGATTGTTAATGAACCATTGTAAAACATTTTTTAACTATCTTTCGACTATTTTAACATTATTTAAAAAAATATAGTTTTTTGGAGTACTTTCTGTCTGTAGTTATTTACGACCTGTGTTATAATCCTGCTTAGCATTCTTTAGAATGGATTGTGCATCAACTTGAGTCTTAAGTCCTTTATCTTTACTGGGTGTCTTTAATACTTATCTTTAATAATTGTTGGCTGTCTTCATTAATTGTCGGTATTATTTGATCAGTATTAAATATTTCAGTGAGTATCTCTGCTGGCCAAACTATGTCTATATCAAATCGACCATAAGAGAAATAATAAATAATAGCAGCAACATGTGAGCAACACCCAATAGTGCGCTTTACATTAGCATATTCGCAAGAATACCGTTTTATACCCGAATAACCAGTTGAGTTTGGCGTATAATCTATGTAACGTTTATGAGTTTTCTGTTAATATATCGCAATTTTACTTCGAATTTAACAATATTATTTTCTCTTAAATAACGGATGTTAATATGATTACCATGTTCATTCATTATTTCGGCCAAATACGAAATAGCTTGCTATAATTGATACGATCCTGTAAACATGATTTTTAAATTATTTACAGTCATTTCCGAAAAATCAAGAATTTCTCTAGAAGATATGGTTTTCCATGGCGTTTTTCGGCGGTTCCAGTGTTGTGCTTCTACTTGTTGTGCTAAACTATTTATTAATTTATCTGTACTCCATATTTTGTTTATAACATCATCGAGAAGTGCCACATCAGAATTTAATTTTTTGCCAAACTTATTATTTAAAAACACGCATCCTAAAATATGACGTTACTATAGGGAGAAGTTTGTTGTCAAGCTGACGATGTAAAAGCTGATATTTTTATTCTAATATACTATGAATGGCCCCACTAAATATTTTTACAATGGTTCATTAAGAATCAGATGACTAGTAAGCAAAAAAATTTGATTAACGAAAAAAAAAATTAACCTGCATGGATATGAACCTGGTTCAAAAAGAATTCAGCGGTTCCGCAGTTACAGACAACATAGCTGCTGCACCAACATTGGAAACATTGGAATATGTCATACATGATTTCATTTTAATTTTTTACATTACGCAACTGTAACAATCTGGAGCATGTTTTTCTGAACGCAGGAATGTTCAATATTACATAATATATTTTTTTAGATTCAGAAAAGAGGTGTACAACTTTAAAAAAACGCTGAAAAAAGTGGTTTTTATTTTTTTTAATTATGTCTCACTACTCTCAGGAATTTGAATAAAAATTGAGCATAATACTTATAATAATATCTCATTGCTAAATTAAATCTGTGGTATTCAATTTAAGATTGCTATATGAAATCTACATTTTTTCATGTTTTTCGATGTTTATAACCAGATGTGCAACGGAAAAATCTGAAAATAATACCTAACATGTGGTTTAGTCTCTGCAATGTGTCAGAATTTTCAATCAATTATTTAATTAATATACAGGGAAAATGGGCCAAGAACTGGTTTTTCGATTTTTCTCAATAACTACCCTTACATATGAGATATGGGGTTGAAACTTGGCAGACGATGGTCTTTTTTGGATAGGCTATCATATATTCCAAGCTCAATCAAAGTATCGGCCATAGCCTTTCTGGGGACACTACATTTGGTATTTAGTCTAAAGATCTTTGATACCATATATTTAATTTTTCGTAGTCGTTTATAACGAGAGAAAGAAATTTTTGAGGATCAAAATAAAGTTAGCATTAAATATGTAATAGAAATTAATGTAATTGTATTTAATAGATAATAATACATTAAAACAATTTGTATAATAAGCAGTATAAATACCAATCATAAACTTGTAGAATTTATATTAGTAAATGAGAACCAGACTGATAAATGCAAAATTAGAATTCATATCAGTAAATATAAATAACAATTTGTATTAGTTTTTTGTATAATATTAACTCTTTATGGACGAGGATTTTTTTAAATATTGTAAAATATTCTCGTCAAATAGATAAATTTTGTAGTAATGTTTTATGTTCTGAGTGAAAATTAAAGTGTATGCTGATCTTATGTTACTACAATAATTAAATTATATTTGTTGCAACTTTAAGGATTGAATATACGGAATTGATGTCACTAATTTGACGACATTCGTTCTTAACCCTTTTAGTGCCAGGCATTTTACGGAGTACATGCGAGAAATGCCACGGGCCGATTTAATATACGCGTTTATATGAATAGCTTTAGAAGGAACAAAATTCCGAATTCCCGGAGGAATATTTTACTATTTATTCTTCTGAAACTCAAAGAACATGGAATATAATGTTGTGCTGCAAAATTTTTAGGTATAAAATATATTTAATTATAACATTGTTATGTACTTGTGTGTATATAGATTATATAAACTTTTAATTTAACAAACAACGTAATATGTTATGTATTACAATTATGTTGCATTACAATTGAAAATAATATAAGAGCTGACT
>CM052097.1:2589285-2630267 GCA_028453745.1 Agapostemon virescens
CGGCTAGTCCACGACTATCCTACCAAACCTAATGTGGCGACCCGGTTCTGAAAGACGTTTCGGTTAGTCCACGACTCCCTACACATTTATTCCTTAAAGACATAATAAACCTCCGGCCACGCAAAGCCGCATGGCCCTCGGCTCGTAACAAGGTTATAAAACGAATCTAGTTTTGTTTTGAAATAAATTTGAACAAGTCTAGAATCGACTAACGTTCGACTCGAATTTAGATTCGCGTTAAATACGCGCGTAAATAGTGTGCGTATAAGAATAGTTATTATTTTTCCAGTTATAAATTTAAGAGGATCTTCTTTTTCTGGATTCTATAGAAAAGATCTAATTTTAGAATATATTAGTATTAGTTTATTAAATAAAATTGTAATTTCAATTTTATTTACGTTATAGACATCTACAAAAGCAAAGTTTAAATTTTCGTCGAGAGCTCGGATAGGAACGTTTAAAAACAGTATTTCATAATTTAATCAATCGTTTCAACTAAGTTCAGTTCTGCAATAAAAATTTCGCACGTTGTGCAGTATAAATTTGGCCCTCTATCATCTAGAAAATTGAAATCTCTTGGTCCAATTTTAAAAATTCCGTATTGAAAAGTGACCGACTGTAGCTCCCGTTGCGAAGGATTAAGTTCCACTAAATTGCTGAAATTTCCCATTTCGCGCCGCGTGTGAAACTTGTTTTCTATGAAAACTATTTGAATGCGATAAAAGGCGGTTTCGCGGCCGATCGAGAGTTTTATCGAAAGCCTGGCCAAGCCACGTTGTCGTCGTTCCGCGCGTCCCGATGTCGCGTTTCGATCCCAATCTCGAAGACATCCAACGGAGACCAAGCTGTCCTCCAGCACCCGGTCTCGGCTGGAGAAATATCCGCAGGATATTGGCGCGCCTTTCTCTCGCCGACAGAATATCGATACCAGTGCACTATAGTTGTCTGGTCGTTTGCGGCAACGCGGTGTCCTGTAACCGTACGATATCGACAGGAAATCGTCGTTGCCGTGAAACTCACCGCGAGTATACAGGCTAAACGAATCGGAGACGGAACTTAGGCTTCCTGGGATACCAGCGAGCTGCGAGTCGCTTTTATGCCGCAACAGGACCGAGGTCCTTTGACAACCGACCCCATCGACGGAACGCTTTGTGCCGAATTACGCGCACCGAATATTATTAAAAATATTTTATGAGGGGTTCTTTTGCTCACCGACGCGATTGCGCTTTTCAATAAGCTGCCTTGCACTCCCATAACCCTGGAACGGGTAGCTTCTATGTGAACCGTCAGGAAAGTGTTATTTTTATGATTATAAGTTTTCCTTCCTTTTTATAATTTCTGTGACTTATAACGTTTGTCGAGAAATGTCTAGACGACGTTTCTGGGTCTGTGCAGCAATCAAGCGGTACACTGTTTGTTACGACGGCAACACCGAAGGTTGTACGTGCCTAAACTTGTCCTCGGTAATTTATAACACATAAATGAAAAGCAGGCAAGAAATTATTAAATTCAGCTTCAAAGGAGCCGACCGTTCCGACACGCGCCGCCTGCGAATAGTTTTACCCCGACGGGCAGACACCACGTGCGACGCACTCGAAGAAACGGAAATCAGACAACCCTGCAATAAATCATGATAATCCCTCATTGACCGTTTCCCACTTCTTCAGACACATTCCTTCAGGCATACTCCTTCCATCATTTCTACAACCAATTAAAAAACACTATCAAAGATTTGAGGCTTTCATGGCCCAGCATCATACAATTATTTTTGTTGTAAATTACACCAAATTATAACGCAAGAATCAACGAAAATCCATTGGCAATACCAGAGCACGGTGGTCGCTGGAAAACAAGTGTTTTCTATCGTACGCGATACATTCTTCTCGACTGGGCCTCGTTCCCAGTGCGTGCCACTTGCGACCGGGCCTCAAGGGTGGATCATAAACATGACAAAGTCGAGGGTTTGGCGGCCGGTGGTTTCAAGACCGTCGCAGGCAACGACCTAGTCCGAAAACGGTTCTATTGAAACGTATGTATTTTCCTTTTCTGTTTCTTAGGACAAGGAATTTCTCTGTCCTTTTTCAGTTCGTGTTACACGATCCCTTGCAGGAAAACGCGACCATCTCTTCAGTCTTCCACAGTTTCTTCCCATGGAAAGGACGTCACGACCGCGTTATTGCATTATAATATCTTTTAAAATGTTCTTGTGCGGTGAGAACAACGGATTGGAAAAAATGTGAGAAACGTGTATTTTAGGCATTCTGTTAGGTATTTCTTAAAAAAAATCGGCTCTTTTCAGAGCCATAAATTGAAACGAAGGAAACATCGTTTCAACTACTATTAAAAACGTTATGGTGACACTGAATAGCTGACTTTCGTCTGTCACCTGCGTTCATCGCCATGGAATAGGAATAAACATGGAATAGGAATCAGCTGATGAGTTCACCGTACACTGTAAGGGGTCAACGCCCTGTCCTACTGTCCTGCTGTCCAGATTTACAAGCATGCAATGGATTTACAACTGAAGGGGTGAGTTTACTGTTAATGACATTCTTTAACAATTCTTAAACGCACATATCCTGCATGTTCTTTAACATGATTATCTATTATTAAATTAGTTTTGCGAATCGTTCGTTGAATTCTGTTCGGACACAGAATTATTTAAATTTAAATATCGTTTACGTATTTCGACGGGGTTACTTATTGTTTATCTTCAGAGTACGTATTGTAAGGATAGATGGGGGTCTGGTTAAAGGAATCTCCCCAGCGTGTTCGGTACGGAACTTGAGTTTATTTTCCAAGTGCTGACAGGGTTATACAATATTTGGGGGCGCCGCGAGACTTCTTCACGATCCTCCGGTCAAATCGTATCTGTCTTCGCTCGTGATTTTCTTAACCTACGAGGCTGTTTGCCTGTCCCTGAATCGTTCTGATTGGCTGGTGCTGAATTAGCCTCTTTAGCCAATCAGGTACCTTTTTCAGGGACTCTTCGCGACTTTGGCGCGGTCGCGGGGGCGACCCCGCGATTCCGGCAATGTAGCGGGATTTCCGACGGGCCCGCGGTGCATGGCGCGGCCGGCTGTCGCCTACCTGCCTAGCATCCGGGTCCCTTTGGAAACTCAAGGTTTATGATACCCGTACGAGCTGTTGAGGCCGATGGTAAAAATCCAAAGGCCAATACGTGCCATAACAAAAACTGCTAAGACGACTAACGGCTTTCTCAAAAACAGCTGTGGGACAACGGGTTCTATAAACTCGCTCGACCATTTGCACGCCAAATGTTGTTAACTGTACGTGCCGATGGCCGCTACAGTATGGTATAAAAATTTCATGTGGTACGCGTGGGATGTCATGCATACCAGAAAATTAAAACGGCTGACACGGCTAAATTGTTTATTATTTTGGATCTGAAAAATTAGTGATTATTCTTTAGACATTCTGAAATAAGAATCAACAGCGTTTTTTTTTTTAAATTATTATCGTCGCGTACTTGTTCTTTCACTCGAACGCAGCTCGATGCCTCGCTTCTGCTCGCGCGCCTGGCCGGCGAACAGTCGAACGCTCTCGTTCGAGCGTCTGCTCGGTCGCGCGCTTCGCTCTCATTGGTCAGTCATTTTTCAACCATAACTCGTTAACAAAGCCGCAGATTGAATTTTCGCTAAGGAAAAAGTTGCTTCAAATGACCTCAGGAACCCCTCATTTTCCGCTGTTAAATTACTTTTGGGACACCCTGTATAAGTAAAGTAGAAATCCGGCACACACCAGTATCAGTGTGTCTTCTGACCCCCTGATGAAGCTAGCTGCAATGCTTGCGAAACGTTGGGAAATCTCTTTTTGTAGGACACGGCTTACACCCGAAAGCCTCAACAATAATAATTGTAAAAAACACTGCATTCCTCCGCTTCAAACTACCCTCAACCAATCACGACAAAACCGAGGTGACGACGGACAGAACGCAACAAGACTAAGAGAGACGAAAAAAGAAATCCCGAAGAACACGGAAAGAACTTTCAACAAACTTCTAGAATCGAAATCGCAAACGTACAAGAACTTGTAAAACAGAAATCGCGAACAGACAAACGAACAAGTATTACAGAGCGAACCGATGGAAACATAGAAGTTACAAAACAAAAATCTCGGATATTCCGCAGTTAAAAATAAAGAAATCGCAACCATTATAGTGTAGTTATTACGCGAACCAGGTGCTCAGCGGCATTCCTTGCACGCTGAAAAGAAGTTATCACCGACGCGATACCTCCGTATACACTATCATTTTTGAGAAATTTATGAACATGCGTGGCCCTAAGAATTAGTTACGAACTTGGTTACGGCTGAATGGTGAGTACAATATTTTGTACCAGTCGTACTCTACTTAATGACAATCGACGCATCGCAGACCCACCTGCAGCGGAAAGACGACACCAGGTTAGGGGAAAAGATCCTTGAAGAAGGGATTTTCGTGCAATGTCTTATGAGGCTTCACGAGAAAACGAAATCATGAAGTCGGTAGGCGTTGCACAATTTTAGGATCACGCTCCAAAACCCCATTTATTCTTACCAAAAACAAAAAATCATTTTCCGAACTTTAGTAGGTACAGACAACGGAAGATTCTGCGAATCCTTAGACTTGGGTGAACAGAACTTTAAGAACTTCGGATCAGTACGCATTTAGATTTTTAGAATTTCGAACTTGTACACATCTAGATCATTCAGAACCTTGGACTTGTAAAGATCGCTAGAACATACTGAATGTTGTGCTTCGAACATCACAAGAACACTTTCAACTTCGTACTTGTGAACACCGCGAGAATTGTGAACATTGATCTAGTACATATTGAACTTAGATTTTTAGAACTGTAAACTTTTAGATCAATAAATGTAATTTTTCGAATGAGAAATATACGTCATAAACTAGGGCGTTATTGCTTTGAACGAGCGGCAATTCGGACGGAACAAATATTCGAAACAAATCCACTGTAAACGCTCGATTCTTATGTACGGTGTGCCATTCCCGATTCGTTCGCTGTTCCGCAATCAACATGGTTCATCCCCGATTACTCGTCACATTCAGAAATGTTAGCTTTCCAACGTACCGATGCTGGACTCGCAAATTAAGATCGCAGATATGGGTAGGCAGACTGGTTGGTTGCGGGAAAACGAGTAGAACGCGCGGAAAAGCGTCTCTGGAAGCCGAGGGGTGGATCAACCAGGTCAGATAAAAGCCAAGCTCCGGCTAAATGATGCCTAGATGAGCTAATCCTGGTATAGTTCTCGTCTGGAAGGACAAGAGATCCTCACGGAAGATGTTGATTCCAGCTGGAGGATTTAGATAACGCGTCGGCTATGGTAAAAGGACAACGGAACCTTCCCGCGATTGGAGGGGAACGAACGAAAACGAGATAACGTCTGGTTATCTCTTTTTCTGCTGCTGCTATTCCTCCTCTTATCGGTCGAGCGACCATTTAGAGAATCGTTGGTCGTTCGCTCCCTGTTTTTCTTTTTTTTCTATTTCCGCTCGCGACGCTTTACTCCCCTGGTCGAGATATCAGGATAAATTAAAATAGAGTTCCGCCTGAATTTTCGGAGAACGACCACTGGGAAACGTGTATAGGGAGTATGGTTTTTAACGGACGCGAAACGGTTACCAGGCAATAATGGAGGAGAAAAAATGTATTTGAAATGTTCAGGAAACTTTCAGAGATGCGCTGGAAAGCAAGCGAAACTTAACCTATTATAGCAGACCTGTGCAAGGTTGGAGCCGTTCAAACGCTTGCTTCCTCCATCGGGGATTCTAACCTGACGCTTAACCCTAACCCAAGCCCGGCTAACCAAGAAAAGTTATTGCAACCCGTACTCGCCTCGAGAGAACGGTTCTTAAATCCTAAAAAGAGCGGCTTACAATTAAATGGAGATCAAGAAATCTAACCCGCCGTTATAACCCGAATCGTAACTCAGTTCTCCGAAAGAAATTACGGTAAGTTGAAGTAACTCGTGAAGAGCACAAGGAACCTAAGTGCTGTCAGCGAGCCGATTAACCCACCTAGAACGGATTACAAGTGGGGATTGAAAACAATTATAACACTGGTTTTGTTTCTTGACACAATCATGAACAGCTCTTACTGCCATATTGGTTTGAATTGTAATCGCTTTCGGTTCTGTAGATATAACATGAACATTCTTTATCCATAATTACTTTATAAAGGGTGTTCTTAAATTCACGCAAGATTTGAATTTTCCGTCATTCGTGCGATGAAGTGTTGTCAACGGATAAGAAGACAGCGTGACAGGCGCGTTTTTATTGTAGAGTAATATTTTCAAAATAATGAAGGTTTGGCAGCTACAGTTCCAACAAAATCATTTTCATCGACGAGGCTCATTTTCATCTCGATGGCGTCGTTGATCGTCAAACTTGTCTCGTTTGGGGTTCAGAAAATCCACGAGTAATTGTTGAGACATTGATGCATCCACAACGTGTCACTGTTTAGTACGGATTTTGGGCTAGAGGCATCATCGAAACATTATTCTTTGAAAATTTGGCTCATCGGGCAATAACAGTCGCTGGTGCTCGTTATCGTGACGTGATAATTTAGTTTTTGGCGCATAAATTGCAAGATACGGATGTGGATTCAACTCGGCCTAGATAAAGAGTCGGGTGATACGCGCTAAAACCCCTACCCCCTGGTACTGCTGGACGTCCTCTTTTACCACCAGCTAGCAAGGTCCTACCGCGATTCTATTTCTCACGGCAATTCTTTTTTGCTCCCTGTTCCTATCTTCCCTGACCTCGGCGACTCCTGTCACATCTGGCAGTTACAAAGTCATAAACCACCGGCCCCTCGTCGACCGAAAAATGTCTACAGTACATATAACAGCATCGTGATTTATGAAAAAAAAAACATATAGGCATACTGTAGTTACAAATTTTCGTTTTCTTTTAACGAATTATAAATTACAAAGAAATTCCAATGACTGTAAAAATAAAATAAATCCTAAAGCAAGGAGTTAATGGGAGCGAGTGTGTGTGCATACGCTCTATCCGTTTCACTTCAAATGCTGGTGCTACGGGAGGGAATCGCACTTTTTGAAGACTTCGCGGCGCACCACAAAGCCTACGGCAGAGCTGCACATTTTTCCCGGTATGGTAACGTTCTGGCGAGATTTACCACAGCTTTATTATTTCCACGATGTGAAAGTGCATTAGCGGGAACAATAAAGAGGGGCGCACGGCCGACCAAAGCCAAGTGCGCGATCTTCTTCGCACAATGTGGCAGCGCGAAGTTCCTTTCGCAATCGGACTGAGTTGGAGGTGAGTGCGAGGTCGGAGATAAATGAAGGAGATGTAGGCATTTTCAAAAAAGGCGAACCTTCGCGGTTCGTCAAGGGCCGATATCCATGGTATGCGAGCCGGTCGACGAGCGACCGGCGGTTTATGAGTTTATAGCTGCTAGATGTTGTAGAAGGCACCAAGGCCGAAATCCCGAATTCAGAAAAAGATGCAGGGGGTCAAGGTCGGGGGAAACTGAAGATGACCTGGGGTAAGTTATCTCCGGGCGCGTCTGCAAGATGTTAACCCCACCCTGAAATAAACTTCGGTGGCTTTACCACCACAGAGAGCTGGAATAGAACCTCGAAAATAACATTGCCTATTCTTCCTAAGGAATTTGCTAATATGTGGCGCTAGCTGTCGAAATGCAGTTACCGTCAAACTGCGTCATTGACCTCATTTTTTTATTTTGACATCTGATAAAGATTTTCAACTCACAATCATACAAGTTTCATACAACAGCATAGTTTTTAATTGCGTTGAACATGTCGAATTTTGTGCCAGGAAACTACGATTTGCGGACAACATTGGTTTTTTGTTAGCAGTTCAAGAAAACTGCTGCGTAATCGCACCGAATACTTATCAAAGCTTACGATGAGCATGTTTTTGGTAAATTACAATGCTTCGAGTGGTTTACAAAATGAAGAAATGGCGATTTTGACGCGAGAAATGAAGAATGTGGATGTTGAGCGTGCGCGAATAATTTTTGAAAATGACTCTATCGAGTTGAATTTATTCGTATGCTTCGACCATTAACTTTGAGCGAATTGCAGGCATCGTTGGACGAGGATGACGTTCAAACGCAAATGTGACACGAGAAGCCGTCTGCATACGTTTGAAAGCCATGGGAAGGATCCAGAAAGAGATCAGAATATCAAAAAAGGCAATACAAAATGATTTTGCTTCCCAATACTGCACCATCGCACACAGCAAAACCGATCAAGAAAACGATTGAGGCGTGTTGCGTCGGGTCCGCGAACGTATTTGAAGCGGATCTCTCGAACTGCATGTAAGAATGATACGCTGCTGTAGCCAACGATAACTTTAACTTTCTTGTTGAATAGTGCGTGTTTTGTAGTACAGAGTGACGCTCGTGAGCTAGTGTCTCGGCGATTGTTTCTCTGCGGGTCAGATTTGGAACGACATGACGTTCCACTGTAGTGTGTGACGTTCGAATATCGAATGTGTAAGAAGTGGAGAAATTTGCTATATTTATACGGTTTTGGGGTACGTTTACCGCACCATTCAGCGTCGTATATGCGTTTGGAGTAGGCCGGTAGCAGGTAGTCGCTGAAGGTTGCCGTCGCGCCTGGTCTCGGAGCATCGGAGGATCACCGGATGATCGGGCGGGGGCCCGGTCACCCAATCGGGTGTTCCAGCGGGGGAGGAGCATTGTACTTCCAACGTACAAGACTCTTGTGTTAGTTGTAGGAGGGGGGGGGCGGTCCCCTCCAGGGAGAATATGTAATAGGTTGGGCCCGTGGCTTGGAATGCTCACGTAGACCACATGGGTCCTCCTTAGGGAGGGTTGGGCGTAGAGCGTTTAGTGGGTATACCGGCACTGCACATTCCGCCGGAGAGTCCCACAGCAGTACGAGTTCTCCTGCTGGAGAGCTCGTGGTATCCGTCATTGAAAAATAAAAAAAATAGTCTCGGGGCGTTGCTCGTGGGTGAGGTTTTTGGTGGTTTATGGCGGTTGAAACGTGCGATGTTTCGGTCCGCATTATACCAGGATCTAGATTGAATCTAACGATAAGTAAAAACCGTATAATATTTGTTGTTGAGGACTGAAGAAGGCGTTTAGTTGGGAAATACTTTCGTATGCGGCTTACTCACCAGACTTAACTTCATGCGATTATTACTTATTTGCATCGATGGAACACGCACTTGCTGAGTAACGCTTCACATCTTACGAAAATGGCTCGATGACAGATCTACCTCAAAAGAGGTTTTTTTGGCGTGGCATCCACAAATTGTAAGAGAGATGGAGAAAATATATAGTTATCGACGGGCAATACTTCGAACAAAATATTTCGTATAATTTTCATATTGAGTTGTCCGGAAAGTTTATACCGATTTTCGGTAGGTGGCGTAAACACAGGTTTGAATATATTAGAATTACTGAATACAAATGACATGCGTTTTGTTGTGTGAAGTTGCCTGAAAGGTGGAGAAAGGTTGTGGAACGAAATATATATCGAAACTTAAATGCGTTGCGTTTCAATCTTTCGCGAAAATCGGCACTGTAGGCAATTTAGCATTTATTGGTGCCAGCGGCCAGATGTCCGACAGCCGAGTCGAGCAGGACGGTGACAAGGATTATGACCCGGACGTGATACTGGTTGTTTTTCCGTAGAGTAGAGACTAATTCCAGCGACAATGGGTATTTCGATTTTGACCACTCGAGAGTTCGGAATAAACCTGGTCTCCGTGGCGAAATGCAAGGGGCAATGCGCTTAGGTGTGAATTTCCCCTCTACGACCTGTACTAGGAGGGGAAGATCGAGGGCGCATTTTTCCTGAGAAACGCCTAATGGCGGAGGCGAGAAACGCCTACCATCAAGGAAGCGTTAAAACCTCGAACGCAAGTGGAAATATGAATGTTTGCGTTAAGAGTTGAAAGAAGCAGGATGGATGACGATCGGCGTATTATTAAAGTGTTCTTAATCAGACCGTGTACTCTATGATTTATCTGTCATCTCCGAATCCCTGGTTCCCCCATACTAACTTACAGCGCGAACTTTCGGGACAACCCAATACCATAAACGTGTATTTTCTATGCTGGAATTCCGATTTTATATTTACATACCTGGTAGTTTACAATAAACTTTGTCGAATAATCTTGAATTTCCATCGGTCAAGTCCTACAGAGGCCCGACGAAGATGTTCCAGTGCATCGCCGCATCGTACAGTCGTGATCGAGCCAAAGAAAGTACAGCCGAATGTTGAAGTGGCTCGCACATAGGTACTCACCTGATTGTTTTTCCTGTGCCGGCGACACGCGCGCCTCTGTAAGCTTCGTTCGTCACTGATCAAAACCACAACACCACACCCGCGCTTCCTATCTTTCTGCTGTTATGCGTGTCCACGAAATGTCGGAACATCTACGCTTTAGGTGAACAGAGAAGCATAGCCACTCTAGCTAATGTCCGCGTTCCGTCACTTCCTCCTAGTTTTTTCTTTCAATTCAGCCTCCACCCCTAGTTCTCCTGTTTTAACTACTTTGTGACCCACTTTTGGCGTTCCCTCGTTAAACTTCCTCTAGTCCGATGATGGGGAAAGACGTCTTGACGTCGAGGGTCTGCGAGTATCGATAGTAGAGCGAAATCACGGACGGAATTAAGGATTCATAATTTTATAAGCTCCCGCTTCCTTATTCGTACAATTAACCGCGAATCTCACAGTCCCCTGCACCTAAAACTTGAGTTTTCTTTGCGAAAAATTTGTGTAATATATGTATCTGCAGGGTGATTCACGAGAAGCGGTGCATCTACATATCTCTGTCATGATCGAAGGCAGGTGAATATATTATACAACTGGAAATAAGCAAAATAGCATTACATTATTCTTAATTGTTGTTTATTTTAATTATCGCTTCATTGACCACACAGTTCTGAAAAATTTTAATCAGTCTTTTTGGTTTTATAAATCTTAAGCTTGATAAATATGGATCCGAAGAAATCGTTTATCTTTTGCGTTCATTTCGCTCATTTTCCCAAAATATTGTGACCTTATTTCTAGAAAGGTCGTAAACTGCACTGGATTTATACGATTAATATTTATATTTACAATTGAACGAAAAATAATTTGTGGGAATCAAAGAGCCGTAATTCTAAAGAAAAGAATAATTAGCGTTTAAGAGCTTTCTCATTTTTATAATTAGTGTAAGGAATATACCTACCACACTGAATTATATTTATACAACAAAACCAAAAGACCAAGCTTTATATATCATGACAATAAAGAAACGGGGAAATTTTATTTATTAACACTAAACCTACCACACGGGTCCAATGACCCTTTTCAGATTCTTTATTTTGCAATTATAAAAATTAAAAAATTGCCTTTGCAGAAATCGATTGACTGGATTGACTTATTCAATCATATATTCTAGTAAAAATTGCACAAAATTCAAATAAATGAAATTTTGTAATTTTAATAAAGTAGTACATATAGGTTATAATTGTTTTCAACGTCAGCTTTTGTTTCTAGGTTGTATCATAATCTATAATCGACATATTTCAATACTACTACATAACTTTTTTAAAACAATGTTTCAACAGTAAACAAGTTATAATGGGTTCTGTAGCATTTGCATTGCACACTTTTAGGATTACGCTCCTAAACTGGTGATTCGTCCTCCATTTATCCGTACCAATGAATTTTCTGAACTTTGGTAGGAACGGAGGACGGGGAGATTCTGCGGATTCTTCCGGAACCTCGAACTTGTACACGTCTAGATCACTGTGAACCTCGGTCAAGTGTACATCGATAGATTATTTTGAACCTTGGACTTGTACAAATCGCAAGAACGATTCGTAATTTTACGAATGCAAAATACATTCAATCTACTCTCGTAAACCAGAGCGTTATTGCCTTGAACCAGCAGCATTTCGGGCGGGACAAACGCTCGAAACGATCATGTTCGAGTAACGAAACGTTCAAAATTCGAGCTTGTTCGCCACACTGCGCTTGCGTGCTACATCCGATCGCATCGAAACCGATCGCAATTGTCATCAAGTCTGACATGGTTCGAGATCGATTTAGCAAGCGACGTCACGCACTCTCGAAGATCCCATCGAAGTCCCAAGAGCGTCGCGGTCTTGCATTATATAGGAGACGTATCAGGATTAACTGCGACGTCTATCTGCGGGATGTCGAGGGCCGTGCGTCGCGCGTGCATCGTGAATGCAGCCCGCGTCTCCGACGACTTCATCTAGTTACAGACGGCTTTATCCGGGGACGATAACAGGCCGCGATAGGCACGGCTGCTCGCTGCAAGGCGACGCGCGTTTCCGACCACGTCTACATCCGTGTTTTCATTCGGTAAATGGACGGGGCGCATTGTTTCGCGGCGCAGCGTCGAGCATCGCGGATGAATGGAGCTACGAATCGTCTGAAAGCCCTTTTTTGTTTTCGCGGCCTGCATATACATGCATCGGCGCGAATGCATCCTCTGCCAGAGAGAACGGCGGAACAGTAACTCCTAGCCGCCGTTGATTCTCCGCCGCGTTTTTATTTAGCCCCGGCGCGGCGCGGAGCACGGCGCTTTCTCTGGATTTTCACTTAATTCCCCCTTCGGTTTAATAAATTGCCTACCCCGCAGTGGAAACATCCCAACGTCGCGTCGTTTCGCGCTGCGGGTAGTTCCTAATTGGGGATCTCGGCGTTATTAATTACCGAATATAAATTTCACAGGAATGTATGGGCTGCGATAAAGTACCGTTGACAAAGGTTTTTCGTAACGAGTTTCTCGACGGGAAAAGTGATAAATCGAATCTTCGGTCTAATAATATAGATCTCCTATGAAAGGCGTTCTTACACGTTCCTGTCAGTTTTTGACAAACACTTTCTAAAGATCGTCCGTCTTGTGACGCTCGGTGGGTTATTCGCAAGCAAGAGTCGGGAGAAAATATACAGTAGCTAAACAAAGTATCCGTGCATTTAGGGATTGTGCAATAACTTTTTATTAAAAAATGATACTTTGCCGTCCGCACGTTTCATCAGGATTTTTTCGTCATTTTTAAATTTAAAATCGTCAAATTTGACTAATATCATCATCAGTTCTCATTAGTTTTCAATTCTGTCCCGCTATTTTCATGAAATTTTGAGGATATATCATTTGTTTGTTTGTATTGTTTGTATATATATTTATTTATTAATATTTTATTGAGTACTTAGTATTTCTCTTTTAGATGATACGCAGCAAAACAATCTTTGAGATGTAACGCGACTTCACAAGACTTACACATTAAATTTGTTGTCCTTCCTTTTTTGTTTTTGGAACATACGTGGCACTTTCTTCGTTTTGGTTTGTTAGTTTCGGAAATTTGTATTAACTGGTGTTGCTTTAGCTGACCTCCAAGTTCTCTTTAGCAGCAGATAAATGATCCTTTATCCAAGATTCGCATATTTTCTATATTGATAGTTTTTGTACGACACCAACGTGGTATCCTCGGACGGCATAGTGTTAATTTATAGTCCTGAGAGAATAAACTTCGCGCAGTAGACTTCCTTTTATCCGATCTCATTTCACCTGGTCAACGATTCTTACTACTCAGTTGGTAACTAAGTGATTGCGAATTTTAAATAAGAAAGACAATTCAAAATTTCTACTCGAAGACGTAACTTTATTAAATTAGGTATTGTCCGTTTTTGTCGATGATCTATTGCCATCTTTCGAGCAGTGTCTATAATACTATGTTCATAAAACTTCTGATTTATGCCTGAATTAAATGAGACATTGCGTCATTAGCGTCATTAAAAATTTTACTACTTAAGGAGTTCTGCATGGAACGAAATAAATGGAAATCTGAAGACGCAAGGTCAGGAATTTATGATGGACGTGACTAACACATCCCAACCTAACTACAATAATTTTTGGCATGTGATCAAAGATATGTGTGGCTTTGTATTATCATGCGTTGCGTCAAATGAATTTCCTTAAGTTGATGAGAGAATTATAAATCGAGTTTCTTAACATAGCCAAGCTGTTTTAATTTTTTAAATGTATGTATGCAATACATTGAACTTCTCTAGAATCTCACGTGTTGTGTTACGATGATCTGAATCGATAATGAAACAAACAAGGCTCTTATCAACTTTAATTGGAAAAATCACCAGAACGAAATTTGGCAAACCAATTTTGACATTGCCTTTCTTTCAAAGCTTCATTCCCATATACGACACAACTTCTCGTGTGCTTGCGATGCGTTCCCGCCATTTCGGAAATAATACAATAAAATATGTTTAAAATGCGAGTTTTGTTCTTCATTTTAAATTGGTATAAAAACGAAACTAAATAACAAATGACACAATGTTTTTACTAATAATTAAGGTTGGTAGTCCAAAAGAGAAGAAAAAATATAAGTTAGGTGCTTCGAACACGTTGACAAAACAAAAGAATGTGCTAAAACTATCTATCGACAAAATCCGCAATCATTTAGTTCCCAATCCAATATAACAAAAATGAAAATGTTTTAATCAGAAGAGTATCCGTACGTTTAATTCGCATATTATTTAAACTTCTGCAGGTAATCTCTTAGCGTTAGTTATAGCTTGCAATCTTCTGGAAACAGATTCTTTTAGTTTTGTTATTCCTTCCTTTAATATTGCGGCACGTTCCTCCTTTACACCTTTGTAATATCTGTTTTATTCCTTCCCTTCCTTTTCTGCAGTTTCAGATCCAATAAGTGCCACAAATTTTCTATGGAATTTATATCCGTACTCTGAGGCTGTGTAACCAATTGTTTCGGAACATTACGAAACAGCCACTGTCTTGTTTTTATGTTGGTGTGCTCGGTGTCGTTGTCTTGCTAAAAACAATGAGTCTTTTGTATCTCCAATTTAGTAGTACTAAAATATATCACAACATCTCGATACAGTTTACAGTAATCATATTTTCTCCAATAATAGTCAAATTTCTCATTGTTTGCCATACACCCCCATATATGTTCCCCGCTGTTTGATTCTTGGTCAAAGGTTCTTTGGTTGAAATTCGGTGTGGGCTTTGTCCAAACAAAATTGGCTGCATGTTATAGCCAAGAACGTGCAAATTCAACCGTAATAAAATGACTAACGCAAACATCGTTATTTTTCACAAATGCACTTTACGGCGCAAGAGACGATCACGTAAACGTACATACATAAACAGAGGTCTCCTAACGCCGGACAGTAGCCATATCTTTAACATTTAAAAGTTTAACGAGCTGTTGCATCGTGCATGTTCCAGAAAAACGAAAACAAACAATAATCAGGTTTTATCACGTTCTTGTCGCATGTACACAGCTAAGGAGATTAGTTGGTTATTACAGTTGTCACAAGCTAGTGCGCCATACATATTATTATTATAATATATGTTACCTTTTGAGGTTGGAATATTGTATATAAAAATGTATAACAGAAGAATATAATATAATATAATATAATTTAATTATATAAAATATAGTAGCACTAACTTATATATAATATAATAATATAGAATATATAGTATAAGAATATAGTAGGAAGGATATACAGTGGGTCAAAAAAGTATTGGCACACCCAGTTTTCTTGGAATATCTTTAAACTATAAAGTAATCTATTAATAGTAACTATGTTTATTAGTGTCTTTTGACACGCAGAAATAGTATGTTGACTGAGAATTATCAGTTATTTGTTATAAGGAAGTAAAGTAAAAAAAACGAAAATTCCAAAGTCAAAAAAGTATTGGCACACGTACGGTTTTACTACTAGGATAAGTGTTATTCGCTTTCGTACGCATCAAATTCGGTTCTAAGAACATAAACATAAACAGAATTTGCTGTTATGAATTGCTTCTCTCAGTAAACATAATTAGTTTGTGTTTACACTTTGAACAAGCATCATGGCTACGAAGAAGAGCAAGTTATCGTTGTGTGTGCGAATGAAAATTATTTCATTGCATAAAAGTGGTGAAAGTTATCGAAAAATCGGTAATTCATTAAATTTAAGTTTCTCGACAGTGAGAAATGTCGTAAAAAAATTTAAGGAAACTGGCAGCGTCGAGAACAAACCACGTTCAGGTCGTCCGCGAGTGCTTACAACTAGAGAACGAAGAGACATTGTCAAAGAAGCAGTGAAAAATCCTTTTGTAAGTGCCACAAATTTAGCTACTAACATTGCAACATATTCGGGAAAAGAAGTGAGTACCCAAACAGTCCGAAATGTTTTATATTCTGCGGAAATTTATGGTAGAGCAGCGAGGAAAAAGCCGTTCATTAATGAGAAGAATAGAGAGAAACGGTTCGGGTTCGCAGAAATATATATAAATAAGACAATGGAATTTTGGAAGACAGCTATTTTCTCGGATGAGAGCAAGTTTAATCTTTTCGCCTCCGATGGAAGAAGATTTGTATGGAGAAAACCGAACACCGAATTAAATCAAAAGAATATTATTCCTACGGTGAAACACGGTGGTGGTCACGTTATGGTATGGGGCTGTATGTCATACCGTGGAGTAGGAAATTTGGTTTTTATTGACAGTACAATGAATGCAGACGTCTATATCGACGTGTTGCGAAATAATTTATTAACGAGTGCAACAAAAATGGGCATAAACGAAACGTTTCATTTCCAACAAGACAATGACCCAAAGCACACGGCAAGGAAAACCAGAGAATGGTTATTGTATAACGTACCAAAACAACTCCCTACACCACCTCAATCTCCGGATTTTAATCCGATAGAAAATCTGTGGCATATTTTAGATTTAAAAATCCGAAAGAAGAAAACAAAGAATAAAACTGACCTAAAAGCGACGCTTTTAGAAGAGTGGTCTAAAATTTCACCGGAAATTACGCAAAGACTTGTCGAATCGATGCCTAATCGATTACAGGCCGTAATTAAGGCCAAAGGCATGCACATCAAATATTAAGCAAGTTCAATATTGTTCATAGTGTTCATTATTGTGCTTTCCGCAATGACATCGTACGTGTGCCAATACTTTTTTGACTTTGGAATTTTCGTTTTTTTTACTTTACTTCCTTATAACAAATAACTGACAATTCTCAGTCAACATACCATTTTTGTGTGTCAAAAGACACTAATAAACATAGTTAATATTAATAGATTACTTTATAGTTTAAAGACATTTCAAGAAAACTGGGTGTGCCAATACTTTTTTGACCCACTGTATAAGAATATTTTAAATCATCTTCCTATTTTGTACGTAGTGTGCAGGTTCTAATATAAGAATTGATCTTTCATGAGTTCATTGTCTCCTAGTCCTATATTGCTGAACAGTTTAAATTTGAGTTTTGTATGTTCCATTTTGTACTACTCTTTATTACTTTCATTTCAGTACTTAAACAGTACTGCGTAGCAACAATAATATAAAAAAAAAAACAGTTACAGGGAAAATTTTAAAAGTAAACTCAATTTGTTTAGAAAATGATAAGGAAAATTCGATTTTTTATACAGACTGCCAAAAATGAGCCCACGAGCTTGCGACGATATCACAAAATATTTTAATCATTATGCTTGTGACCGGATATTAACAATAATTAATAATTTTTACTCTATTCGTTTAGATAGAATTAGAGGATGCTTCACGATTTCTCAAAATTATACAATCACAGTACAATTTTCAGTTAATCTAAATTAATTGTATTACCGAACATGAAAATTTGAAGTTTATTTGAATAATAAGAACCTCCCTTCAACTCCCGTCACAAACAAACGCATTCTGACACAATACGTTAAGGAAGCAATGAATATCTCTAATTTCTCTAATATTTCTAAGTCGTATAAAAATGACTAGATTTAGTCGATTTAGATTGCACACAATTTTTAGTACAATCTACGGTCGAATAAAGGAATCTATTAAAGCGGTTTTATAACTCTAACAGTTGCAAAACAAATAATCTGAATACGGTAATTCGACTGGCTGTGGTAGGTGTAGCGTTAAATACCGATGTGGCTCGACGAACGAGAAAAGAGAACACACCCGAGCAAAAATACTCTCGCCAATCGCAGAAAGCGCAAGTAAAATTCGAGGAAAAAGCTGTTCTAGCGTAACATTTTTCCCGAACTCGTCGGTTTTTGGTCCTCTACTCTCGGGACCGAAAGATGCGAATCGTTTTGTTACCGGCGCCGCTAGTGGACAGTTGCGTAATTTAACTAGCATTCGAGCGCTCATTAGATCCTTGCTCGGGGAGCTTTTCGAAATGGCACGGTGCGCTCGTTTATCCTTCCTCTACGCCCAGGTTATCGAGGCTCTTACGGCACCGTGTTTTTATTTATCCCCCGTTGCTTCCACTGCCCTGCAATGCGAGAAGTTTCTTTTGTTAACGGCACGTTACGCTGCCACTTTACTCGCCGGCTGCTTTGTCATCATCCTTCTTCGGTGTTCTTTTCTTCTACCAACGTAGCCCCAGCCTTTGAATGCGCACTTTGACGTTGTTGACGCGTCGGTAAAGTAAGAACTGCTGTAAATAATGTATAAACTCTAGATGGAAAGGAGAACAATCGCGCGTTGATTGTAAATTGAAAGGACTGCGAGAAGGCAGACTCAAACGGTCCAGGATCTTTTTTTAACAATCCTATTCCACCGGACAGAGATGCGACCAGACGAAAGTGCACTGTCAGTTGATATTTATCAGCATTCGTTGCGCTTCGCTGTTTGCTCGCCCGTGCCGTCGTGCTTCGCCACCGTTTCAACGTTCTTTTCTTCGGCTCGTTCTAATTGCGCTTCCGTGCTGTACCACGGAAAAGGGTTAAACAGGCCCGGCTCTCCGAGGGAAAGGAATAGGAAGAATCTGAAAAGCACCCACGGCGCCCGGGAAAATAGACTAAACGCTATGTCTGCGAGAATGATAGTTCGTTTAATAGCCGGAATGAGTCGCGGTTCAATTATTAAATATCCGGGGGCTATGACGCTCTATGGACATACGAATATAATGTGATTCATATGGAACGAGCCAGATATTCCCTCATGAAAACAGACATATTTGTCTAACCAAATTTCCCGGAAACGCTAACTTCTGGCGCACCGTTACGGGATATATGTAATGTTAAAAATGATAATAATTATGATAATGTAGGACTTGGCCGAGGGAGACGTAGAATTTGTATATATAAACAATAATCTCTGTTGAATACCTATGTATATATAATGTGATTAAGAAGAAGAGGCGGTGTTGTTTTCGAAATTTTATTCCGACTGTATGTGATATAGGAACTACCGAGGTTTTTTCAGGGTGGGGTTAACGTCTTGCAGACGTGCCCGGGGATGACCTGCCCCGAGTCGTCTTCAGTTTCCCCCGACCCTGACCCCCTGCAACTTTTCTTGAATTCAAGATTTTGGCCTCGACGCTTCCTACCACATCTGGCAGTTATACCAGGTCTCCAAATATGAAACCGGAATTTGCCCATACGTGACGCTAGTTATCAATGTAGTTACCGTCAAACCGCGTTACTGACGCGATTTTCTTGATTTTACATTTGATAAAGATTTAAAACCCACAAACCATACAAGTCTCATACAACAACATAGTTTTTAATAGCGTTGAACATGTTGAATTATGTGCATGGATACTACGAGTTCCGGACAGCACAGATTTTCTGTTACCATTTGAAGAAAACTGCTGCAGAATCGCATCGAGTACTTGTTGGAGCTTATGGTAAGCATGCTCTTGGTAAATCACAGTGCTTCGCGTGGTTTACAAAATGCAAAAGTAGCAATTTTTACCTCTGACACGAAGAACGTGGAAGGCCACCGAAAAAGTTTGAATACAGCGAATTGCAAGCATTGTTGGAGGAAGATTCGAAAGTCATGGGGGAGATCCAGAAGACGACTGGAATATCAAAAAAGGCAATGCAAAGTGATTGAAGTTCATGATAATACACTATCGCACACAGCAAAACCGGTCAGAGAAACCAGTCAGGGAAACAAGGTGTTTACTTGGGAAATACTTTCGCATGCGGTTTACTCACCAAACTTGGCTCCATCCGATTATTACTTATTTGCATCGATGGGACATGTACTTGCTGAACAGCGCTTCACATCTTACGAAAATATACGAAAATGGCTCGATGACTGGTTTGCCTCAAACGAGGAACACTTTTTTGGCGTGCCATTTATAAATTGTCAAAGATATGGGAAAATGTATTTTTCTGTACAAAATTCCGGTTTTATATTTACATATCTGGTAAACTAATAAACCGCCTGTCGCTCGTCGCCTGATTCGTTTGTTATGGATATCGGCCCTTGACGAACAGCGAAGATTCGTCCCTTTCGCTTATTTCTCCAAAAAAAGACTAGAGTAATGATCAGGATAAATAACAACATGAATTAGAGATGTCAGAGAAATTAGAGACATTCGTTGGTTTCTGGTACATTGTATCAGAATGTGTTTGTTTGCGAAGGGAGCCTAAGGAGAGGTTCTTATTATTCAAATCTATACGTCAAATAGAACGCAACCCCTTTAGCAAACACAGGGTGAGTCGAATAGAACTCATGTGGCATTCAATGTGTTAATAAACTTTTACCTTTGTCGCCAACGTTGAACACCCTGTTATTTGTTCGCGTACTAGCAGCGACTCTGTCGGACTCCCGCTGCCGAAGAATTTTGGTCTACTCAGAATGAAATACTCGGCTGTCATATGCTCGCTTCGCTGGCTACAAAAGGACCGAGAAACGGAGATGAAAAGGGTGGCAGCATGTGACCGGGAATGAATAAGATTATTCCTGGGTCAGGAGATAGCGGTTTGGAGAATTCAAGAAAAGCAGAGACGCGACAGAGGACAAGGAACATTCCGATCGGACGTATTGACTGAAGGGGCAGAAAGGATTCCGAGTGTTGCAGTCCTGAGATGCGTTCCTTGAATGTTATGGTCCTGAATTTCAAGCTCGAAAGTGTAGCGAATGCGTTGTAAAACTTTGGACGCTGCGCAATAGTTAGCAACTTCTTTAGGTGTTACGATTAGCCGCTGCAATTTCTTTTCGCGACCAACCTGCTTGTCGTTCAGAAAGAGTTTGCAAGTGAAAAAGAAAGATCGATCGCACGTCCGAGATGAGTGTGCCTCCTTGAAGCAACAGTAACGTGACAATGGACAGTTCAAATCGTTCTAACTTTTGGTAGACGCAAAACGGAAAACATTTTAAATAAAAATGACTCATCTTAGTTGGAACTACGTAAATTTCTAAAAATTTACCTTATGGTTTACTGACAACATTGAAATAATAGTGAAAAAGCGCCTCTTCTTACACAAAGCAAGTAAAGAGAATGAGAAATTGACGGTGACTCGATGTTTGGTGACCAGCTGTGGGTCGTAATGAAATAAAGTACTTAAAATTCTAAAGAAATAAATGGTTTATTGGAGGAACTGCCTGCTACAGCGGAGTTGGTATTGTTTGATGTGTTTACAGGATTAACGAAATCGACAGGCCAGATGATGTCAGTTGAAATGCTAATTGGTTTGTCAATATGCCTGAAGGGTCTGTTATTTAATAATATTATAGGCTTTGGCCGTTGAACAGCCAGTTCTGCATAGGATACATTCCTGCATTTGTTTCCAATCATCTCAACAACCGCATAAGCAGTTTGTTGTGTAATATACTCACGAACCTACAAAGTCATGTACATAGGTGGTGCGCAGGGTGTCTTTGCGCTGTTTGCGCAAGAACAGGACTGCTACATGTTATTGTAAACCTGTGTTTTCGTATGTTCACAGGTCATCGAGGCACGATTTATGCAGAGCAAAGATTGATTTATTTGGAAGCAGCCAGCTCACGGCCGAACCCCCGACTGACTAAATACATTGTCGCGCGTCACACGGTAATCGAGTTTTTCGCGTGTCAGTCGCGCCACGAAATTGACGTCAATTGCGAAAAATCTCTCGTCACTGATCGATTGACCGGCCCGTTGAAAGAGAAAATTGTACGCGCTGCAGTGCATACACCGCCTACGCCCCCATCCGCTCTTCCAGCATAGTTCGTGCGCCGTTTCCGAAACGTTTTATTATCTCGAATAATAGGGCGAACTATCGCGACTCTAACGAAATTGGTATTTCCCGTTTGTCGCGACATCGTTAGCACCTGTTATTCCGCGAATTTTAGAGCGCACGACTACAACGACAACTCGATGCGGCACGACGCATCTTCTATACTCTACTTCCCAAGAAAATTAGTCCTCTCTGTGTCCGTTTTGTGGCCAATTCTGAATTTCCGATTCAAATTCCCCGTGTCCTAGAAATATTATAACGATTGTTTGTAGAAAACTTCGAGATGGACTCTAGATAACCGCTACTCTTGTGATCAAATCTTCAAGCGTGATGTATTGGGTTGTCCGGAAAGTACGTACCGATTTATTTTTACTTTTAATAAATACGTACCATAATTTAAATGTGTTGCATTTCAATCTTTCGTCAAGTTTGTAGAGGTTTGGGAATGAACTAACAGAATTATATCCCACGTATTCATAAATAATTCAATATGAAATTAAATCTTGTCATCGATTAAAAATTAAGTAAAAACCTTGAAATTCAAGAAGATGAACACTAGATCTTTATTTACAATTGATCTCAAATTAAGACGACAAACAAAACACGAAAGAACATAAAACTATGAATATAAAGATAAGAATGAACATCAACATTACCGAATTTTAATAACGGCTAAGTTCTCAGACATTACGACGACACACGCTCTAATTGGCTAATGCCATTTTTACATCAAAACCAATCAGCCGTTTTTGAAGTGAGACTTTGTGCAAATCGATGGTCGTTACATATGCGTACTTTTATTAGCCAATGTGTTAGTTTAATTACAAAGACATTAAGAAAACCATAAAGGATTCTAAACAACCTTGAAAACAACAACAACCGGAACATCTATTTTGTCACTATATTTATCTTCTTGAACGGTTCAACTTTCCTTTTTAACATCTGTTATCTTCAAGCGTAATTGAGGTGTGTACGCTGTTCCGCACGAGAGAGAAGGAACCATCATAAAAGCCCTCAATCCATACAGAATTGTAGAACTGCAAAATGACCCCCTCTGGCATGCAAATGTTGGGTCCCAAAATTCGAGACAACGACGATTCTTCCGTAGCTGACAATTTCGTCGTAAAGCCATTACTCTTTGTACGTTAAATATCTTTATTTCGTTACGACTCACGGCTCTCGACCAGAATTCGAGCCTTTTCCGCGCCTTCAAAAATCTATTCTTCTTTTACATGCTTTGTCCGAGTCTAGGCGTCTTTTCGGGTTATTACCTGTTACGGGTAATTCTCGAGACACGTCGATTTTCCGGGTGCGTCATCCTCAGGTGTGAAGTATACCTGAAAATGACCGTTAGTTTGAGGCGGTTATTTTTTCCTCCCACGCGAATTAATGAACCAATCCGTCAATCTTACCGTTTCCCTCACTTATATCGAAAAATATGCAGTCAACGAATCCGCGTATCTCGTTATTTCATTCGCGCTCACACCGAACTTACCTTTTGGTCAACACACACTTCATCCGGCATTCTAAACACTTCACTCAAGATAAACCTCATACTCGCATCATACACCCATTCATTCGTTAAAGTTTGTTAAAGTTGTTAAAGTTTTGTTGAAATTAGAAAATATATCCAGTTACTTGTTTCACGGTTTCGCAACTCAGTGTTTACTATCCCTACCTTTGGACGAATCGTAGGGAACCGCGTAATCAGAAAATGAAAAACGAAACGCGAAGAAACATACGCGTTCCATTTCTTGTGAATCACCCTGTACAGTTGTAAGAACGGGCCGTGCCCCGAGAATTAAACTCCCAGATTCTACAAACGAAATCGACCTTTTTTGAAGGAAAGGAACAGTCTCGTTGAAAGGGATATCAAAAAACGTAAGAAATCGAATTTTTAACTGTCTAATCCCCTTGATTAGATGCGAGAAACGGACCGTTTGGTTTGCCCGTTGGGAACCGGAGTTTGCCAAGTGGCTCTCGTTCGAAGCAGCGTCTCTTTCACCGTTTCCCGTACCCCATCCTACGGCCAGCAATTCTCCACACTGTCTACCTCGCCCCTCACGATTTTCTTTTATCCTGTTCTGTCCCCTTTGCTCGCAAACTGACTCGTCGCCTGTCCTCCAGCACCGGTAGCCCCGCGCGCGTAGACCCCGTTGTTCTTTCCTCCTCTCTTTCTTCGACGAACTTCCAAGCCTGGTTGAACTCGAACGCTAATGCAGAAATGTAATTTTACCCTTAGCCACCCCAAGGGCGTTTCGGAAGCAGAAAGCGCGATGAGTCCCGTGCGCGCGCGCGCTGCTTTGACTCTCGCCGACGCGCGACGCGACGCTACCGTGTCCGCTCCTGTCCCCCAACGCCTTCAAAGCCGGAATAATCGCAACTGGCATTCAACGTTCGACTGTTTCCTTCTTTTTTCCCAGCACCCGAGAATCCCAGGGAATTTCAAGAATTTACTTTTCAGCTCCCTTCTCTCGAGTCGCGATTCTGCAAAATTGTTCCCGGCCACGCGCTTTCCCCTGAAGGACGTACACATGTACAAGTGTGAGGCCAGACAGAGAGATAGAGAGAGAGAGAGACGGATGCATGAAAGAGTGAACATTATATCGTGATAGCGAGTAGTAGTATACGCGCTCTTTTGTCGAAATTTTCAATGACCGTTTTGCACAAATGTGGCTGAATGTCGTTGGTACGACGCTCAATTTTCTCCTTCAAGGCGTTGGTGGTCGTGGAATCGTTGACATAAAGTTTAGACTTCAAAGAACCCCAAAGAAAAGAGCGCAACGGCGTTAAATCGCATGATCTGGGCGGCCAATTCTGAGCATTCAAACGGGAAATTACACGACTAGGAAATGACTCATGCAATAATTCAATTGTTTCTCTGGCTGTATGGCACGTAGCACCGTCTTGTTAAAACTACATGTCGTCCATACCCATATCTTGCAATTTAGGCACCAAAAACTGGATTATCACATCGTGATAGCGAGCACCATAACTGTTATTGCCTATGATTGCTATTATTGTTATTATTGTTATTATTGTTATTATTGTTATTGCTATTATGAGCCGCATTTTCGAAGAAGCATAGTCCGGTGATGCCTCTAGCCCAAAATCCGCACCAAATAGTGACACGTTGTGGATGCATTTATGACTCAACAGTTACTCGTGGATTTTCTGAACCCCACACGAGACAATTTTGACGATCAACGCAGCCATCGAGATGAAAATGAGCGCCGTAGCTGTTAAACTTTCATTATTTTTAAAATATTACTCAACAACACAAATGCGTTGTTCTTTCGCGTAGCGTTCCATTTTGAATAACCCTGAACTGTCAGCTGTCACGCAGTCTTCTTTTCCGCTGGCAATACTTTACTGAAACAATGGTACAGTATACAAATCTTGTGTGAATTTTGGGATAGTCATTAGAAGACCACTCGATCTTCGAGTTTGAATGGAGAACTGAAACAATGCGACTTCAAAGACGAGGCACAGTCTTCGGAGTAATGTTAAAATGTCCAATGTCCGAAATATCAGATATTGCCAAGAAATATTTTGCAAGTATTGTTAACATTTGTACGGCCAGAAAGAGAGAGGGAGGTGGACGCATGTAAGAGTGAATGCGTATGAGTGTGAGTGTATGTGGTTAACTATCGGTAAGCATCGAGCGGTGTCCATCGAGGGACTCCTATCGATGTTTAGATTATAAGGCCCCACGAAGTCGCTGCAACGACGAGGAAATCGTCCACAGTCTACTTTAATAAAACTCCTGAATTTCTTACATAAAGTATACCAAAATTATGTGTAAAACCTATGGCAGCTTTTGGGTAATTATTTATAATAAGAGTTGCTTCTCCTATTACAGTAACCTTGAAATATGTTTTCAAGGTCATCATTCTCAACAAGTTTTTCTTATTTATGATATGCTTGCGCAACCTTTGTTTTTACATATCCCTAAAGAAACTGTTAGTATGTCTACAGAGAGGTGTTATATGACCGACTTATAGTCAACACAAACATCATAGTATGAGTCATCCAAACATATCTCCCAAATCCCAGACCTTCTTACTCATCCTGTACCTTCTTACTCACCCTGTACCTTCTTACTCACTCTGTACCTCCTTATTCACCCTGTACCTTCTTACTCATCCTGTACCCTCTTACTCACCCTGTACATGCTTACTCATCCTGACCCCATTACCTTAATCATTCACTGACCATTGCACCCCAGATCACTTTCCTTCATCCATATAAAAACCCCACACATTTTTGGAGAACAAGTAGTTCGTGCTAAGGTGCGGAGCTTGCCGTTACGTGTTAAATAAACCTCAAACCTCTTCAAAAAGTGTTGTTATTAATCCTGCAATCCGGAATTCAATAGAGGCTGCACCCCTCTTCCTGTATCGCTTCTCAATAAATCTTTACCAAACATAATCCAGATCCAACAGTTTCTACAAATATTTTAAAAGCAAAGTCGAGCAATAATAATATGTATGTGCAAAATGACTAAAAACCAACATATTCATTTTATTTAGCTTATAGTCAGATTAGGTTATTATTTAATGTATAATTAGTTTAGTTTATATTTTAGTTTATATGTAAACTAACATTTACTGTTTACAGTTTGGTATGTAGCCTAGCTTGTAGTTGAGTTTACAATTTAGTTTATAGTCTTGTTTATAGTTGAGTTTACAGTTTGGTTTATAGTCTAGTTTGTAGATGATTTTACAGATTAGCTTATAGTCTAGATGGTAGTTGAGTTTACAGTTTAGTTTATAGCCTAGTTTGTAATTGCGTTTATAGTTTAGTTTATAGTCTAGTTTACGCGATAGTTTATAATTAAATTCTTAGTTTAGATTACAGTTAGCTTACTTTATAGTTTAGTTTATGGTGTAACAGTCAGTTTAATAACTTACATATTTCAGGGTCATTGCAATCGGAAAAAGTAAAATATTCTTCCGAACCTTAGAAATTTTCTGAGTTTTTATATTTTTCTTTGAAAATAGGTTCAATACCAGGATAACTGATCTACCTTTAACTCTTTGCCAACGGCAGACTTTTAGACGGTTCCAACTATACTATACGGTAGAACTTCACTCGCGACCTACTCAGAGAACGGTGAAATTTTTCGTTATTCGTACATTTCGGAGAATGTATATTGAAATAAATAAAACACTGAATTTCACTACGGGGAACCAATATTATTTATTTATTCGTATTCTGTATTGCATTGTTAGCGCACCCACTAAAAATTTAACATCAACTTCAAACTTTTTAATAGACGCCTGTCGTGTCAACGAATCAGGATAGCTTAAGCGCCTAGAGTACCATAAGAGCAATTTTTTATGCTACGTTATTATCGTATAGTAGGATAACTATAGTATCACAGACCTATAGTAGTACAAGCGCAAATTTATTAACCGCCAGTTGACTAAACGACTAACATTGAGTTTTGATTACTGTGACAGATACTATAATACTCATCATCAATGCCGAAGTTGTTAAAAAATCTTTAGATTATGCAATAAATAATTTGCACTCTAGTTGGCAGTTTTAATTGTTTGTATTCCTTAAGAACGTTAATCGATTTCGATGTCACTGTGTACATAATTGGCGTACACGTGCATAACGTATCGATTAAAGTTTCATCACAGGTTTAGATAAAAAAGTTTAAAAGACTGACTTTACTTTACATAATTCTCTCAAACGAGCATATTTGTCACTCAATTAGCACACACAGCGGAGATTGGACTGTGTTCTAGAAAATACACTGTTACGCAGAGGCGAAAGAATCGGACCGTGATCGTACCTTATTTAGATGAAGCTTAAAAACACTTCGCTGCGAGCAACATCTCCGAACGACCCACTTTTCTGACTCTTCCTCTAGTTTTCTTTTCAACAGGAGATCCAACCAAGTAGTCGAGTTGATAATTAAATTCGGTAATGCAACTGACACTCGATCGTTTAATTATCAAATTTTCAGAAGCGTCCGCTAAACTTAACTATGCTTCACGAGCGAATATAGCTTCAGAAAAATCGGAAAACTCCGATAATAAGGGTAAACAAGTTTGCGAGACTCTGCCACGGGTGGCTAAAATGAAACGCGACACGGGTCTGAAATGCAATTAGTTGTTACAACACTTTCCCATCTAGATTGTGTACCGAATTTGTTGGGTCACTCTGTAGGGTCTCTTACCGCTGCTTATTGACGCCATTCTTAATTCTACAAAAAGGCTTAAGAACTTTTTATTCGTTAGAAACGTAATAGTGCTTGCACAGTAGATTTTGAAAAGTAGAGTCGGTGAATGTTCGCACACAATTCAATTCTACGTTCTATGTTTTGAACCAAAATATGTACAAGTAACAAAAATTTCTTACTGTATAAGTACATGTACTGCCAGGGATTCGAATCTCGAGATATTCTTTCCCCCTTTGCGAAACCCATAAAGATTTGTGAAGATTTGTGAACGGAATTTTCATTCTTCTCTTATTTGGCTATTAGGGAAATGAGTTTCTTTCTCATTCACGCTAGAAATATTTTGATTTCCAAAAAATCCATTTCGGCGTAGCGAGACAAGACCTTTATCCAGCGAACAGTATGTAGTTTTGAGAAAGATCAATGTCATTTCTGCATTATTTGTACCATCAGAAATCGTCTAGTTGATAAATTGAATTTTTTTCCCAACCAGATTTTTACCAAATTATTTATGAATATCGTGATTTGTATAAAGATTAACAGCTATAAAGATGAACAATTTGTATAAGGTTTAATAAGAAAGTCAACGTTAATCTTGATGAAATGAGTTCACCCATATGTAAAGAAAAATTTTACTAGTAAGGATTTGATAGATCTTCCTACGGCTGTCATAACAAAGAAAATCAGATGTAAGTCTGTTACCTGTTTAGTCTATCTCAGCCAACGAAATCTTCATTAGCCTACGAAAAAATCTAAATTTTCACCCTTTTTGTCACACAAAAATGTCGATCTAATTCCATCTGGAGTTGGAAACAGCGGATCAAATGACCCCTTTCAGAGTTTTTATTTCACAATTATTGAAGTTATTAAATTACAGTCAAAACAATGGATTCGATAGATCTCTTTGCTTCATTATGTTTTGTAATGAAAATCATAAGATTTTCATAAGCATTTTCATAAGGTTATATACACCAGCTAATTTCAATGTTCGGTAGATGTAGTGTTAACATTTTATCGACCAGCGATTATTTCAGAATTTTTTCAGACAAGGTCCGTGGTTCATAACTGAAAACTTTTAAATGGACCTCTCAACGTTGACAGCAATTTTTATAGTGAATCAGCAACGCGTCCTTGGTAATATTGTCTAATGATCACGTTACAAATTACAATGTAAACACAAATTATAATAAAGAGTTTTTATTCTTCATTTTGTTACAGTGCAATTATTGGAAGTACTATTAGAAGTCCCGTCTACTAGATTTACAATTTTTTAAAAACACAGTGCTTCTCTTTTTCCGGCAATATAGTTTTGCACTGTTTGTGCAAAATGTCAAACAAAAATTGAAGTCAAAATTAAATAGGTGTCTGAATATTTTTGTACTCAACCATATAGTCATTCGGTCAGTGTTAATTCAGTTTTAAATCATTTTTAATCGTTGATAGTCAGCAAATACGTCACTAGAATAAAAACGTATTTTAAAATCATGTTTCATCTTTTATACTAATCAATTTTATATTTATGGATTTTCCGTGTTCGGTATCTCAAATATTAACAATTTATTTGTTGGATGATAGTGAATAAACTGTCTTATAAACACTCAGACTCTCAGAAAAAGCTGTTAAATAATATCAGTGAAGATAACTTATTCGGTTGTTCATTAATAAACCTTTAATTATTTATTTTTGACTTCAAAACAATCCTGAAATATTTCTCAGAAGATGCATTACTAAATACTGGATACGAAAGCCGTGTTATTTTTCTTTCTGTAGGTTTACATTAATAACCTTTTAACGATATTAATATGTATTTACATTTACTAAAGAAAATGGAGAAATTGACTTTGTGTTCTCGAGAAGCTCGACATTTAATTACATGTTACACAACCATACTGTCTACGTTACTTAATAAAAAAGGAACGAAAGTTTATATTTGCAGTCTCCGCAAAACAACGGTATTAAACATCGAAATAAACAATCATTTTTCCGAGGAGATCTTAGATTAGGAGATCTAATTCAATTACTCGGAATGCATATATAACGACTAATAACATCGAAAAAGCTATTTCTAAAGCATGAAATAGTAATTGTTTTATAGTTATCGCGTCCACGTTATAGAATACTATAAACAAATAATTATAAAACGAGCCGCATAAATATCAGGTAAATGTTCACAAAAACAAAAGGCAACGTACACTTGTACATATACAAGAGATGCGACGACACAAAATCAGAGGGGAATCGGTTCGAAGAGGAAGGGCTCGCCAACCATCTTTCTCAGCCGGGCTTAAACCGACGAGTGAAATTTGTTTATGCAAATTTTAATTGCAGCCCAAGGCGTAACTCCTAATTCCGGCGAAATTAATACAAATTGCTTTCGCTCAGTTCTTCCTTGCAGCGACCGGCCCGTCGCATCGTCTCCCTATCGCTGCCGAGACTTTTATGAAGAGACTTTTCCCTTCCTTTCCTTCGCGCCATTTGCTCTCCTTTCCGGCTCTGGTATGCCGTTGTCTCTCATCTTGCGGAAGAAGAGAGAAAAAAGAAAGCGGAAGCCCCATTCATCTGCCTCTCCCTACCTTTCTGCCGTTTATTCACGTTAATCGCGGAACTTCCGTGCAAACCCAGCGCACTTCATCCTATCCGTTTGAGGCTACATCAACCACGGGAAATTATCCATGTGTTTGGGATAAAAAATTATCCAAACATAAAAAGTTATACGTTCCGCTAGAAAAAACTGTGACAGACACGTCCTCTGAAATAACTGGCAATGAAACACTTAATTAATTTTTTAGATGGATATGAAATTCATAGAAATCTGAAAACTTTTGTCTTATCTATTTTGTTCCACTTGGATTCGTTACAAGTTGAAATGTTATTTCACGAAAAGCCTTCATCGCAGTGTTTATACTTCGCTTCGTCATTTACATGGATTATAGTGCGGGGATTAGTTCTGGCAAATCCCCTGCGGTGACGGGACAAAGAGTAAACCCAAGTTTTAACTGAATATCGAATTTCAGCTCGAGCGCCGAGCACGACAACCCTATGCAATTTAATAAAACCTCAAGAACATACGTATCGATAAACGTTCGAGCTAAAAGAATTGTGAACAATTTTGAAGCATGAATTCAGCTTGCTTTGTCAGGTCCGTCCAAATGTTCAATGCGCACGTTTCTTGTGTAATCTTTTAGCTACGTTGCATTTTTAAAGTGGACAAATTTTATAATAGTTTATCTGTCGCACTTGAATTTCTTTTCTTTCTTTGCATCGTGCTTGACTCAACATATCCTAAAATGTCTAAGAATTACATATATGTTTTAATTTTTACTAAAAGTTTTAAGTAATTGATGAGTAATTGATTTTATTACTGTACGATTATACTCGTTACACATAGCTAATATTCGGTAACAGGCGTATAAGATCAAGCTTCATTCCAATCGCCCGATTCTAAACGTCTTATTGTACTTGAAATAGAGAAGTCTAGTCTTTTGTGTCACTATAATGTATTCTATGTATCCATTGAGTTCTATGCATTAAAGTATGTTCGCATTGTAGCGATCATCGACTTGCACAAAGCTTCACTCCAAAAACGCCTGATTACCTTTTGTTGTATGCAAAGGTGTCAAGTCCGTGATACCTTCTTCTCAGTGTACGGTATTGTCACTGAGCACCTTGGTTCGCGTAATAATTTACACGATGGTATTTGGTTGCGGGTTTTCTTTATTTTCACTTTGTACAGTGTCGCGATTTCTGTTCTGTTCGTGATGTCTGTATTCGTCTGTTTGCGATTTCTTGTTCGTGTTGTCTTTGAGATCTAGTTCGCGTTTTTTGAGTTCTCTGTGTGATCTCTCTGTGTTATCTCCGTGTTATCTCCGTGTTATCTTTGTGTCCACTGTCGATTCTTGTCGCGTTCTGTCCGTCGTCACCTCGGTTTTGTCGTCATTGGTTGAGGGTAGTTTTTGGTGGAGGAATTTAGCGTTTTTTAATTGGTTGTAGGAATGATGGAAGGAGCGTGCTTGTGGGGATATATCTGAAGGAGTGGGAAATTGTTGGTGCTTGACGGAGTGTATCGGAAGGACTAGGAAATGGTGTCGATAAGGGATTAACGTGGTTTATTGCAAGGTTTGTCTGCTGGTCTTCACGTGCGTTGCACGTGGGTCTGTTCACGTGCGTCGCACGTGGGGTCCGTTCAACACGTCTTACAAGTTTCTGAATGCGGGGTTAGGCACGGACAACCTTCGGTGTTGCCGTCGCAACACCTTTAATGTTAAAGTAGCATTAGCCAATTACAGCGTGCCTCATTATAATGTCTGAGAAGCTAACTGTTATTAATACTAAGCGGTCAAATGACACTTTTCAGATTTTTTATTTTACAATTATTGAATTTATAAAATTGCCTTCACAGGAATCGATTCAATAAATCTCGATTCAGTAATGCTTTGCAATTAATATCGCAAAAAATCCAAATAAATTAAATCTTGGCATTTTTATAAGAATGAACATTAACATCATGGAATTTTAATAAGGGCTAGCTTCTCAGACAATTATAATGACAAACACTCTAATTGGCTAATTCCACTTTTGCATTAAAGCCAATCAGGCGTTTTCTGAATGAAACTTTACGCAAGTCAATGGTCACTACAGAATTGAAGCAAACTATAAACGTACACAAAAGATAGAAAAATTCTGGGCTTACGATTTGTCTACACAGCAGTTGCTTGGAAATTTTTACAGCGTGTTACGTTATAAGAACATTATATATAAGCGCATACAAATATTTCGACAATAATATTTCTACAAGCCGGCGTTTTGGAAATCCCCAGTAATAAACCACCCCTACGTCCAACGTCTTGCGATTAGGCGCAACAGCCAAACCGAACGTTTACCTGCGATCGCGCCGCTTGACCAAGCCACCATCAACTCTGATTGGTGCGCTTACATGAACAATTTTTTGTACAAATACTGCCCACTTTTTGCATTCTAGTGGATTCACATTTCAAACGTCACTGAAACAACTTCATCTCAAATAAACCGCTCGGTTGTAAATCCGTATTATTTTCGTAAGAACAACCAGTACATCGGAATTATTAAACTCAGTTCTGCGTACTAACAAGTCGTGTGTGTTTATAATAATAATTCCACTACCCCTAAATATTAAGCCTTGTTAAGTTAAGCGCTCGAAGTGCAAGGATAAATATAAAACGTTCTTACAAAACGATTTACTATTCGTGCGCTCAAAACACTGCGTAAAGTCAGGATCAGTGAACAGGAAATATAAAGATAGTTTATTGAAATGAAATACGTATTAGGTAGGTAAATATAAAACCGAAATATTTGTATAGAAGATACATGTTTAGTGTCTGGAAATGATACAAAATATTGTATTCGAAGTATGCCCATCAGTAGCTATACATTTTTCTCATCTCTCTGACAATTTGTGGATGCCGCGTCAAAAAGACTGTTTCTCTTTTGAGGCAAGCCAGTCATCGAGTCATTTTCGTACATTTTCGTAAGATACGAAGCGCTGCTCACCAAATGCTCACCCATCGCTGCAAATATGTAATAATAGAATGGAGCCAAGCCTAGTGAGTAAGCCGCATGCGAAAGTATTTCCCAACTAAACGTCTTCATCGTTTCCCTGGCCGGTTTTTTTTTGCGTTGCCTTATTTGATATTTCGGTCGTCTTCTGAATCTTTCCCATAGCTTTCAAACGTATGGAGACGGCTTCTCGTGTCGCATTTAATTGATCCGCGAGGTGCTGCGTCTAAGCATCATCCTCATCCAGCGATGTTTGCAATTCGCTGTTTTCAAACTTTTGCCGTGGTCGTCCACGTTCTTCGTTTCTCACATAAAAATCGTCGAACTTTTAAATTTTTTAAACCACTCGAAGCACTGTGGTTTACCAAGAGCATGTTCACCGTAAACTTTAACAAGCATTCAATGCGATTCTGCAGCAGGTTTCTTCAAACGGTAACAGAAAACCAGTGCTATCCGCAAATCGTAGTTTCCAGGCACAAAATTCGACATGTTCAACGCTATTAAAAACTATGCTGTTGTATGAATCTTGTATGGTTATGAATTGAAAATCTTTATCTCGTGTTAAAACAATAGAATCGAGTTAATCCCTTGGCCTACGACCGATTTTATGATTAAAGTAACTAGATTTTCTTTGTCCTTCGCAAAACGACGAAAAGAAAAGACAAATTCGTACTGCTTGCCTAGCTATTCTTCAATGACCGTATACGATCAACAATTAAATAAAATGTTATTTCCGTTTAAAGAAAATTAAGGAAACACATATTTAGAAGATTCAGGTCGAAATCTTGATCACGAGTCTGACTCGTTGTTGTAGGGCAAGGGGTTAATAACGCGGTTTGACGATAATGACAGCTAGCGCCACGTATAGGCAAATTCTGGTTTCATATTTAGACACATGGTATACAGTGGAGGGGGAAGTAGAGATGTTCCAAATACTATATCGCGACTAACTGCTCTGCTGATCGATGCATTCCGTTTGCAATATCCACTGTCTTTCTCTATTTCGCTTTTCACTGAAATTGGTGGTGGACTCGCCATCCGTTTCCACCTGTGACGAATCACGATGTTTCGTTCCTTTTTCCATTTTTGTATAAAATGCCTGAAAATAATTTTTGCAGTTGGTCCACTGGTTGGTTAGCGCTGGGCGAACTTTTATGACAGGAAGTCACTATTGTTACCCTGGGCCTTGGTTCTTTGATTTTAGATTCTTAAGGCTACGGTGTGGGCCTGTCACCGCCACATCTGGCAATCATTGCCGGCCGATCCAAGGCACAGGGGCTACACCTCCTTCGACTCACCGAACCCTTAGACAATAGGGGGTCGAACGCTGTACAAGTGACCATCTTAGTTATGCTTTCGACACGATCGGGTGGCTCCACCACCTGATCTAAATTACTTGCAGATGTGGGTGCACTTCCTGGTTCGGCAAATTTGGTCAACCCTGAAAATGCCTCCAGTATCCCCACCATCTACCCTCGATTGTTGTCACTTGTACAGCCCGCCCAGCGAATCGTAAGGCCCAGAAATATTCATAGACTTCCGTTGGTCCATCGACTTCTTCTGAGAGAAGGGATGACCAACGGAAAGAGTAGGGACAAGCCTTTATCAGGTCGAACTCACGGCTGTCTCGAGATAGAGTTGAATACACATAGTTGAATACATACAGTTGAATACTTAGACATTAGATACATAGATACTTAGAAAGACGCGATCTTGTCACGTTTCGTGTTATACATCGTACTTGTACATCACGATAGCCTCAGTCAGTACTTCGAACCTCGTGAACATTGTTATATATAGTCCTTCCTAAACAGGGAAGGTGGTCCTTCGAGAAGTTTAGTTAATCATTAAAATTTAGTCGGCACACCACGTGCAAACAGCCAAAGTCTGACGGATTGAAAAATCCATCACAGACCGCAACATCCAATAATTGTGTTGTTTATGAAAATGACTCGTTTCGCGACGCACCAGAGAAAGCGCGAGAAAACGAACGTGTACAAAGGCAACGCCCGGACTGAAAATCAGAGCTTTTATAATCTCCGATTAAAAGAGACAAAATCGATATGTACGTTAATTCCGAGCGGCGACAGATGTTTTTCGTTCATTTTTTCGTTCTCCGGTGTGCTAATGGCGAACGAAAATAGCGCGCGTAGAATTCCATTGGGAGGCTTCCTCGAAACATTGCCGGTTTACTATGCTACAAGCACGATGAATAGTACTGGCGGGATAGAAATGAGTCCGGGTTTCGCGGATCTCGATAAGCGGCGAACAGCCAAAAGGTAGATCCTGACCCCGATTCCGATTTCGAAACGCGTTTTCAATCGTTGCCACGCGTTTACGTGCGCTGCAATTCGACGAACAGAGAGAAACAGACAGAAAGAGAAAGAGAAAGAGTTCGCGTATACGCGCACGCACGCACGTATGGCGAATGGCGAGCAGTTTTTTTTTTTGGGGGAACGACTCGTTCCGTTTTTATTGAAAACGGCCCGACCACGATGCGAATTTATTTATCAAAAGGATTTAAATCGCCTCGGATAAGTGTTGTTATAAAATTTCCAATGACGACGCGCCAACAAAAATTCGGCATTCCATCGTTGAATTTGTTGAAATAAATCCTCCGTGCTCTTTCCAGTATCCATATTACCTAATCTTTACTGTTTACTATCCATTCTTTACATCAATTCTACTATCTTTCCCTCTCCCTCTCCGTTATAGCCCCAGTCGGTATAATAACATACTGCGCGCTGAAAAACGTGACGATTCGCGTGAAATTGAAGAGAGCAGTTTAATGGTTTATTTTATGAAATCGAAAATGGTTTTTGTTTGAGCAAATGCACATTTTAAAAACAACACGTTTGAGTTCGATTTCCTTGGAAACGCGCAACAGTGATATAGCATCGAATTTATGCGTGTAAAGAGGATTTTTTTTATTTCCATAGAATTTACATATAAGATTATTTCCATAAAACCGTCACGTTTATCGTACCAGCTCGTGTTGAACGACAGAGAATAAGAGAAACAGTTTTTATTTGAATTGTGTGATGTTTTATATAAAAATTAAAGTGAAATGATTCGGCCCACAGAAATCCCATGATGTTTATCGATGAACCAAGGTATTAGTTATTGGATTCAATTTATCGATTTGGTGTTCACTCTGCACGTAGTCTGCTTTTATTATACAATAAACCACAAAAGTATTTGAATTGTTTCAAATTACGTGTTTCAGACTTTGAAATGTACCGAAATTACGGATACCATAATTTTTCTATTCCAGCAGTAAGTTGCAAGTGTTCTGAATAGATCTGTAAAATCTGAAGGTACATCATTAATGCTAATAATGGTAATGCAATACTTTTTTGAAACATCATCGATATGAATTCCATACAAGTATATGACCACCTCTTCAAAGTCCAGACCTAAATTCAATGGAGCATTTGTGGACAGAAATTGATAAACAATTATCCAAATACTTGACAAACGTAAAAGAATAGTATGCAACGACATTGGCAATAAGTGCACATGGTCGACCAACAAAATATTGTATTAAAATCTTCTCTTTGCGTGAAAAATGTACATTTGTTCGAATACTTTTGTAGCCGTCTAATCGTCGATATTTTCAAGAAATATTTTATAACTATAGATAAAATTAATGTATCGTCTTCAAATTTAACACTCATAATCAGGACACCGATGATTTATTACTGGAATGAAATCGTTTTTGAATTTGTAATGTCAGTAAATTTTTAATAATTTCAACGATCTATGTGAAATCGTTCGAATATTTTAGTAGCCGTCATGTCGTCGGTGTTTCAGAGAAATATTTTATAACTACTGTTAAAGTTAATGTTCCGTCTTCAAATTTTACGTATATGAACAATACAATGAAGATTTACTAACGGAATAAAATTATTACTAACTTCGTAATATAAACATAGTTTTAGGAACCCCAAACATTTAATTTTGAACCGTTTGAATAATTTCGTGATTCACTGTATTTCAGTGTTTTCATTTTCCAGTTGCGATACGAATAATTCCCTGCTGTTTAATTAGTTTTAAGCTACATCGTGCTGAGCCGAGCGAGCACCGTGCCGTGCTGAACTAACCGAACGTTATCTAAGCTCAGCTGATATCAGGACAGATAACTCTGACAACGCTTTGAAAAATCATTGAAATCGGAGGTAGCGTTGCCGGTTTGTGAACATTTAGGTCGAACGATTATCTTTTTGCGTTGCCGCATACATCGTTAAGGAGCACTCGATGCGAGTGTACTCGGAATATCGTCGAAGAAACATGGCAAAGAACTATAGAGTAAATGGGTTTAATGAACTTGGTAAGTGCAACGCGCAGCGGGATGCGGTCTCTATATTACCGGAATTGCCACGGAAATGGGCGCGAATTAATAATATTTGGAGGTGTTTTAACGTTTATGCTTCTGACGTTCGCAGCAGGCAACGCAAAGAGAACCACTTGTACGAAAGAATGACCGTGGAAGTGAAATAAAAAGCGACGTTACGCGCTATACCGAGGAAAAACGGAAGTCCCGCTTTCTTTCAATTCTCTCTTCTACAACAGCCCTGACGTTCTCATTGAATTAGGAAGAAAAAAGCGATTCGATGCTATGGGAAATCAGGAAAGTCCACGACGATGTTCATTTTCTTCGCAGTGAGCAATCGAAGTGACGATCATTGGGAGATCATTAATCTCTGCTGTTAATTTAAGTATCGAGATGGACATCCTTTTCCTGTCGAGCTAAATGATTTTATTGTTCAAACACTTGGTTCGATAGATCTTGAAGAAGACTTCAATACAGACGTTCTTCTATTTTTGAACATGATAAATTCTTCAGCGACAGAATAGTCTTACAATTTAAGGTCGTTGTTTTCAAAGGGTGATAAAAAAATTCACCCCTTTTGGATACCTTGATTTTAGAACTTTTTAATGCCAAATAATAATTTATATCAGAACATCCATTGATGAAAATTTTCAAATTAAGTTAATACTTAATATCTACGATGTTAGATATATAGATTCACTAACGCACGAACGTAAAACGTATTGATTTCTATCAATAAAAATTATGAATAGATGATAATTTATATATAATAGAACATAAATAAATTCTTAAATTCATTACTAAAAACCTATACATAACGTATCATACTTCAATATACCTAAATAATGTTATGGCGGCTATTCATATGGAGTCGCCATAATGAAAAACATCATGGTGAAAAACCCCTAAGAAAATAATAGAAGGTAGGGGTTGTCGCGGATCTGTTGTAACGATAGATAATCGAGAGAATTAGAAGTTTGCCTGAATTCGATAAAATTAATCCAGACTGTATTTTACTGTGACTAGTTACTAATTTGTGAATCAATTAAAGTTATACAGTAAAGTTATACATAAACAAGTTGCCACGTCGCGCACCATATGACATGCACAGAACGGATAACAATAATAAAGGAATATATTATACAAATATATTATACCTAAAACGTACAGATTTTTGGGTTTATTTAATAATTTTTTAGTTTCGTTGGTCGCTTTAAATGCCACCACCTCGGGTCCGAAACATTGTAAAGTAAAGTCGCTTTAACTGCTCGAATGAATACAAGATAATTGCCATAGTACTATAGCTATTAATGCGGAATATACCCCTCGAGGGATCACAAATTTCAACTCGTGTCTACACACGACGTGTAGAACTTTTCGAACCTGGGCTGTCCGAATAAATAAAAATTCCACGTTGTTTATGTATTTAAGTATTAAGTACACATATTCCCACCTCTGATGCTCTGCAGTTTCAACGTATACGCTTTGACGTCGCACGCTACATAGCATGTGTGTGATCGTTTCAGCCAATATTTAGGCTAACACCAAAAATGCGAGTGAAACGAGACGTGCCCTTTCCACTTTGAGCCGATCAACTGCGCAATCGTACCTACGTCATCTCACTCCTGCTGGGTACAGGAATATAGGGACCTGCTTCTCATCTCACTTCGGTAAATACAACCTGGTCATATCAAAATTAACACTGAACCACACATAGCCGTTTAAATGATCATTCACAGATTTTTTATTTTACGTTTATTGAAGTTGCAAATTTGCCTTCCGAACCATCGCTTCAATAAATTTCCTCGTTTTAAATTCTTTCAAATTTTTAATTAACATTGGCGACCCGAAGGATAGACTTCGCCCTCTACCGTGGAGCAACGTTCAAGGAAGATCCTCTCCCTCTAGGTCAAAATTAACGGATACGATGCTGTGTGCAACGTATCGACCACACCTGTAATTGTGCAACATTGCAAATTTGCCTTCGTAACCATCCCTTCAATAAATTTCCTCCTTCAACTAAATTGTTAACGTGTGTTTCGTCAGTGTCTAGGAACCGTTCGAAAGCATTTGTTTGTAAAATGTCTCCAACGGTTTTATTAAAAAAACGTAACAATGCCCATTCGAGTGGCACGCGAAAAGGTCGTATTGCTCTGTAATCGGTATCGGGCCGAAAGGAGACCCTTCGACGTGGACGTCGATGGTCTCTATCGACTTGTAAGACAATTGGACCATAAAATCATCCGGATCAATGTGTGCAGATGTTAAAATAACACCGCGTTAATCCGAAGGATCGTCCTTTCTTCCAAATTTTGAATTAACATCGGCGACCCGAAGGAGAGGCTTTCTCCTCCATCATGGAGGAACGTTCGAGGAAGATTCTCCCCCTTTAGGTCAAAATTAGCGAATAAGGTGCTGCGTGCAACGTATCGGCCACACCCTTAATTTCGCGACACTGACGACGCGAAAGGAAGAGGAAAAGAAGGACGCGACGCGAAAGGAACTTCGGAAAAACTGACCAGAACCGTTTTGACCATCGAATCGCAAACATCGGAAAGAAACACGTTTAGATTTACTAGTCGAAAATGCTAAACTGTCGGAGCTGTAAAGACCTTGTCAACTATCGTTTGAGTTGATCAAGGCTGGAATCTTTTGACCATTGTTCGGGTCGTAAAACAAATCTATTTCAACTAACTTTCGAGTCGAATTTAGAATCTTGTTAACCCTTTCCCATGGCATTTAGTTCGATGAAACTCGGGCCCAAACGGTAGGCGTCAACGTGCGCTAGACGAACAAGACTGATGCTCGAGAACAATCGCAATATGAGCTGAAATGTAAATACCTGTGGTGCCTGTGATATAGTTAGTTTTATGCATTACTGCTGTTTAGGAAGTAAACCCTAATCCTTTTACTTTTATA
>CM052097.1:2635267-2716545 GCA_028453745.1 Agapostemon virescens
TATAAGAAATGCAACATCATTTTTTAAGAGAACGGTTGAGATGCGACCCATGGTTTTTTTCACAAAGTTGACCCTTATGACCAGTAGAACACGATTAAACAAAAAAAATTTTTGTTTTTTTGACCTTGACTTTCAAGGTCAAGGTCAATTTTGCGGGGGGTTTTTTATGTCAATTTCCACCAAATCGTAGGTGTAGAATCACGCTATGGTGGCCGTGACATATAATTTTTTGACACCCTGTACATGATTCATTTCCTTTCGTGCACAGAAAGTTGATTAGTATTACTCGTACGTGCAACACTTCGGCTTTTATCGATTTCTTGAATGTCAAACACAGTGATGTAAAAGCTGTTTTAAATAATAGTACGGCAATTTTTATTGGCACATTCATTTTGAACGAATAATCTGTAAAAGATGCTTCGTATGAGAATGACTTGAAGACTCGGCGAATATAATTTACACGTTTCGTGTCGCGTGTACCACCGATGGTACACTGTATTATAACTTTATAAGTGGTATGGCAAGGGGTTAAAGTACTTTGTTGGCTTGTCTGCATCTTCAAAACACTTTTTATTTTCTACATGTACACTGTGCAAATGTAAAGCTATAATTTAAAAATATAACTGAAATGAGTAACCGACATCAAAACCCGAAAAATAATAGTTTTAGAACCGAAGCCGATATAAGTTAGAATCGATATACCTTATACCGATTATGAAACTTTCCAAAACGTTTTAAAACATCTTACTGAGCCCACCTAATGAAGGTACCACGCAGCACTTCGGACTCTCCCACGCATCCAAAAGGGTTGAGTTTGCTTGTGAGGACGCGACAAAGCTACCCTCTCCTTGGTAAAAGGTAGGTGTTGACAGCGAGTCAATAAGCAATTAGAGCTCAATAGTCTTTTGCATCTCCACTCGCAGCAAGGCTAGCTACAAAGAGACATATGCGAGGAAGACACACTTTCTTAAATACGTTCATATAGTCGAATCTTTCTAGGAGCAACTACGTAGAATCATCGAATTCAGATGGTTATAATCACGTAAACTTTTAAATTTCCTTAACATCCGCGGTAAATTGTAAAATCTGTCGCACTTTGATGTACTTACACGTCGTGTTCAGACTAGATAATTAGTGTTCAAAAGTCCAATGAAACTCAATAAACTGTATTTAAACCACTTTTACAACGGACTCTTCAACAATAATGTAACTAAGTATGAACAATTGAATAACGAGAACCGAATGCACGAAATGTCTAAGATGCCATAGGAACACTCAATGAGTATCAGAATGACTAAGAATGAGACCAGAACGAGAGAGCAAAGGACTAAGATGCTATAGGAACATTGAATGAACGAAAATGACTAAGAATGGGACCAGAATGAGTGAGCAAAGGACTTAGATGTCATAGGAGCACCGAATGAAGGAGAATGACTTAAATGAGACCAAAATGAGTGAGCAAACGACTAAGATGGCATATGAGCACTGTATGAAGGAGAATGACTAAGAATGAGACCAGAATTAGTGAGCAAAGGACTAAGATGCCAAAGGAGCTCCGAATGAAGAATGATGAACAGGGGGGGGAGGGTCAAAAGGCGCGCTAATAATGTATATTAGTAATTTATCAATATGTTTTTCGACTCCCTGATGAAATTAACAGCAAAGCTTTCGAAACGTTGAGAAAATAATTCCACAAGGACTCGGCCTTCACCAGAAAAACTCAACAGTATGAACTAAAAGTTGTTTTGTCGTGTATCGCTTCGTTAAATTCTTTCCGTGAAGACAATGAAGCGCAAAGAAAACCCAGCGCCTTTAACTTTTACCCTCGCCAACAGATCGACAGATAGACAATTGGACGACCTCTTCCTGCTACTATCCGATTGCCTTCCGATGAAGCTAATTGCAATGCTTGTGAAACGTTGGGAAAATAAGTCTACAAGCACACGGCTTACAACCGAAAGTCTCAAAAGTATACGTTGTATGACGTCGGGCCGTCAAGACCTCAAATCTCTGATTTCTACTATTTGTAAAATAATATTTTATTATTATAAATAATATATGTAAATATAATATACAAATAAATTGTTCCAGTACTTCATAAAGATTTGGTAACATTTCAACATTGAAAACATTAACGTGTTAGAAACATTTGTGAGGTTCCAAATGGAATACAAAGTTACGCTGAAGTATCCTTCGTATGATGCGCAACAACTGAATGTTCAACCTTTGCCAGATGGTAACTCCGAAGAGCTTAACACCGGTTACAGAAATCCTCGGTAACAAAAGTTGGCACTTGCTCGAAGAATTGTATCCGACGGATTTGCGTGGTAATAAATACTTCTGCGCGATTAAGCGGAAATTTAGTGAACGTGCCATTGTTTGGATTATATTCCTGTATCTGATAGAGATGTCGTAAAGGAAATATGTCGGGCGCAGCTTATTTTCTATGAATGAAGCTTCTTCCTGCCAACAGAATACAAAATACCGCGAGGATAGAGGCATCCGCGTTTGAATTCTTTAAACGCTTTCTTCCTAGTATCCAATAACTCGTACCATTTTCTGCCCCGGTAACAACGTTTTTCTATCTTGGTGTAAACTCGACCATTTCTTATATTTATTATTTCTTATTTCTTACGAAACAGAGCAATCAATTTGATTTATCATTTCGCTTAAATCTCAAAGAAAATCTCGAACAATAACTTAGAGTCTTCGAATGAAATAAATGTTTAATCGCGTTTCAACAAGAATGACATGCTAGCTATTATGTGTCTTGGTGAGGCTCAGTAGTGTTAGTGAGCTTTAGTCTGATCAGAAGTGTCACCGCACTTGTAGGGTGGTATGAGAAAAAGAAAAGGCGATAATCAGAATGATCGGTAGACGAACTTTGATACGAAACTTGTGGACTTTAACAAATATATTCATTCCTGGCCGTTATCGTATGTTACATTGATATTTTAAATTAAAGTTATGAAATAGACAGCTTAAGAAGTAAAAGAAACATTAAAGAAGTAAAGAAAACAACAACGAGCGTTGCAATGATATCGTATACTTATACTCAATAATGGGGCGTAAACATCCCCCACCAAAATGAGCACAAACAAAATATTTGTAAATTATGATTGATTGGTTAATTTGTCGTCCAGCCCGCAATGGTGGAATAAGAGCAGCTCCAAAATATCCCCAAGACAGTACGTCTCCGCTACCGCCACGAAGGTGGTTACGCACTTGCTAATACCTGGACATTCACACCTGGAGGTTTATGTCACGTCAATTGCTACTGAGCGCAAAAGGTATGAATCTTGGCGGCGCTCGTGTTTACAAAGGACGACCCCTACTAAACCGGCGTACCAAGATCTGGCTAAAATACTAATTAAAACATCTGGCATTTCAGATGGACGGTTCCTCAAAAAATAGCGAAACACAGGTGTCCACACCATAAACCTCTTCATTCATTTAAAATTTCTTTAAGACGTTATTTCTGTCTCGACACTAGCGAAAAGAGACGCGGAATAGAAACTGTAGATAATATGAACGAACTAATGTTTAGTGCGACATTATAATTAAGTCTTCTTTGAACTAAATATGTATCGGTTGATTTTGTTTTATAAAAATGACAAAATATTTAAAATGTCAATGCACGTATCCAGACAGCCCTGTAAGTCAATAGGATGTCCGTTTCATGTCCAGTTTATGCCGAATGTTCGAATGTCGTACGTCTATTTGGGACGTCTGTAGAACATCCTTTGGACTGAAATTTTGGACGTTATCGGAACGAACGCGAGGAGGTTAATCGACAGAAATGTAATCGAGAAGTCCATCTCTTGCATATTATTATTTAAAATTACATGATATTTTATTTTATCGTTAAATAACGACGAAGAATTGTTATACGTATTACGTACAATTTTATTTTTTCGGAAAATAGCGATGCATAACTTTGTTTGATCTTTTGTACGATATATCGTAAAAGTTTTTAACCGGACTAAAAAATTAATTAATTCATGCCTTCATTATGTTAAAATGCAGTAATTAAATTGTAAGATCACAGATGTTTGACTACGGAGATCTAATTAGTTTAATTACCTATTTGCCACTAGTATTCATATATTTAGCAGTTCGAATGACATTCTATGCGTTTAAGGTGAGAATTCTTGTTGTGAAATTAGTAATTTGTACTTTGAAATGGTTCAATGGTCCTATAATAGGTTTGTACAGATAATTACCATTTACTCGGGTACCTATGTTCATTCGTTAGAAATTGATGCTCGTTCGTTAGTCGTTAAAATCGTATTCTGAAATAGAAGAACTTGAAGATGATACAGACTTCCTGTAAAAACAGAATATAGAAAATTTGGCTAATATCAGTTTCAACAGACACGTAGCTTAAGCGTTCATCCATTGGACAGATCACCTAATCATTTTGTTTTTAAACGTATAATTCCGTATTCTGTTATAGTTATATTTTTTATTTAGATTTACAGTTCTCATGCACAAATATTTTTAAAAAATGCATTCACATCTAAGTGAAAAAATGGAGGCGAAAATGTCATTTCTCAGAATATTGTTGAAACGTATAGTGGTACTGGAAATCTATTTTCTTAAATCTTATCTTTATGAAAAAAATACAGAACATTTGCTATTCGAAGCAATGCGCCAGCTTTAAAAATGTTCAAGATATTTGACTGAATGTGATTTCGACTACCCAATTTGAGGCTGTTTTACCCAAGGATTAAAAACAGCTGCAATATCGGGTTTTGCTCTTGAAACAGTTATGAAGAACCAAAAATATCTCATAATCGTTGCAAGGTTTATTGGGTCTGGCTTATATCGATTTCAGTTATAATTCTTTAAAACCCATATTATAACAGCTATGGAACTGTCTGCGTGACCATCGAGGGTCACTTTATTAGTTTTGCAACAGAATTGTCCGTCTCGCACATTTGGCGAACAAATGTGCCGAGAACGGGATTTTGCTATTTACAACCGGGAACGTAAAAATCCTCGCCTCGGGGATTAGGACTCGGGAAGTGGCTTATTATTAACAAGCTGTTTTACACGTGCACCTCCAGAGTTACCTCCGAAATTGCCATGTCTTCGCCCGCTTCAAGAGTCTCTTTGTCATGCGTTACCGAACGGGCCTTACCTGCGCTGCGCGGCCTGTCCCTTGTTTTCCGTCAACGCGGTTTGCCGAAAGTTACGTCTCTCTCTTTCACCATCAATTTCACCATTTTCTTAGACCAGCGTGGGTGGCGACTGCTCTTCAAAATTGTCACGGCCTTCCCGAAAATATCTGATGTTCATTGGTCAAGTCTAGTCATACCCATTTGACGATTGAACTTAAATACCGGTGTTCGGCAAGCGCGCGTCAGATTAGCAAGATTAGCAAACGTTACCGAAGTGATACACTTCTCTAACGGCACTGAATTACGGTTCAGATCTTACGGTTTTTTTAGACAAGAATACTCTTGTAATATTTCAAATCGCGTTAAGTCTCACCTACATTATACAGTCCACTAAATTCACATATTTAAATAAAGTTTTGTTCCACTCGTTTTCTACAAAGTTAATCCTGGTGATCAGATCCATTTCACTAGTAACCCATCCCGAACAAGTCTCGCATCATCATCATTCGGCGCGATCAGGAACTGTTATTTTTCGATTACGCGTTTCGCTTCTACATTTATTTCATGCAATAAATACATAGTATTTCCTTCAGGGATTAAAAGTGTGGATTCGATATTTAAGCTTAAAGTACATGCAGCTTGAACACATCTTTGAAATACTTTCTAGTATTAACGAAAAATGCAATGTACATGTACACTGTATAAATATAAAGCCATAATTTCGAAGTATAACTGAAATCCAAAAACAAAAAATGACAATTAATTTATAGAATCGAAATCGATATGTAACAATTTAATACGGCTATTTTCGAAACCTTTTGAATTTCTGATTTAACTCACTGAATGTGGACGCTGGACGATAAAAAAAGTGTCCAATATTTTTCAATGACCTACTTTTTCCAAAAGTTTCATCTAAATCGGCGTGCATCAATTCGGCATGTTCCGTTTCTGTTCTCGAGGTTTTCACATGTATCGAGGCATTACTGTACCTCCACCGGTGCGCATACAAAAAAAAATAAGCATTTTTGCCGATGATAGATCTGCCAGACCACTTTCATTCCCTCTTATAATTACAGCAAACATGTAGCAGCCAGACAGCCCCATTCAACAATATGATTCCGCCCCCCGCAACAGTATGCAATCCTCTTGGTTTGCAGTTTATATGCGCGGTATTAATAATGTATCGCGAGCAATGCGGCGAAGAGCAAGATCAACATCGCGTTGGTAGGGATCGGGAACAGAACCGCAGTCTGCTCGCCCGTCGACTAGCAACGCGCTGACAATCTGTATTGTTCAGCCACCAGCGACCGTGTCTCTAGCTGCGAATGCATCGAGCGGGTTCGTTCGTTCCGATTTCGACTCCGCCTTTCGCCTGGCAAACTGCAACGTGGCACGCGCGATCTACGGCGGTTTCGCAACCAAGACCCCCTGTATATTTTACAAGCAGACGCTGAATCATAAATCTGCCGAACTGCCAAGTATTGTTCGCGATTGAGAAGCTGTACGCGATCGACATTAGAGCCTGCAAAGATGAGACTCGCGACAGCAAAGAGGCAAGAGGGGTAGCTTTCGTGCTCGGTTTTAATCCCCACCTTGAACGCTCGCGTGGCCTTCGTATATGGTCCACATTGACATAATCGTGGTGCTTCGATATTTGTTACACGAAGGTCGAGAATTATACCGAGACGCCGAACCTTGATCCTACCTGATAAATCAAGGAGGCTACTATGATTCATATTAACCCTTTGCACTTTTTATACACACTCCTGAGCAATTTTTATATGTGTGGCGGCTGTACCTCCTACCTTCGCCGGCAGAGGGAGAGTAGAACGAGACTTTCCCGCCAATTCCTGATCCGCCCTCAGTTCATATGATTGGCAACTAAGTGATTGCGGATTTTAAGTAAGAATGAAAATTCAAAATTTTTGCTTCAAAATATAACTTTATTCAATTAGATACTGTCCGTTTTTGTCGATGACCTTTTGCCATCGTTCAGGCAGTGTCATAATTCCACGTTTATAAAATTACTGATCTTTGCTATCAAAAAAGTGAATTAAGTGTGATTTGACATTACTAGCGTCATTCAAAATTTTACTATTTAAGGAGTTTTGCATGGAATGAAATAAATGGTAGTCTGAAGGCGCAAGGTCAGGGCTATATAGCGGATGTGACAACACATCCCAACCCAGATCAAATAATTTTTGGCGAGTGACGAAAGATGTGTAGGGCTTTGTATTATCATGGTGGAGAACAACACCCTTACGATTTGCCACTTCTGGCCGCTTTGCTTGAATTGCATCGCTCAGTTTGGCGAGTTGTTGAACATACATTTGAATCGATCGTTTGGTTGTTTCGTAAAATTTCAAAGTGCAGAATTCCTTTACAATCCCACCAGACTGACAGCGTAATCTTTTTTGGTGAATCTGTGGTTTTGATGTCGTCTGGGCTGGTTCATCTTGCATCACCCACGATCTCTTCCAATTAATGTTGCTACAAACTATCCACTTTTCGTCGCTACTAATTAGTCTTTTCAGAAATGGATGAATTTCGTTGCGTTCCAGATGCAAATCGCAGATGCTAATGCGTTGATCGAGTTTTATGACATAACCAAGCTTTTTTAATTTTTTTCAATGCATGTATGCGATACATTGAGCTTCCCTGCAGTGTCACATGTTGTGTTATGACGATCTGAATCGATAATGGCCTTGATATGGGTCTCATCGACTTCAACTGGACGGCCAGGTCGTTGAGCATTTTTCAATGAAAAACCACCAGTACGAAATCTGGTAAACCAATGTTGACACTGCCTTTCTTTCAAGGCTTCATTCCCATACACGACACATAACTTCTTGTGTGCTTGCGATGCGTTCTTGCCTTTTCAGAAATAATACAATAAAATATGTCTGAAGTACACGTCTTGTTCTTCCATATTCAAATTGGGATAAAAACAAAACTAAAGAACCAATCGATATAATTTTTTAACTAAATGGAAGGTAGAAGTCGAAACAATAAGAAAAAAATATAGGTTAGGTACTTTAAATCCAATATATGCTGTCCATAACCCCTTCCCGTGCCATTTAGCTCCACGAAACCCGGGCCCAAGCGGTAGACGTCAACATGCGGTAAGCAGACTAGATGCTCGAGAACAATCGCAATACGGTAACAACAACAGTTAACATTCTTGGATTCTCGCTTAAATTATTTGAAACAGGCGCTTTCATGCCATGAGCTTCAGAATACTTTCAAATTATTGGTGTGTTTTTACTTTTTGCCAAATCAATGATTGGCGCATCGTACCTTTCTCTTCACTACTCTCATCTATAATCATACGCCTTAGACGCTTTCTAATTAGCACAAATACGTCACCATCACTGGATTCATTATCATTGATTTCATTTAAAACTTTCGTATTTTATATTTTGTAGGGGTTTATTAAATTTAAATAACTAAACTGTTTTGTAACGAAGATTATAAGAATCCTGATTAACTCTCGTGGCGTACTGATAAGAACAAAATCACGATAAAAACTGGCAAAAAATCATTCCACGAGTCTGGCTCGTGATGTTTACGTTTGACTCAACTTTCATTTCACGAGCCTGACTCGTGCTATTCATGTTTGGCCGTCCGGAGAGTCCCACATAACCATGTGGCGGCGCTGTACCTCCTACCCTCGCCGGTAGAGGGATAGTAGGATGAGACTTTCCCGCTAGTTCCTGATCCGCCTCCAGTTCATATATATACCGTCTTTAACCGGTTTCCACTACCCAGCGTCTAAGGCAGGGTCCGCTAGTCAGCCTTTCTGACGAGTCCCTCTAGGACGAAACGCGCTCCTCTTTCCTTCTTTCCTTTTCTTTCTCCACTACGCCCATCAGCAGCCGCCAAATATGTATGAAAGGAAATTAACTATGTACAATGGAACTATTCTAGATAAAGGAATACTTCGATTTTTGAATTAAAATTGCTTGAAGTACAAAGGATTTAAAGTATGAGTTTTATATTAACCCGTAGGATTCGAATGACGCCTCTAAGGCGGTACTGAAAATTGCCATAATATTATTTAAACAACTGTAAGAAATGTATTGTGAAGAGGCGAACAACGTCTTTACATGTTTTAAATGAAGAGGTTTATGGTACAAATGCCTGTGCTCCGCTGTTTTTGAGGAACAGTTCATCTGAAATGGCAGATGTTTTAATTAGTATTTTTGCCAGAGCTTGGAACGTCGGTTTATTAGGGTTGTCCTTTGTAGACACGTGCGCCTCCGAGACTCTGACTTTTGCACTCAATAGCAATTGACTTACCATAAACCTCCAGATGCGAGTCGTCAGGTATTAAGGGCCTGCGACCACTCTCGAGTCAGTACCTGAGACGATACTTTCAGAAGTTACTCTCACCCCACCAGTACGAGTTGGGCAACGAATTACATAGCCAATAAGAATATATAAATATTATTGCAAGTGTTCATTGGTGAAAGACGTTTACGCCCCATTAATGAGCACTGGTATATGTATGGGGTCGTTGCAATGCTCGCGGCACTTTTTTAGGAAGACATTACGTTAGTCGGTCTTATTTTAAGTTATTACGTCAGTTTTCTTTATATTGTTATGTTAATTTCCGTTTAAGTGTTTACGTTTATGTTTATGTTAGTGCCTCTACGTTCATCCACTGTACCATTGTCTGTTCTGTGAGTAAAGAAGTTTATTAACGTTCGTTTGAATTCGTTCCCACGCCAAACGCCCCATCCCTGACAAATACAACACGCAAACCCCTTACACAACTTTTCCATTGCTAGGTTTGTAGTTAAGAAATCGATATAAATTTTAATGTTCTAAGTATGAGTAATAGTAATTAATTTTATATGTACAAAAAGGAGTAAACTATGTGCAATGGAGTTATTATAGGTAAAAATATTGTTTCGATTTTGGAATGGAATTGTTTCGAGTGCAAATAGCGATCGAATTACGGACGTGGAATTATTTTAAAATCTTTTTCGCATATCATTTAGTAAATCAATGCTTCGAATTGTTGAAGAAAAGTTAAAACGTTTCGTACAATTTTAAAAAAGTTATACAAATTTAAAGAATGTCCGAATACTTTCGTGAGACATTGTATGTGGTATCGAGAGATACATAATAAAGAGCTGCGTAGATAAGCTCTGTTTTTTTTTTTTTTTTTTAATGGAAAGGTATAGTTTTCCATTTACATTCCGATAGAGTGTTACTAGACAAGTACAATAACCTACTATGATCGTCGTTCAAGATCACGTTTAGTTAATTCGAGTACAAAATAGATTATCTCATAGTATTTTGCAAATACTTCTGTATCTTCTACGATTATTGTAAGAACTTACAAATAAATTTTATACAAACAAATTGTTTAACAATTTTTATATAACTTATTATATAATTTTATACAAACAAACGATTCAATTATTTAACAATTTGTTTCTTTATACAAACAAATTTACACAATTAAAAGTGAATGTTAATACAGGTCAGAGAGCGTTACAGTAACAATTTGTCAAACAGTCGAGGAATTAACTACGCTTTCGCAGTTAATGAAAGATATCGAAAAAACAACCACCGCCGGCGGTACACGTGGCAGAGAACGTGTTAATCAACTTTTACATCGCTAGGTTTGCAGCTAAGAAATCGATAAAAATGTTAATGTTCTAAGTACGAGAAATAGTAACTAATTTTGTATGTACGGAAGGAAGTAAACTATGTACAATGGAGCCATTATATAATAGGTAAAAATTTTGTTTCGATTTTGGAATGGAACTGCGTCGAGTGCAAATGGGCTAATATCAGACATTCGGTGTTTTAGCGATTAAACGACTATATGAAAGGAAGTCATTCAATATATTTAATAATATTCGCCAACATGATATTCGCGCAAAGCATCCGAAGCGAACGCGATGTCATGCGTACGTCTACGAAATTTGTTCACGGTATTTGCGACGATTGCGTACGAATTGTAATTTTCCACGATGAAAAAATATAGTTTCGATTATTTCACATAATTCGGGTTTCTTCTATATGTACAAATGCACACAAGCATGCTGCATACATAAATGCATACAAATCCGAAAGTAAATTGCACTTCCGTCACTTCGAATTTATCATTATAAATGAAATGTATGCCTCTTTTTACGATCCGGCAAGTATTGACGTTTTCCGTCCGTTTTATAGTGATTGAAAAAGATGATAATCTGCCAATGCGAAAACGTAGAAAATACAGTGGATGCGAAATAAATTTTATATCGGAGTTTCCTCGTTTTATTTGTGTTTCTATCGTTTCGTGTTTGATGTACACGATGCTTTTTCAATTTATGTGCTATTTACTCGCAGTTTTTGCGGCAGTTTCGGTATTTTCATAGAATAATTCACAGACACATTGCTCATAGTATGGAAATTGCGCCATAATTTGATCAACAATCTAGTACTTAACGTTTATCACAACGAAACAGTGCGACGCGCAGTTTCTCACGATGTTTAAATGCACGTTTATGTCCACTACATGATGTTTGAGTATTAATAACACCGAAAATAATTTAATAATATAAATATATAACAGATACACATTTCTCACAGAAAATTCTAATCGAGAAGGTGTACACTTCATTGCTATACTGTTCAATAAATATTTGGATTTTCAGTAAACGTTCGTATCATTCAAGCATAGTGATACAAAAATTGTTTTAAATAATAGTGGGACAATTTTCAGTGATGCTTTAGTCACCATTCGAATGCTAAGGGTGACATTATGAACTCAGAAACATGTTCAAAAAATTGTTAGAACAATTTATGATATATATACGAAATATGACGTTTGATATGGATATTTTCCAATTTATATAAAAAACTAAACGCACAAAAATATTTAATTATTTCACACGATCGAACAAATCTTTAGCTTACAAGTAGCCCTGGAAAGGCAACATCACGTCGGCAGGGCAATATTCAACGCCGGCGCGTCGCGGTGCGGCGTTGCGGTTTTTTGGAAATCGATTCACTCGAAGCTGAACATTCAAATAAAAAAAAAAAGAAGAACGTACAGATACACAGACAGCTCGCAAATGTCTGTCAGACACGTTTGCTCGAAGTTGCAATCGAGAAAAAAGGAAAAAAATCTTTAAACGGTGAGCAATCGAAAAGGTGACGTTTTCTGTGAAAGAAAATGAATAGCAATCGGATCATGCTTTTTGGGCAACAATTTTAGCGCGTGCACCTTAGTCGAGAGGTGCTTCATAAATACACAAGACTATTCCAGCTATGTTTTTGGAATTGATTGAAATTTTTTGAAGTATGAATACATATATTTAATACCGGTTTTACGGAGCACATATCGTTCCTGTGTTACATTACTTTCTAATAGTAACGATAATGCGTCTATTCAACAGTGTTAGCCACTGTGTACCCAAAGAAATATATGTTTTGAATAATGTCGGACGGATATATTTTTACAATCTTAATAACCGTGTTTGAATAATATTAAACCGCGTCAAAGCTACTGTTAATAAAACTAGAAGACAATAAATATATAATTGATGTTGACAAGCGACAGGAAAATAGTTTCTTATTTTTAAATTTAGGAAATTATATTCTGAAACCATTTTTCGCACAGAGTTATTATTACAACACGAACATTGATCGAAAGCAAATGTAGGAATGTTTACGCTACGGGCTACCGAACTCTGCTATTTTTGGAGAATTTCTACAAGTAACAATTTTGGCCGTCTTATAATTTATTCTGGAGCTAGGACGCCGAGTTAAGACACTGGAGTACAATTTCTTCGCGAGAACATGCCCCTGAAGGTTTCCGCTGACATTGTCAGCGTTTTGTATCACAGCCCTTGGTCGGATTGTAAAATTTCTCAGAGAAATTAATGTACGCCAGCCACAATGTAAATAACGTAGTTAAAAGGTCTAAAGCTTTGAGCGTTGTAAGCTGATTTATTACGCAAACATTTTCTGTTTGAACTGTGAGTGTCATATAACGCGATAATTTAACATTTCCATGACGGGACGGAATTTCGTCTGAGCCTGTCTTTTATTTTGAACGAGAAGTGAACACTTTTATCCAAACCGTACGATCTACGTCAGTTCTTACAGGGTCACTACGTTACGTGGCGCTAGCTGTTAATATATTGTAGTTACCGTCAAACTGCGTCATTGATGCGTTTTTTTTATTTTGAATTTGATAAGGATTTTTACCTTACAACCAAGCAAGTTTCATACAACAGCATTGTTTTTAATAGGGTTCAACACGTCAAATTTTGTGCTTGGAAACTATGATTTGCAGACAGCATAGATTTTCTGTTAACATTCGAAGAAAACTGCAGCAGAATCGCATCGAATGCTTGTCGAAGCTTACAGTGAGCATGCACTTGGTAAATCACAGTGCTTTGAGTGGTTCAAAAAATTTAAAAGTGGCGATTTTGACGTGAGAAACGAAGAATGTAGGAAACCACTGAAAAAGTTTGAAGACAGCGAATTGCAAGCATCGTTGGATGAGGATGACATTCAAACGCAACAATAAGTCGCGGATCAATTAAATGTGGCATGAGAAACCGTCTCCATACGTTTGAAAGCCACGGGAAAGATCTGGAAGGCGACCGTAATATCAAAAAAGTCAACACGAAATGATTTTGCTTCATAATAATACACCATCGCACACAGCAAAACCGGCCAAGGAAACGATTGTGGCATTTAGTTGGGAAATACTTTCACATGCGGCTTACTCATCAGATTTGGTTCCATCTAATTATTAATAATTTGTATCGATGGACACGCATATGCTGAGCAGCGCTTCGCATCTTACGAAAATGTCCGAAAATAACTCAATGAGAGATTTGCCTCAAAAGAGGAACAGGTTTTTGGTGTAGAACCCACAAATTGTCAAAGCGATAGGAAAAATGTATAGTTACCGATGGGTAATAGTACGAATAAAATATTTGTATAATTTTTATACAATAAACATGTATTTTTTTATAAAGGGTGGAAATTATAAAGCGTTACAGTCGAATATCTTCAAAAATATTGATTATACGTAAAAATGTTTGAGATGGAAGTTGTTCAATACCGAGGAGGACATTATGTGGTGGAACTTTTATTTTTTCTGATGGATGCTCCAAGGTGAGGCGAATATCAGCTTGCTTTTGTTAAATGGAAAGATACGTTTTTTTATACACGATCAAATAGTGCGTTTTAAGACGAATTCAACGACCTATGACTCAAGGTCATTCAAGGTCAAACTTGCAGGGAAATGGAGAAAAGGTGTGATCGTTTTCATGCGATTTTGATGGTCGATCTGGGTAGCGTTGTGCATACAAATTAGCAGCCATTCTGTAATTTTTCCTGCATTCTCCTAGTATCGTAAACATATCAAAATAATCTTGATACATTTCCATTTTCACCACTTATTTCAATACTATCGTTCAGCGAAGGATATCTTAGCACGAATGGTAATGAAAGTAAACTTACTATCTTGCAGAAGAGCACAGTAATACGTAAATACGTTTGTTTTCATTTCATTGATAATGATTTTGATGTTGTCCTGAGTAATGCTGACATTGGCGCATGTTATGTTTTGGTGTGAATGTTCGAAAGCACCAACTAAAGTACAAATAAAACAATCACACCTTTGCTCCATTTCCTTGCAAGTTTGACCTTGAATGACTTTGAGTTATAGGTCGTTGAATTCATCTTATAACGCACTATTTGATCGTATATAAAAATATGTATCATTCCATTTAAAAAAAGAATGTTGTCCTTCACCTCACCTTGGATTGTCCACCATGAAAAATAAAAGTTCTACCACATGATGTACCCCTCCGTATTGAACAACTTTCGTCGGAAACATTTTTGCATATAATCAATATTTTCGGAGATATTCGACTGTAACGCTTTATAATTTCCACCCTGTATAAGAATTACGGATTCATATTTACACGCTTGGTCGATCACAAACTACCAAAAGTATTAAAAAATTGTTCCAGTAAAAGTTATATCGTATTTTTGGACCTACAAGTTTGCACGAAAATTGTTTCGTAAAAATCATTTTCAAATGAATTATTGCTACGTTTGGGGGATTTAGATCTCTCTGGTGTTTCTAACGCAACAGCTGCTCGTTTGATTTCATCGCCAGAAATTGAGTAACTGTTTGGCAATCTTAATAGTTTGAGTCAGAATAGATTCGGGTACTATTGTCGAAGGGTTAACACGTAAATTTACGAACACGTTTGTCCGTCATGTCGACGACACGCGTCAGTATTAGACGCACAGCCATACAAGGCGAACGTAAAATTCCGGGACTGTGTATTACGGAATAAATGGAATCGGTGTGTGCACCAGAGACCGACAGCCACGGGACCGTATATAACGCAATGCAGCTGCGGGCGTAAAATTTAATCGGCCGCGTTACGTCCAATTACGCCGACGCGTTTCGTCCTGGCGGAATTTATCGCCGGGAGGGCGTGCGTGCGTGAACCCGTGCGTGATTCCGTTCCCTTCGTCGTTTTTCCTTCCCTCCTCCTAGGAAAATTTATCGAATATCTCTGCCCGGCTATTTCAATTCTGCAGGTCTGACAGGAAGATAGCCAACCCTCGGACATTGTTGCATTCGAAACAAAACTTTTTTATTTTATAATTTTCCTATCGGCTAACTCCATAAATGTCGATTTATACATGCCCGTCCGGCACCTGCCAGATACCGGAGATGGCAAGACGAACCGGTTTTGCCAATTTATACAAGGTGTCCCGTAAACTTTAAAGAAATTTGAAGTGGGAGATTGTTGAGATGATTTGTATTTATATTTACGCGCCTGGTATAGAAGCAACGAATGAACTACAGACAATCATGTGACCTGTGGATGTGTAGCGGTCTCGCAGCATGAGAAAGAGAGGGTCTTCGGTCGTGAATGTGAGTTCAGTTCAATGGGATTTGTCGCCGTACCGAAATCCGATTGCTATAGGCGCGTTCCGATCGATCCGTGTGATTCGTTAATAACTCCATAACATAGGATCGAATCGTGAACTCGCAAAGGAAAATGGTGCTTAGAATTACCCCAGAAATCTTCCATTTCACATTTCTTTGAACCTCACAAGATACTCTGTATACGGCCGTGCGTTTTCCGGGGCCACACGAGAGGCCCTCGAGGTACTCGCACAATAGGCCAAGTGTCGACCGCCGTGTCGTTTGCTACCTACACCCCAGAACCTTTTAGTCCTCTGTGCACCCTAGGGGATGCACTATACCTGTGCTATACTTCTCCGAGTCAAATCCGAGGCCCCGAAAATCTCAGCAGCGACTAAATTCTCTTCGGGCACTGAAGGGGCGCTGAAGAGGCAGTGAAGGGGCGCTGGAAGCACAAAGTCACGAAGGCGGAAAAACATAAATGTGATATTATTTCATAGCTGTTTCAACGATTCGATTCATAGATGTTTCTGTTTTATTGACGTCGAGTACAATGGAACTTGTGAGAGATACGTTGTCTTTTTAAATTTGATTGAATATTAGCAAAACATTCCTCGTCGAAAAAAATCTTCTTGATATATCTATTGAGAGGGCACACATACTACTGAAACATAAAAATAACTTTATATTGATCAAATCGTATTTCATACAGATTAACCCTTAACGACCGTAAGGCCCAGATACGGGGACATAACTCATATGCCATAAAAAACGAAAGGCTCTGATACGGGTACATTAAAAAAATGTTCACCTAATTTTTCATCGCCTTACAGGCGAATATCGCAGAATACATCTCTCGGCCGCAAAGGGTTAATTATATTACTACAGATTAATTCATTCTAATAGTCACATATAACATCGTTCCATTACGAATGAATATATAGAAACATAGTTTACTTTACTACTTTCTATAATGAAACGGCCGAAAGTTAATGATTCAGTAACAATATTAATTTTTTTATATATGTATTATGCTATGCAATATTTCGAAATATGAAATGTACATATTTCTACTATTTCTGACCTTGTGTGATCCTGGAAGTCATTGGGCTATATATGATTGAATGCGTCTTGATCTACGCCTTCGAATAACAAATTAAATTAAATATAACGATATAAAACAAATAATCCATAAAAAACTATATAACATTTCGTTTAAAAAACCAAAGATCACCTCTGTTTCTGAAAAAATAATGTAAAAATAAATAATTTATATAAACTATCATGTTGCCAATAAGAAATACTGTCAGTTTGTCTTCCATTTTTTAAAAGTACTTACTATTTACAAGAATAACACTGATTTAATTTACCATGAACAATCTAAACTTAGTCTCGAAGACTTTTTAAATAAAATCACGAGTAACACAGATGTTTAGATTTTAAACGTAAAGACATTATTTAAATAGTAATATTTATGTTACGTAAGAAATGGAACTTTCACGATGTGACTTTAAAGAATTTAAAAGGATAGATCAAGTTTTCTTGACTGAATATATTTTCCCCAGTTTGTGTTTAGGAAACAAAAAATCATGGTGAGTAGCACAAACGTCGACAAGGATGGTACGCGAACGCCTACACAAGATGATAAATATTGATGATAGTTAATCCGTCATAGCTGCTGAAACTCTTTCCAAAGACGACTGTGCCCATTTTGTTCCTTCGAAGTGTAAACGAACGTACGGAGAGAGGAAAAAGGTACCGGAGATTTATTAAACCACTGACCCGTGTAAATCATTAGTCTTAACGGACGTGTTTATACATCTTGCTTTCCGTTCCCGAAAGTTATGCCCATTCGTTACTCACATGAAACGCTTCCGTCGAAAGTCTGCGAGCCTATCGAATATACTAAGGGAACAATGGATTGTAGACATATATATGGTCAGCCACGAAAATATTAGAAGACTCCTTTAATCGGAATAACTTTTTCGAAATTATATCAAAAGAATCGTCTTCTTTTTAGAGCAATTATAAGCATTGATTTATTAAACGACGTGCAAAAAAGACTTGTAAGAAATTGTAATTGGTAAGAATTATACGAAAAATAATAAGAAGCACAGTTTTCGTAAATTTTTTATTAGAGCTTATAATGGAAGTTTAAAATATGCGCCTTGTAGATTTATGTTTGTAATACGCGTTATGAAAATTTCAACAGAATTGATTAGCGTAAACGCGAGCTACGAGCGGTGGAAAGCAATGAAAGTCGTAGTTTTTTACGACTTTTGCACAATTTCTGCTCGAAAATAATAGATTCCTATATCTTTCGGTGCGTCTTGCTTTTTTTCTGCGTCAACCAATTTTAATGAAATTTTAAACAAGTGTACGACTAACATAGATCTACAGAAATTTTTAAGATTTTAAAATTTCATTACGGACTCAAATAAAAAAGGAATTAGACAATTAGAATGGAGACGACATTTATTTGCCTGTTTCTACTTTTGGAATAATAATAAGATCACTTGTTATATTATACTGTAGTGGTTTGGGAGTAGACTAACAGAATTAGATTCCACGTATTCTTCATTAATTCAAGGTGAAATTAAGTCTTGTCTCGCGATGAATATACAGATATGAATGAATATAAACATTATCGCATTTTAACACTAAACCTACCAAGCATTAAAATTTACTGATATATATAGTCTTATCAACATGCCAAGATTTAATTCATTTAGATAATTTACGATTTCCATTACAAAGTATTATTGAACAAAGAGAACAATTGAATCGATTTCCATGAAGGTAATTTTATAACTTTAATAATTATGACATAAGAAATCTGAAAAGGGTCTTTTAATCCGCTGTGGTAGGTTCAGTGTTAATAACAGTATTAACAATATATAATATGTTAATAACAATACCACTTTTACATTAAACCTTTAATGGCCGCCCGTTTACACAGCCAAACGTTACCAGGGGTCGGCAATATTTTTGAAGAATTATTTTTAAAAAACTTCATTAAATTCACGAAGTAATACAACATGTGCGAGCATACACATAAAACAAAAAACAATAACAATTTAACAACAAATTTAATATTCTTCCTTTGTGTGATAATTATTAAAGCAATCACCTACATGTAACGGTAACAGTTATTCCGGCTATCACACACATGTTATGTGAGTGGCTATTATAGTGTTAAAGGCAATCGGGCATTTTTGCAGCGAAGGTTTACGCAAATTGATGGTCGCTACAATGCCAACATACTTTAAAGCATAGAATTCAATAGGTACATAGAAGACATTATAGTGACGCAGCAGACTAACTTTCTCTTTCTCAAGTAGAATAAGACGTTTAAAATCAGACCAGTGGAATGAAGATCGAATTTATACGCCAGTTACCGAATATAAAGGATGTTCCAAAATTCACGCAAGAGGTAAATTTGAGAGAAGACACAGGTTTTTAATTAAAAATTGTGAATTTTTTATTGATAAAGTATACACTATAGGGTTATGTATGGAATAACCACCATGACTTTGCTGGCAGATATGCACTTTTTATCGAAATTTTCCCTGACCGTTTTGCACAAATGTGGCTGAATTTCGTTGATACAGCGCTCAATTTCCTCTTTTAAGGCATGGGTGGTCGTGGACTTGTTGGCATAGACCTTAGACTTCAAAAATTCCTAAAGAAAAAAATCCTACGGCGTTAAATCGCTTTATCTGGGCGGTCAATTCTAAGCATCAAAACGGGAAATTACGCGACTAGGAAATGACTCGTGTAGTAATTGAATTGTTTCTCTGGCTGTATGGCACGTAGCCCGTCTTGTTGAAACCACATATCGTCCATACACACATCTTGCAATTTAGGCACCAAAAATTAGATTATCTCGTCTTGATAGCGAGCATGGCTTGATGAGTCGCATTTTCGAGGAAGAATCGTCCGATGATGCCTTTAGCCCAAAATCGGCACCAAACAGTGACACGTTGTGGATGCATTGTGTCTCAACAATCAGTCGTGGATTTTCCGAACCCCAAATGTGACAATTTTGAAGATTAACAAAGCCATCGAGATAAAAATGAACCTCGTCGCTGAAAATGATTTTGTTAGAACTGTAGCCGCCAAACCTTCCTTATTTTTAAAATATTGCTCAACAATGAAAACGCGTCGTTCTTTCGTGTAGCACTCCATTTTTAATAGCCCTGAAATATCAGCTGTCACGCCGTCATTTTTTTCCGTTGGCAATACTTTATCGCACAAATGGCGGAAAATTCAAATCTTGCGTGAATTTTCCGATACCCTTTATTTCCATAATAAATCTTTTCGAGAGAAAGAAAAACAATCAAACAATTTCCTAACAGACACAAAATAGATGGGTTCACGCTCCAGGTAACGTACGAGGGTCGACGGTTCCGGAAACTGAATTACCTGACTGAGTCATCGCACTTGAAGAAATGAAAAAGTTGAGGGGACGTTGGTCTGACGCGTTGCTTGAGAGATAACGTCGCGAACCGTTCGAATATTTTAGTTCGGCGATGTCATCCTATCGGGTTCCATCGAGCCTGGAACACGGACGCTCCGGAATGACGTATAGAGACGCTCAGGACCTACTGGGAACACGTGTCCCGACGCGTGTAAACATATCCCGACGCGCGACAGGCTTCGTCATCCGGGCGAAACAACATAAGCTCGACATCATTTTCATGGAAGGCGCGAACGTGAGCTCGTCACTAAAAGATCCTCTTTCCGGATGTATCATTTTACGGACATCTTCGGGTAGGTGTTCGACGTCGAGTGAACTCATCGACGTGACAACTCCTCGAAATGGTTCCGCTCGCGTACCGATCAGTGTATCCATGTGAAGAGGTCCTGGACTCTGTACACAGGCGTAGCGAGAGCGATGCATCGATCAGTTCTCGGTCCACGGAACCGGAACAACGCCCTACGAATTGATCGATCGATCGGATCGAGTGGCTCTCATATCGCAATCCAGTCAAAGAATCTTGAGCGGAGAGCCGAGATCAAACAACGCGCGACGACAGGACGTATCGATCGGAAGACCCTCGATTCTCGTAACTGCGCGTAATTGAAGGGATCTTGGCGCCAATTAAATGAAAAAAAGTCACTCGTCAAAGTCAAAGTGTGTGCCGATCGTTAAACCCGTCCTGCGACTTATGATGCACTTGGCTTCGTTGGAACTGGTCGCACGGTGTCAGGTACGTAGAAATAAGGTAAAAACAATATAAAAACCAATCACCTGAATTACAACGAATTGGAGTGAAACAGACATGTATTCCCATTTTTAATATGTTCGTTAAACCTTAGCACTCGAGTGGTGACTCGGCGGCGCTACGAAAAATTGTCACATTATGAAGTAAAGTAATTTTAACACCGTTGTCTTTGTATCTAAGAAATTGATAAAAATTTAACGGTTGTAAAGACTTTACGATTAAGAGGTTTTCAAGGTCCTCGAATCCGAATTTAATCCTTAGCACTCGAGTAGCGACTCTCAGGTGCCACGAAAAATTACCACGATATTATTTAAAACAATTTTAACGTCGCTATCTTTGTATCTAAGAAATTGATAAAAATTTGACGATTGTAAGGACGAATAACAGCAAATAATCCGTTATACATAAGGCAAAATAATTCATGTACAATGAAAATATCCTAGGTCAGAAGAAATGCTTGAATTTTATAGTTAAAGTAGCTTCGCTTTCAAAGGGTTAAAGCGCGTTTATTACAATTGTACGAGGTGCCTCTGTATCGTATACAGAATGTCGTTCATCGCGCTCGAGCTGTCGCCCTAGCCACCCATCTTACACACTTCTGTCACACCTTTTTACCAAGGCTACTCACATCCAAACAATGGTCCCTTCTATCCAATTTCCCGGGCACTTTTAGCGTCATCTTCGATGCATAGTGCCACTGTGACAAATTTTCTATTGTCAATTTTTCATAGACAAAACGTGGTCATTGTGTGATTTTAAACAAAAATGTAATAGTATGTCAATGTATCAACAGGTATAATTTTATGTTTGACACTAATAAACTTCATCAGTTTTATATAACACTTTATTTATAAAGATGTAGAAGAAATGTTTGTCATACTTGTATAATTTTCAAAACTATACAAAGAGTTATTGATATAGTAAATTATTAACTCAAAAAAAAAACTGCCAAACACTATTGTTACTAATGATTTCACAAAAATTATTTGAAAAAAATTGGAATATGAAAATCTTAAAGAGATCTATAGTCTAATAACAATTAACTCGATCGAATTTTCAATTTAAACGTTCGATTTAACCGGCTCATATTTTTATCCCACAAACTTCTTACAACAGATTAGTTGTCACACGGCACAGTTCAAAACCTGTAAGTAGTAGGAGAGAAATGACCAGACTGATCGAGTGACATTCCTAACGCAACGTGTGAATGGAGAGTATATGGACCGTGTGACAGTTATTGAGAATGGTTTCGAGGAATGGGATAAGACGGAGAGTCGAGCGCAATGCAGCGGATGTGAATGCGCGTGTGATTTTGGGTTTAACGCTGGAAGATCGTCGAAGATCAGCCAGATAAAACGAGATCGTTGGAAAAGACAGTCACAGTGAGGGTTAAAGATTAGTATTTGTTATGTGTCTTGACAATGTTCAGCAGTGTTCGTGAGCTGTTCCTGATCACGCGTCTCAACGTGCTTGTAAGGCGGTGTGAGGGAAGGAAATGTTGATTACGAGGTACATCGGTGATCGAAATTGGATACAAAATTGCGAACTTTAATAAATACAGTCGGTGTGGAAAGTATTCGTACAGCGACCAATTTCAAATAAAACTGTGTGCGTAAACTTCAGTTATAAATTTTAAGCGAAAGGAATGATTAATAAATATTCTTGGGTATATATAGTAAAGATTTCGTGAAAAGTAAATTTCATTTTCTTCAAGATTAACAAAAAAATACATCCAGCATAGATAAACGTAAGAAATAGACGCACAGAAAGTATTCGTACAGTTATGAATAATGAAAAATAAAATATAAAAATACAATACATTTTTTACATTTTAATAATTTGTAGGATTGGTTTTGGATTTTATAATAGCCTCGAGTCTTCTTGGCATGGAATTTACTAAGTTAGATGTTACAGCCGGTGTTATTTTGTTCCACTCCTCTAATAAAGCGATTTTTAAACTTTCTTTCGATGAAATATTAATATAATCGCGTATTTTTTGTTCAAGATAATCCCATAGATGTTCAATGGGATTGATATCTAGTGATTGAGGCGGCGTTTGCATGTATTTTGATGTGTTCTATAGTACCCATTGCCTTGTATTATGTGCAAAGCGCTTTGGATCATTGTCGTGGGTGAATATAAAATTGTCTTTAAGACCCAATTTATTTGAACTAGCATGGAGATGTTTTCTTTAAATATCAATATAAATTTTATGGTTCATAATACCGTCAATAAAATGTAGAGACTCCACCCCATTTGCACTCATAAAACTCCAAACTAATACAGATCCACCGCCGTGTTTAACCGTCGGTTGCAAATTTTCTTTTCTGGATTGTGTATATTTCTTCCTTCACATTGTAAATTTTTTTTTAAAGCCAAATATGTCGAATTTGCTTCCGTCAGTAAAAATTACTTTATTCAAATGTTCGATTGGTGCATTAATATGTTGCTTAGCGAATTCATTTCGTTTCATTAACAAAATGCTTTTTCGTGCTACTCGAGCATGATATTCGCTACTTTTTAAATGGTCACGCGCAGTACTGGCTGACAAACTTATGCCGATGTTGTTTTTAAGTTCTGTTGCAACTTGTTCGGCAGTTATTCGTGGATTCTGTTTCACTTTACGTATAATTAGTTATCGATCATACTCGTTTATCTTACGCGGATGGCCACTTCTTCTTTTATTTGAAACAGTTTTTTGTTCTCCGAATCTCTCAATTATAGTTTGAATAGTAAAGTTCTATTGTTCTATTCACTATGGAAAAAATTTCATTAAGTGATTTATATTGACTGTGTAATTGAATAATGATTTTTCGCTCTTTTCCCGTCATTTCGCACCTTTTGCGACCAATGTTGTAGTATATTACATATTTCAAACTTGCTTCTATTAGTACTCTGTACAAACTTAATCATCTTTGTTGTTATTCGTCACATTCAGAAGGTCATATTATGTTTATAACTCAAGTAAGTGCAAGAAATGAGAGACGTACGAATACTTCCAGTGCATCTATTTCTTACGTTTATCTATGCTGGATGTATATTTTTGTTAATCTTGAAGAAAATAAAATTTACTTTTCACGAAATCTTTTCTACAAATACCCAAGAATATTTATTAATCATATTTTTCGCTTAAAATTTATAACTGAAGTTTACGCACACAGTTTTAATTGAAATTGGTCGCTGTACGAATACTTTCCACACCGACTGTATACAGTGACTCACTCGGACACTCTTTGAATCTAAATATCTATTTTAAAATTTAACCAAAAGTTGAACTAAAAGCATTGATTTACTAAATGGTATGCAAAAATAATTTCGGAATAATTCTAATTGGTAGAAATTATATGAAAAAATGAAAATACATCGCCATTTTCTTCCTTGATCGATTCGCTTTATACAGGCTGAGTCACCAAAGGTTTCCACCTCAAATATCTTTGTTGTTTCTAATGATACGTAAAGTATGGTAAGGATAAAGTTGAATGGTACAATGGGGCTGACACGATGCTATAAAAAAATTTTGTTTTTATGTCATTTTTTTAGAGATATCAAGGTCACCTAGACTTTTTTTTAATGGAACCAGCCATTTTTAAACACCTAAAATGATAGTCCCTTTCATTAGAAATTCAGTGACTATATTGTTCCAAGGTCATTCAAAGTCAAGGACAAAAAAAAAACGTATAAAACTAATGTTGAATGTTGAACTCTGATAAGTACATCCAAGGTGACATTTGTACATGCTGTGATGATACGCTGACGCATATCTTCAACTGTTGTTGGAGCATCCATGTACACGGTCTCTTCTAGCAGACCCCATAAAAAGAAATCCAGTGGATTTAAATCAGACGAACGTGCTGGCCATGAAACGTTCCGCCTCATCCAATCCATCGGTTTGGAAATCGTGATTCCAACGTTTCTCTAGCTACTCGTGCATAATGAGCAGGACAACCGTCATATTGGTACCACATATCATAGCGATTTTGTAAAGGGACATCTTATAACAAAATTGGCAGATCTTCTTGCAAAAATTGAGCGTATATCTATCCCGCCATCATTCCGTTAACGAAATAAGGTCCAATTACTCCGTCGTTCAAAATACCACACTACACGTTTACGCTGCATTGTCTTTGATGATCAATTTCTCGCAGCCAGTGCGGATTATGCACAGACCAATAATGGGCGTTCCGTAGATTAATTGAGCCATGATTAGTGAATGTTGCTTCGTCCGTAAACAAGACATTAGAAAAAAATGAATGATTTTGAAGCAATCCCCACTGAAAAAAGTTAATTCTATTTAGAAAATCATTCCCGTGCAATTCTTGATGGAGCGATATGTGGAACGGATGAAATTTATGTCGGGCCAGAATTCGTATTACGCTACTTTGACTTATGCCTGCTTCCCGGAAAATTTTTCTCGTACTCGTGTGAGGATTGACAGCTATAGCTGCTAAAATATTAATTTCATTGTCTTCATTGGTCGTGGGATTCTTCCGTTTGTACTGTCTTGTATGTACACATCCAGTACTTCGAAACAACCTGTACGTATTAATGAAAGTCTGTCTAGGAGTGTTTCGTTCGGGGTACCTTTCTTCATAAAGTAATCAGGCCTGCACTGCATTTTCTCTACAATCACAGTAAATCGTGATCATATCACACTTTTCAGTCATTGAATAAGACATAGCGGAATCGGGTTTAGAAACATACTGATAGTAGATAAGAATGCTGAATAACAGTAACATTGAAGGACCTTACTATGATTACTTTAACTACGACCATAGTATGTTTAATATTTACTACAAGTCTCAACCATGATAATCGTATTCTGCTTTCATATTCTAAATCTTATACGTTTTTTCTGTCCTTCACCTTGAATGACCTGGGAATAATATAGTCACTGAATTCCTAATGAAAGGGACTACCATTGTAGGTGTTTAAAAAAGGGTGGTGCCATTTTAAAAAAGTTAAGTTGACCGTGTTAACTCTAAAAAAATGACATAAAAGCAAAATTTTTTATAGCATTGTATCAGCTCCGTTATACCATTCAACTTTGTCCTTACCATATTTTACGTATTTTTAGAAACAACAAAGATATTTGAGGTGCAAACGTTTGGTGACTCACGCTCTATATGAATTTCTTTATTGTTAAATCGTATCGGTACTTTTCTCAAAGTAATGCTTATAGGTAATAAGCAAACAGGAAAGTCAGAGAATATTTTAGCAATCTTTTTACCATTATGATAATAAACAGGAAAACGTTTTTAATATTAGGTCAATCGGAAAGTTCTGTCCATCTAGCGTCGAGGAGTCGTAGCTCAAACTGTGGGTAACTATAACCTCTAAAGTAAGGCTAACTTTTTAGTTTGAACATCTGTTAATAAAACTCAGTACACAACAATTTACGCTTGCATCAATAACTTCGTTTTTTTCTACATTGAAGATGTCGGAATTTGAGCCGAATAAGCGTCATTTGCGCGAAGTGTTAGTCTTTTGTTTCAATTGGAAGAAAACGGCAGCTGAAGCTCATCGAATGATTGTAGACGTTTATGGCGATAATGCTGTTTCCGATAAAACATGTAAAGAGTGGTTTCGACGTTTTAAAAATGGTGATTTTTCTTTGGAGGACAAAGAGCGTTCTGGATGGCCACGAGTATTCGAAGACGATGAATTGCAGACATTGGTGGATGAAGATACATGTCAAACGCAAAAACAAATTGCAGAAGCGTTAAATTATGCTCAATCTGTCATTTCCGACCGTTTAAAAGCCTTAGGGAAGGTCTACAAGGAAGGAAAGTGGGTCCCATATGAACTCAAGCCAAGAGACATTGAAAGGCGGAAAACCATCTGCGAAATTTTGCTTGCTAGGCAACAAAGAAAGGGGTTTCTCCATCGTCTCATCACTGGGGATGAAAAATGGATTTATTTTAACAATCCTAAATGTCGAAAAACCATTTGTGATCCTGGCCAACCCTCAACATTGACGCCAAAGCGGAATATCCACGGAAAAAAGGCTTTACTCTGCATGGGATCAGGAAGGTGTGGTATACTATGAACTGCTAAAAAGTGGTCAAACAGTCACAGGAGATCTCTACCGACAACAAATTATCCGATTGAGTCGAGCATTGCACGAAAAACGACCACAGTATGAAACGAGACAGCGTAAGGTGATTTTGCTGCATGACAATGCTCGGCCTCACGTCTCAAAAATTGTCAAGGAAACGATAGAAGCACTTCGCTGGGAAGTGCTACCACATGCTGCTTATTCACCAGACTGTGCCCCATCTGACTACCACTTGTTTCGGTCAATGGCACACGCACTTGCTGAAGAATGATTTAATTCGTACGAAGATCTCGAAAAATGGATCTCCGCCTGGATAACCTCCAAAGATGAATCATTCTTTCGACGCGGAATTCGCTTGCTGCCCGAAAGATGGGAAAAAGTCATCACTAACGATGGACAATATTTTGATTAACGTAATTTTTCATTTTCTTTCATGAATAAAGCTTTACTTTTTGTAAAAAAAACGGACGGAACTTTCCGATTTACCTAATATTTACAATATTTACTGAATACAACGAAACACACATAACGAATATACATATCAAGGAATACGTAAAACGTCTGTGTTCAGGAATTTCGATATTTACATTGCTTTTTCCAATGCTACCAAATTTATTTTTGTGGATTGCATGAGTGGTATTCTTGACATTTATTATGTGATTGACTCAATCAAAAATTGGCGAAATGAAAACCTTAAAAATGTACCCACTTGCCCCGATTTCCTTTACGTGCAGTGGCTCATGGAAGTATTCGCATACTCCTGAAATCTAAATAACTTTTTAAAAATTAAACCAAACGACTTGATTTTTCTGCAGCAACTAGGAGCACTGATTTACTAAATGATATGCAGAATTAATTTCGAAATAGTTCGAATTGGCACAAATTATATGAAAAAATAGAAAGAACATTTAAAACACGTGTTTTGCAGACCTGTGTTAGTTATGCGAATACTGAAAATTTCATCAAAATCGATTGACGGAGAAAAAAAACTGCAAGCGTAGAAAGATGTAAGAATTTGTGAAGTTTCAACAGAAGTTCAGAGTATCGATGATATGTGGTTCGTGTATACGTCAATTTCGATTTCGATTTGTAAATACAAAAAGTGTTTAAATAATATTGCCTACAGCTCTTCTTGAAGAATGTCTGTAGTGTGGGTATATCTACAATAAATATGAACAATTACCTGAATTGAATGATAACCTTCATAATAATGATTTATAACCAGCCTCCAACCGCCTAACTTGATCCAGCATCTTTCTTCCATTTCCATTTTCTTCAACCCCTCCTGCCACTCATTGTTAGCATGCCTGAAAGCATCGGTTTGTCGAGCACATCCCCACACAAACTCCTCAAGCCCCTATACACGGACTTTATATCGAAGAAGCTGAACTATCTGCCTGTCTTCCACTAATTTCGCTGCTCTTGTCCCCCGGAAACACCCCGTGGAATTGCTTGCAGCCTCTGCACCGCATAATACCACGAGGCACAAATTTAAAAATTAATTTTTCATATCTGTATGAGATAACTGCTGGTGGCTTTTGTTAGCGGTGTAGGTCTTGGCTTACTTAAAATATAATAACTTTTTTAAGATTGAACCAAACGTCTTGACTTTTCTTGAGCAATTGGATGCAACACTTTACTAAATGATAGGCGAAAAAGATTTTGAAAAAGTTGCAATTGATATGAATTACACGACAAATAAGAAAGCAATTTTTTATATATTTTTTATTTGAACCACGTACTAAACATTTTTAAAATTCATCTTGTAGATTTATAATAGTTATATACATGCAGAAAAATTCATTGAAATCGATCGACGCCACGCTACCTACGTGCCATCGAAAATGGTGAAAATCACAGTTTTTTACGATTTATAGTCAGTTTCTACTTACACTCCACAAATTCTTCCATCTCTCTATGCGTGTTGTTTTTTTCTGCGTCAATCGATGACGATGAAATTTTCAGCACGCGTATAACTAACTCAGGTCTGCAAAACGCATATTTTAAGTTTTCATTACGAGCACAAATAAAAATCTTTTAAGAAATCTCCTTTTTAGTTTTGCATATAATGTCTACCAATTAAACTTATTTCTAAATTATGTTTGTATATCATTTAATAAATCAATGCTTCTAGTTGCTCCAGAAAAGTCAAGTCGTTTGGTTCAATTTTAAAATAATTATTCAGATTTGGCATTAGAATCATTACTTCTTATAGAAATTACAAGAATGTTTCTACGAAAACATTTCAGGGGAAATTTTTCACTGCAGCACTTATTATTATTATTATAAAGCAGTGTATAATAATCTCGTTCAATGCTAGGTAGTTCTAATGTTAAAGAGTGTCCGAATACTTTCGTGAACCACTGTACGTCGATCTGTCATACATGAGAATAAATATTTCCTGCCGCTTAACAGGACCATCTTACCGGAACTTCGACTAATATCTCAAACGCATTCTCAATCGAATATGAGAATTCTTCTGTATCGAGGAAAGTGATTGATGTGCATCAGAATCCACTTTGGCGATTCACGGTTGAGCTCGCTAAGCAGCTAGTAAAAAGGTAATACATCACTACTTATAGTCCGAGCACTTATAGGCTGGCAGAAATTACAGCCTCGAACGAAATAACATACGTTCGTCGTTGCTAATCGCCTGACCTCACGCAGACCAGAACTACTTTCCTCTCGGTGTTGGGGTTCCTTCAGGATTTTTTGTGGCCGAGCCAGAGACGCAACGAAGAGACGCTGGAAGAAGGGGTCGTGGATAAAAACGTAAAGAGGGTAGATGAGATATAGGACGTTTCTGGAATCGTTAATCGCGACCATCTCGGAGATCGACCGCTGGGTCGCCTGCGTGGGTAGCGGAGTCGAGCGTCCTGGCCCGGGAGATTCGTGTTCGTGAAAGGGAGATGGAGCTCCAAGATATATTGCTAGCTCAACAACCTCCCTAACAATAATCTATATCCAACTTGCAGCCTCCCGGTCAGGCCCTCGCGTCTTTCTTCCACTTCCGTTTCCATCCGTTCCTCTGTCTTACCTTCTCTCGCCACTTAGCATGCCTCGAAGCGCCGGTTTGTCGCGCTGATCTCCGCACTAGCTATCCAGATTCCTTCATTCCTGCAGAAAATGATAGCACGACACGTGCCATCCTGAATTTCTGGAAGACCGTTCATCCGTCCATCAATTTGCGCGAATCATTCGTTCCATGTGAATAGAGATTAATCGAGTTCGTAAGTACAAAAGAAAAATATTGGAATCAAAAGTTAGTACAAGGTTTTAGAAATACATAATTACTTCTTGTGACTTGATAAAAAGGTAAATGTTGATATTTCAGAATATAAAAATAAATTTTTTTGGTGGGGACAATTTTGTACCCCCCACTCCTCTACTATAGCGTCGCATTGCTTGCATCGATTCTTTCGGCTTCTTTTTCCTGTCTACGGAAGTTGTAACTAAATGTTGAAATAACATTCTTCTGCAAGGAATTCTTATTTACAAAATTTAATCTCCTTGCGACAATCAATTCCCGGAATTTGGGTTTTCGAACCGAGAGTTATTTATTTATATAAACAGAGTGGCATGGCGATTATACCCAATGACTGCGGCACGGGAAGCGTCAGTCGATCATGAGAATCGGTTTAATAAAGATATACCTTTCTTAGTTAAGTAATAAAGTATTTCTATAGAAAGGAATCAAGAGTGAATAATCATTTCCCCGTAACCAAAATATATATCCATTACTAACTTTTAGAAAACAAGCATCATGAGGTTTCTTTATCGGCATTAGTGTATACAGTTGTTACTTTTACAATTTCTAGAAAAATTAATTTTCTGGCTATGTAAATTCGGATCGTGGAAATTTACAACGTTTATAAAAGATGCCGCGTGAATAGTAATATGATTTATCTACGTTTGAAATTTCGCGTCCTCGCGTTTTGCTTTGCTTTATCAAATTTTTAGGGGCCTCGCGAAGGAAATAAGTGTGGGAACGTCGAAGTTCCAACCGCTTACAACTTTCAATTACTTTCTTTACTTATAGAGAAATTTTAATCGGTCTAGATAATAATAAAACTTCTCAACCATTTTCTATGGGAACGGTCCGATTATAACTCATTGTTCCTTTTGCAAGTTTCTTCTCCACGAGCAGAATATGATGTGATCACGAAAAGTTAGACCTTCGAACAGTCAATGAAGCACAGATTTGCTGGAAGCTTTTCTAAAGAATCTTCATCGTTCAAAGGTGTAGAATTTTCTCATGATAGTCGAGACACATTTTGATACACCCTGTATATTCGAGTACGCAGTGCTTGTGATTCCATACCACCAGAAACAATAGAAGGAGTAACACAATCTGTTCCGACGCGTACCGCTTTGTCACCTTTTATCCATATCGGACAATAACCAAAATAAAATTCAGAAATTTCCGCGAGGCAAGGCGGCGAGTGTCGGCCACACTTGGTACGTAGATGTTTGGGGTGTTTATGACGCGCAAGCCAGTATGGTCGTTTTTGAGGAAATAAGAATCTGTAATTAGTCACGTCCAAATTTCCGCAGGTTCTCAACGATCAAATGCACGTTATAAACCGAAATGAAAAGGATCTGGAGTCCAGACCCAATGGCCACCGTCCAGATACACATCGCCAAATTTAGTAATTTAGTAATTAGTCACATGGCCAAATTTTGCAACGCGACAGCTTCCCCTTCCACAACGGCACTGACCATTCCAGGCGGACTGGAACTTAATATCTCAAAAGAACATGTCTAATTGACCAACTTCGTTAGTCAACCATCCTAAATCCTGACTCTTACGGTTTTCTTTCTGGGAAAACATTTTGTCACAAGTTAAACTTTGGAATATAGTTTGAACTAACCATTCATTTTTTGTTAACATACTTGACGCGCACTTTTGTCCATCATTTGCATCATTAATTACCCTATCCTCCAAAATGATAGGAGAGCCCTCATGCGCAGTGCGACTAAGTCGAAGTAAAAATTAACAATGTTTGTTTGTTTGCGGCACTGCTCGCAACTCATTGTGCGCAAGCGACAGTACGCAATCCGTACTTCAATATTATATTATATATATTACATATTATATTATATATTGTATTGTATACTATATTACATATTGTATATTATATTACATGTATTATATATTGTATTATATATTATATTATATATCATATAGTACATCGTATCTTCAATATTCCGTGCATCATTGTTGATGCGCATCGTAAAGACCAGTTTTTAACTTAATTTGTGTACATCTAGATTGTAGACTTCGACTTCTACTTTTACTTTCAATGCAGCCATATATTCTAACAATCATGGTAACTGCTTGTACCAAGATTTATAGCCTTTTTCCCGGTCTATCCGGATAGGGGACCACATGGTTACTCAGGGATTCTCCCCTATAATCCAAGGAAGTGAATTTGGCCACTAACTCTCCCTACCTTGAGTCTCCACGTGGCGTTTATTACTACTATTAATATTAGGTTGTCTTTATTAATATACGAGACGTGGATGAAAACATCGCTCCAAGAATCTTTTTCTCTTGCATTGGCAACACTACGGCTCCTCCATTAATTGGAGACCATAATGAATAGTCTTATCGTTCCATGGCAATACGAATTACTACGGTATAGCCTCACTCGTGGCACGAAACCTGCTCGATAATGTGTGCAACGGAAAAGGTGATCAATCGTAGTGACTGCTTATGTTCATCTTCTTCTATTAGGGGTACCCGTAAGTAATAACAATACAATATGTGTTAGTTTTATCGAATTCGCTATCTAAACTGTTTGACAGGCAGACTCCGACTATTTTTGATTGTCTGTCGATACAATAGATCCGTGACAACCTACATTGTAAGGGGCTTGTGTGCGTAGTGGTGTGGCGTGTAGAATTTGTCAAGGGTGGATTAGTTGACGTAATTACAACGGTACGACAAATGAACGTAAAAGATAATAACTTAAAGAAAACTAACGTAATGAACTTAAAAACGTCTGACTAATGTAATGTCTTATTAAAAACTGCCTTGAGCTTTGCAACGACCCCATAATAAATTCAATTCGTACCATAAACCTCTTCATTCATCCAAAACACCTAAAGACGTTAACCAATTTTTAACAATATTTTCTATTATTTCCTTAGGGGTTGTTCATGACAAAGTAATTTTACATAGCGACAACTTCGTATGGTTAACCGCCGTAAAAATATGTATATATACATACATACGTATTATTAATTTTCTTTACGCCAAATTAAAAATTTTATTTCGTTGTTATTGATATGTAGCAATTGAAGAATATATAGGCACACAAGAAACATAAGATTTGTGTTTTTCTCTTTTTTTTCTAGGAAATTATTAGGGGTACCCATAAGTAATGAATTATTCGGAAAGAAATTTGTTGCCTTTAGTTCTGTACCAATCGTTGAAGAGGAAACACGTATTCTTTTACAGTTTTTAATAAAGCAGTCTATGTTCTAAATATTCAAAGAAATATATATATTTTTACTGACCTGTAATAAAATGGCGGTGTTCGTACCTTCCGAGGATCGTATTTGTCATTGCATATTTTTTCATTTTCATGCGGAATTTAATGCTACGGTAACAACAAAGAAAATTTGCAATATGTATGGAGATGTATTGACAATCAACAAGTGTCAACGTTGGTTTAGGAGGTTTGTTACTGGTGATTATAACCTCTCTGACAGGCCTGTAAGTGGAGGCACCTTGAGTCACATTTTGCTTTACGGGGAAGGGGATTGAAAATTTGCAGGAGAGATGGTAAACTGTCCTTGATAACTATGGAGGTAATATAATAGATTATGAACAAAAACTTGAGTTTACTACAAAGTTTGTTTTAGATTTCGAAATAATTAATTACTTATGAGTGCCCCTAATATTTCTGCGTAGATCGCATTCTCGACGACGAATTCCAAAACTTTTAAATTCCCGTAGTGTATATTGACCGCGGTAGAATTAAGAATTCTTTCGGACCTTGTCTGTGTTTGCATGACGCGTGCCGACTAATTAATGAAATAATGCTCGAAGGACCAGTTGAGAACTCAACAGACTGTATTTAATGACACTCCTACAACAAAACTTCAACAATAATGTGAACTAAGAATAATCAATTTGTATAACTTAACAGAACAATATAACTAACAAGGGAACATATTCAAATGCGAAAATCCGGTTTTGATGAATCTTATGGGAGCTCATAGCTTTATTGTTTAAACATAACACTTTTGTTAAAATTTTTTTGCGCGACTACATTTCCCATTGAAAAACACACAATTTCAAATTTCAAAAAATTCTAATTTTGTTGATCTCTGGTTTCCGAGATATCTCAAAAATACCCCAACTTTGAGGGCTGTTATCACCCCTTCAAAGTGGATGGTTGCCGATAAAAAAAAACATGTGTCAAATATTTTTCAGAGAACTATAAGCTACGATAAGTTTCATCAAAATCGGATTTTCGCATCTGAATATGTTCCTGTGTAAGATGCCGTAGGAGCAATGGAGTCTAAACTGCATACAGAATGACTGACGAATGACTAAGTGGCTGTCAACGAGTGACCGAGTGAACTAGACGAATGAACTAATGGGCAGCAAGTTAGTCTTGATAATGATTTTGCTCCCTACCCTACCTCATTTTTTCCTTCTCTCGAGACAATCTCGAGAGAACGAAAATCCATTATAGAGAAACGGGCATTATGATTTGCTGGGGGCTGTATAAGTCAAAATGACCGGAGACGGCGAGTGGGGATGTTCTGAACCATTCGCAGGGTGCTCGAATCGCCAACCGGGAAGGGCTCTCGCGTTTTTTAACACCTTTGCTAAGTGTTAGGAATTCCGATCGTCTCTGTTAAAGAATGAGAATCCCTGTATTCGTGAAAACTCCACACCTCCGAAAGTAGTTAGCATATACCGTTTTATCTGCAACTTGGCCCTTCTTAGAAATACCTGCGTGTACTCGCAGGTCTGAGCGTTACAGGTATAAATGTGCGTACTGCAACAGCATGAGTTCAGTTGTCCTGTTCCGTCCGTAACGTGCGTCCGTCTAGTAGACACCAATATTGTATTCTATCACCTTCTACAAATATATATATTGTTACGTCGAAACAACATTACATATAAGCGCATATGAATTTTGCGACACTGTACAAGTTGAGCGTTTTGAAAATCCCTAGCAACATATCATCCCTATGTCCAACGTCTTGCGACCAGGCGCAACGGCCAAACCAAACGTTTACCTGCAATCGCTCCGCTTGACCAAGCCACCATCGACTCTGATTGGTGCACTTACATGAATCATTTTTGTATAAATACTACACACTTTTCGCACTCTAGTCGATTCACGTTTCAAACGTCACTGAAACAACTTCAACACAACTAAACCGCTCGTTTGTAAATCCGTATTATTTTCGTAAGAAAAACCAGTACGCCGGAATTATTAAACTCAGTTCTGCGTACTAACAAGTCGCGTGTCTTTATAATATTATTTGCACCACCCCTAAATATCGAGCCTTGTAAAGTTAAGCGCTCGAAGCGCAAGGATGAATATAAAACGTTCTTACAAAACGATTTATTATTCGTGCGATTAAAACATATATAGTTATTTTCACTTCTTTCTTACACGAGTCCTTTCACTTAAATACATATACCTCAACAGTGTCAAAGCGCGGAAACCGGAGTCCGTCATTCCTTTTGCATAGCTTCCGACTTTTTATGGTCTAAGGTTTGTTTTGAATATCGGGCAGTGCGGCCCCTGTACCGTAAATCGGCCGGCAATGGTTGCCAAGTGTGGCAGTGACAGACCCACACCGTAGCCTAGGATTCTCATTTCAAGTGCCAACTCAAACATTAATAACGGTACCCTGCCATAAAACGTCGCTCCAACATTGACCGCTACATCTAGAGTGCAACAAACCAAGATACCGTGTGTTGTGTGTCTTTACAAAGCTCAGCAGTATTAGCGAGCTATCGTCTGCTCACAGATCTCTTACGCACTTGTAAGGATTTTACAATGTGATCAGTGCCCGCGAATAGTCTACTGGTCTTGCCTCTACCGAATCAAATCTGCTTGTACGCTTCGACCATTGACCCCTTGCCACATTATGACGAGTCAGACACGTGTCAAAGATTTAAACCAAAGTCTAACAAATATATATGCGATGCATTTCTTTTTCGAGAAAATGCGATATTATTCTTTCTTAATCAATATTTCAGCATTGAAGTAAATTCAGTCCTAGAAGAAATATAAATTTTCTTTTTTCTTCTGTAATATTTTTAGTGATAAAGACATTATTGACAATCGTAGTACTAAAAAAAGTGGTATGACAATGGATTAACTTAACAATGCTCGAATACTTAGGGGTGGTGTCAATGATTTTACAAAAACACACTTGTATCAAAGTGAAGACTAAACTGTAATAACCTCGCGTATGAGTTTTAACACTAAAAATTACAGTTAAAAACGAGCGTCGGCGTATCGAGTGTCGGAAGTTATTTCCGTGAGGGTTGAATTTGGAATCATAAGGTGTGCAGAATATGTGCAGTATTTATACAGCTTTCGGGTACGGTCAGCGCACCAATCAGCATCGATTATGTCTTCGTGAAGTGGCGCGGTTGCAGGTAGCCGCTAAAGGGTTGTCGTCGTGCTTGGTCTCAAGGTGTTACTCGTGAAGGAGGTTTCGGTGGTTTATAGCGGAAAACAGGTACAAACATTTCGGTTCGGGTTATAGCCAGTGTCTGAATCGATTCTAAGCGAGAATATATAATATTGTTTGTATATCTAAATGTTGCTACGACGTAGCACGATGAAAAATAAGTATAGGTAATCTGACGAATCGGTAAAATGTTATTTAATATCAACTTGAGAATTCTTCAACATATAAAAAACCACCGAACAGTAACGTAACAATTAATCTGTACGGCGTTGCTTACATTACAAAGTGTGCGGTAAAATAACGTTGCTTGCAATGCGAAATATTAGAAACAACAGCAGCAGGCGTCGCAATAACCGCATAAATATATCGGAGCTCATTCAATGAACATATCTTAAAATATTCATGCTTGTGGTTTATATAAATGTTGGTAAATTGACGCAATGGAGTCGAAAACCTTAAAGCATACCGAATACAGGCAAAAGTTTTCGCAGAAACAGCCAGGATCGTATTGTGCTGACACAATGCAATAAACGAGGTTGTAACTAGCAAAGTTCCATTGTATTCGTATGCGATTACAGTTTTAGCATGGTCGCGTATCAGTCAACGTTCCAAGTGAGGTAGAATGGCCAGTAGGTTTTGCGAAGAACACAAACCCGACTTTTTTTCATGAAACTCAGAGAATGCAGTTTGGAGATTGCTGAAATATTAAAAGTGGTCTCACTGCATCGGACACCTTTTCATTCCTCCGAGTAAAAAATATGCGGATACAGCATTTCGGGGATACAGGCATAACGCAACAGAATGACGAGGGTTCTAAAGTACATTTCAAATTAATTACATCCTTGTTTCATTCTGTGGAAACGTTGCTTCAATTTAATGCATACCTACTAGAGAAATCTGTTGCTCAGTTGTCAATGTAACTTTGAACGAGGACTCGAATGAATCATTTCTATTAATAATTTTCTCGTACCTTTTGTCGGCAACCCCCAAATGCATGCATAAATTATGAGAAGAACAAGGCACGGCCAGAGGTTATTTACGGTCCAATCTAAATATTGTAATAATTATTTAAAAAGCATGCAAGAACTTGCAATGTTTTTGCTTCAAGCACAGCGAGGTAAGCTTGGAAAAATTCTAAAACTCTCTTATAAATAAGTAAACTTTGATTGTAACTGTAGAAAGTTTCAGTACCTTAGAAGTTTTAACAGGTCTCTCAATCATCTTGACTCAGTTTATACCCATCGGCATTGTTAAATCAACGTTGGTGGCACAAGTTGATACATGCAAGAATATCAGTTGCATAAGTTATCCTGTCAAACTTTTTGAGAAAGTCCTTAGAGTATGACATTATGTTGTATTAACTTCTAGATGCTCGAAATGGTGCAGAACTGAATTTCATCGAGCAAGTGGTAGAACTAAAGTACTTGCAGCGAGACACTGATATACATAAATTGAACTGTCATGATGTAAGTTTGAACGCACACGAATGAAATTGGATCAACTTTATTGTAAGAAACCATTCAAGATTATATAAACGTAACAATCAAATTTAAACTGTAGCTTTTTTTAACTGAGCAAATTGAACAAACTGAGTCAATCTTTTTAATCGTAGCGCCACAATTTTTTCAATTTTAAACCTCGCACTCGAAACTGTTTTAACTTGAAAGTCGACATTTCTTTCGACCTAGAATATTCTTATTCAACGCGATTTACTTCCCTTTATGCATATGGAGTTTTTCGTCATTGCTCTTCCTTATACCAGTTAAATTTTTATCAACTCCTTAGATATAAACACGGTGACGAAGAAATTCATTGAAACAATGATGTGGCAGTTTTTAGCGATGCCTCGGAGTCGCCATTCGAGTACTAAGAGTTAATTAGCCTATGTATTTTATTCCGGAGTCTATTTTGACACAAAGTAAAAAATCGTCAATTAATTCCACAAATTCTAGCAATCAAATTGAACGAATAGTTGTCAAATGAAAATCAACGGAAATGTTAATGTTTTTGCAAGAGGTATCATCAAACGTATATGTTTAAAAATTGATAAATAGTCCAGTGAATAATTCTGAATGTCATCGATTGCAAAATAGTAAAAATAGTCCATCGTTCGAGGGTTAAAACAATCGAAACTTATCGACCAGTCTGTGACATGCGAAACTTTTATTGTGAATAGTAGAGGACTGCCTGAAAGCAGACAGAGAATAGTGGTGCACAATACAGTTAGACACCTGGCTGAGATGGATGTCAGGGTTTTACACTGCTCTTGAAAATTCCACGTAACTGGGAATATCATGGGGGACATTTTTTATTCCTGTCGCCCACGGTAAGTAGAGAGGAAAACAGCAGAAATTTATCACACAGTCGAAGAATTTCCGGGTCCCGGTTTCTCCTCGTAAAACATAGTTGCGCGATCCTAGAGATGCATCATTGAACTTGATCCTTCGACCTCGTGCACTATTTCTACTGTTATGTCGCATTCCGATGTCACCCTTGTCTTGTCCGTTTGTCAATCCACTGGGAGGTTGCAAGAGAATGTAAACGAAAAGAAACGAACACAGTATGCAGGACATAATTCTTCACGATTTACGAATTCGATTTGAAGTGCCGTTAAACTTTTATCAAAATACCTTAGCGGTTCGTCGGAGAAATTTGAGACTTCTTCCGTATATTAAAGAATTCTACCTCGAAGCTTCGAAAGTTTTAAATTTTCAGGTTTTGATATTTTCTTAAAGTATAATCTCTGGGAAACGTCTTCTGAAACTTTATTAACTAAAGTCTATTTATTAAAGTTAATCCAAGAAAAATTGAGGAAGTGTGCGCTTGAAGTATGGTCCTCCGCGTGTCTACTTTCATAGGTGATTTAGCATAATTACAAAAACCTTACAACATCTTAAAAATTAATTAATGCAACGTATGAAAGCTTACTTTTAAGCTGAACATCGGGTTATTACAATTTATATACAAAAACCGATATTGTACCTTTCAATCACCGCCACCTCACAGTCAGTTAATTAAATTTTCGATAAAACAACGAATTTAAACAAGGACATATTTATCCATTTGCATAAAATCAATATACATTGCTCGACTGTTATGCCGTCACAATTTTGTTAACGACAATTCGGTGAATCGCAATCTTCACACGCCGAATAAAGCTTCGTTGTTATCTCCTAAGATTTCCCACTGTACTCGAGGGTGAGGCCTTATAGGATGATAAACAGGTGAACAAACCCTCGTGTCGTCATCGTCGTGACGGTCAGTCGTAGACGAACCTCTGTAGCGTAATCATTTATATATAACGAGCCTCGGTAAATATACTTATATTGTATCCTGTAATTTCTTACGTATTCTGACCACTCTACCTATGAATTAATCGAACTAACTAAGCTTATATTTGTTAGGCTTTGTTTAAAATCCCCATCTCGAGTCTGACTCGTTATATGTCAAGGGGTCAATATACCGAGTATACAGTATTTATGCGGTAATTACTAATTGCATGAAATACATAAATATTTATTTTACTCTTCAATTATTTTAACACGTTCGTCGCCACGTCAATCAATGTAACTCTACAAACTCTAAATTAACCCTCTGCACTCGAAGTTGTTTTAACTCCAACCCTAAGGAAATTTTTCTGACCTCGAATATTTTCATTCTACACAATTTATTTCATCTTATACATACGAAATTTGTTTACTATTACTCACCCTTGCAACGATTAAATGTTTATGAATTTCTTTGACACAAGCATAGCGATGTAAAGATTGTTTTAACCAGTGCAGCAGCTATTTTCAGTGGTGCCTGAGAGTCACCGTTCGAGTGCAAAGGGTTAAATCGATGACGACAAGACTTTGCAGTCTCCTTATTAGACAATTAGAGACACGGCAGGAGCGTACATTATGCTTATGAATCATTCCTCCCGAACTTGTTGCATGTACATATACCAAATCTGTACAATACAATAGACCTTCTTCATGTGCGAGGAAGGTGGTTCATCGAAAAGTAGTCAAAATTAATCCACGAACGTATTCGAACACTCTTTAACACTATAATTACCGAGCACTGAACTAGACTAATATACATTGCTTTATAATAATGATAAGTGCTACAGTGAAAAATTTCCCCAGAAATGTGTTGGACGATTTGTGAGGAGATTCCATTTATTAAGATTTCGTACAATTTTTATGTTAATGTGTGCTTCAATGACAAAGTTTCACTGAAATGTTTTCATGGAAACATTTTTCCAATTTTTATAAGAAGCGATGACACAATTGGTCATTCTAGTGTCAAATCTAAATAACATTTTAAAAATTGAACCAAACGACTTGACTTTTCTGCAGCAACTAGAAGCATCGATTTACTGCAACTTTTTCAAAATCCATTTTGCATATCATTTAGTAAATTGATGCATCTAATTGCTCGAGAAATGTCAAGACATTTGATTCAATCTTAAAAAGTTACTTGGATTTGAGACTAGAACTACCAAACGAGTCATCACTTTTTATAGGAAATACAAGAATGTTTCCATGAAAACATTTCATGGAAACTTTTCATTCGAGCATACAGTCGGTGTGAAAAGTATTCGTACAGCGACCAATTTCAGTTATAAATTTAAAGCGAAAAAAATGATTAATAAATATCATTGGGTATTTGTAGAAAAGATTTCGTGCAAACTAAATTTTATTTTCTTCACGATTAACAAAAATATACATCCAGCATAGATAAACGTAAGAAATAGACGCACAGAAAGTATATTCGTATGTCTCTTATTTCTTGTGCTTACTTGAGATATAAACATAATATGAACTTCCGAATGTGACGAATAACAGCAAAGATGATTAGTTTGTACAGAGTACTAATAGAAGCAAATTTGAAATTTGTAATATACTACAACACGGGTCGTAAAAGGTGCGAAACGACGGAAGAAGAGCGAAAAATGATTATTCGATTACACAAGCAATGGAATCAATGTCTACTATTCAAAGTATAATTGACAGATTCGGAAAACGAAAAACTGTTTCAAATAAAAAAAGAAGTGGCCGTCCGCGTAAAATAAACGAGTATGATCGACGACTAATTATTCGTAAAGTGAAACAGAATCCACGTATAACTGCCGAACAAGTTGCAACAGAACTTAAAAACAACAACGGCATAAGTGTGTCAGCTAGTACTGTGCGCGATCATTTAAGAAGTAGCGAATATCATGGTCGAGTAGCACGAAAAAAGCATTTTGTAAAAGAAACTAACCGTAAGAAAAGATTAGAATTCGCTAAGCAACATATTAATACACCAATCGAACATTGGAATCAAGTCATTTTTACTGACGAAAGCAAATTCGACATATTTGCCTCTAAAAAAAAATTTACAATGTGAAGGAAGCAAAATACACAATTCAGAAAAGAAAATTTGCAACTGACGGTAAAACACGGCGGTGGATCTGTATTAGTTTGGGGTTGTATGAGTGCAAATGGAGTGGAGTCTCTACATTTTATTGACGGTATTATGAACCATACAATTTATATTGATATTTAAAAAAAACATGTGCATGCTAGTGCAAATAAATGGGTCTTAAAGACAATTTTATATTCACCCACGTCAATGATCCAAAGCACTCTGCACATAATACAAGGCAGTGGGTATTAAACAACACACCAAAATACATGCAAACGCCGCCTCAATCACTAGATATCAATCCCATTGAACATCTATGGGATTATCTTGAACAAAAAATACGCGATTATATTAATATTTCATCGAAAGAAAGTTTAAAAATCGCTTTATTAGAGGAGTGTAACGAAATAATACCGGCTGTAACATCTAACTTAGTAAATTCCATACCAAGAAGACTCGAGGCTATTATAAAATCCAAAGGCAAACCTACAAATGACAAAAATATAATAAATATATTGTATTTTTATAGTTTATTTTTCATTATTCATAACTGTACGAATACTTTCTGTGGGTCTATTTCTTACGTTTATCTATGTTGGATGTATATTTTTGTTAATCTAATAAAATTTAGTTTTCATCAAATCTTTTCTACAAATACCCAAGAATACTTATTAATCATTTTTTTCGCTTAAAATTTATAACTGAAGTTTTCGCACACAGTTTTATTTGAAATTGGTCGCTGTACGAATACTTTCCACACCGACTGTACATTAAAATGAAAATTGTGTGAAATCTTAATAAATACTACCTTATCATTATTACAAAGCAATGTTTATTAGTCTAGTTTAGTGCTCGATAGTTCTAGCGTTAAAAAGTGTCCGAATATTTTTTGAGTGAGCCCTTGTAAGTCAACAATAAATTAGTCAGCACACCGCTCGCAAACGACTAAAGTCTGCAAGTTTGAAAAATTCATCACAAACTGCAACAGCGTTAAAACGGTATACTTTAGAGTAAGTTAATGGCTGAAGAATATAATTCCATCAAAAGAATGAGATAAAATAAAAAATTCAAGGTAGAACAAAGCAAGTAAGTTTGTAATAATACATCAATCTTTAGTCCCATATGAAATGGAATGAATGAAAAATCGCTCGAAAACAGCTTGACGCGGAACATGTTAATTCGTTGAAATTACTTTAACGATGTTACCACTACACTGTTTCGAGACTCTTTTAAAGTGTTTTCAGCGTCGCCCTTGATTTACTCATTTTTACACATAAATGCGCGAAATCCGCAGTCGAAATTTGCCAGTGCGTTCAATGTACTTAAACGCAGATATCTCATCGGCGTTTATGCACACGCACAGATATTCGCAAAATATGTCTGACGACGATTAACCGAAATGACTTTTCCGCGAGCGAGTGATACTCGGCTGGCAACTAAATACCGATTGGTCCCAATTAAAAAGTTCATTGCTAGCGTTATGAATGTTTGAATATCTTGATTATGCCAGCGACCGGGTTTCGATTACCCGTTGCTCTACCTAATTTAACATTAATGAGCAGTCCGCGGGAGCGACGATGCAAAAGCACAGCAATCCAATTGGAACTGTTATGAATCCGATGATTATGCGTTTCACCGGTTTGCCCATTAATTCTCAACTATCCTACGAGACTAAGGAGGGAGAGAGGATCCCAACAATTACAAATTCAACGTTCACGGTGTCGAGCCGCTCCGAATCGCTTCTTAATAATCCATCATTAGGAAGCGATTAACTCAGCGAAAATCTCACGGAAATACGTTCTCGGCTGCGAGATCCCAGAAGCAATTCCCAGCTGCGCGAAGACTATTACCACGACATACAGCCCTCCAGGCATTCGTCAAAGTATCCGATGAAATGAACACCGAAGTTACCGGCAACGAAAACTCGCAACGACCGACTGGAATCCCTTACAAGCTGCGACAAGAGAGTCGAAGTAGATGAAGAAAAAGCGAAGAATCAAGCAAGGAGACACAAGTATAGAGAGAAGATAAAGAGATGAGCGAGCGAGGAAAGAGGAAGGGAAGAGGATAAGGATGGAGAGGGAGATAGAAAGACTGGAGGAAACGGAACAGTTCGATGGTCCCATAGGATTTTAGAAGAAAAATGTAAGATCGAGGAGGAAGAGATTCGAATGAAAACAGGCAGCGAGCCAGGGGTAAGAAATCCGGATCCTTGAGAGGATTTTACATCGAAGGCACAACAATGTCGCCAGGCAAATTGAATTGGAGGACACGAGGAAACGATAATGTAGGCAGCGTTGTTCCATTGTTCGCGAGGAGTGGTTCTGGCGACCGCGCCGGGCGATACCGAGCCAGAAATTGCCTGGGCTCGTTTAGGCGAAACAAACATCTCCCACCGATCGTATCCTTGGTTCCGCAAAGGCGCTCGACACGGTCTGTTTGTCTTTATTTTATCGTCCGTTACGCCAACGTCCGAGAAATTGGCGATACGTGTGCGAAACTCGAGTGGTCATGCGTTTAATTTTTTTCACGGATCGCATGGCGGCCGTTAATGTGCAAAAAGGTGATACGAAAAGTTGCTCTATTTCGGTCCTTTGATTCTGGAACTTTCTTGTGTCGGATAACAGCTTGTATTAACCCTTTGCGTTTTGGAAATATTCAAAATATCCTTTGTGGAAAGTTAAATTTTATATTAAAATTTTCAGTTCTTTAAAATCTACTATTTTAAAAGTATACATTGATCTTTCCCTAGAACAATAATGCAATAATGCAGTTACTTGTTTGCAACGTTGAGGATAGAATACGTACACGCTGATGTCACTAATATGACGAAACTCGTCCTCAAAGGGTTAAGTTATTAAGATTTACATTAATGTAAAATATTCAAGATGAGTTGAGAATTAATGTTTGACATATCGGAGGCTAAATTTGTTAGCGCTTTAACTTAAAACTTATCGAATTGAACAATTTGAAATGTAATTCACAGTGATACAGGGAGACAATAATATATTCCATTAACATATTAATACAGGTAATCTGGATTTGTTGAAATGCAAAAGATTTATCACTTCAATAGTAAGGATCATTCATACAAAAAGATACTTTATTAGCTTTTTAGAATGTGCACTATTTTCGCCAGAAAGTATAAAAATTGAAATTTTTACTTTAAAAAATTATCGCATATTGTCTAGTAGGCTAGTTCTAAAAAGTGTCTGAATATTTTCGTGACCTACTATACGTAATGAGAAGTAGACGGATAGTATATTATACGACGAAATTGTCTGCAGATTTCTGCAAGACTGCAATTTGCATTATTTGTGCTTCTATCTATTCTATTATATTCAATCTATTACACAAAACAAAGCATACATAATAGCTTTGGGTTTTCATATCAATAACAACTTGTTTGTTTGCAATTTCAATAATCATTTTGTTATTATTTGTGTATGATACAGTTTTGTGACTTTCAGGTTGCAATAGGCTATTATGATAGATTTGGTATATTTAGGATAATACTTGTGCTTTCTTCTATATTCAGAGTTTTGTATCATATATCCAAAATATGGATACATTATCGCATAAAAGTAATAAAGAAATCAGAATTAGATACATTAGCGGTAATAAATCCGAAGATTCTTGATTAGATTCTGAATCCGATGAAGATCATCTAGTAGTATTTACCCGATGGCACATAAAAATTATTCACAGTGACGATGAATTTAGTACTGAATCGTCATCGGATAAGGAAAATTTAATATAAATAAATAAGGGACAAACCGACCTTGAAGGCCCTGAATCACCCTACTCTCTTGTAACCCATTTTCGGAAATTATTTGACAGTGAAATTATAAGTGATATAGTTTGGGTTCCCAAAATAAAATATCCCAAATGCAACGTACATCTATGTATATGCCGTATATAACGCCAAGTGCAAATTGTTTTATGGAATTTCACGCTTAAACTTGTATGCACAGAAGTGCAAACATCATAAGCCGTTGTTACCGCAAAGTTAGAAAGTTACAAATTATAATAAAATTGTTTGAACTGGTAAATTTCTTTTAATTTGTATATATAGGTTTGTAATTGTTGATTTTCCGTTGCATACATTTTTTTATATTTAAGAAAAAAATTTGGCCTATAGAGGGTTAGTACAATATTCTACTAACCCTGAAATTATGCAACTTTATAATTAACCCTTTACCCTCGAAACAATTTTAATTAAGAAATTAAGACATTACATTCAATTTAGAACATTTTCATTCTATCTAATCTTTTTCAGACTGTGCAAGTGAGATTGAACTTCTTTTGTCATACACAAATTAAAGTTTTTCTCATACAACAATTTTATGGAATACAGACGTGTTTAATAATATATAACTGTTTTCAATAATGGTATAGCAATATTTACTAGGACATCAAAATCGTCATAGCAGTGCAAAGGGTTAATTCACATTCACAACAGCCGGTCAATAGGCAAGAAAATTATAGAAATGGTCTGGAAAAATGATATGGCATCAGTTTAGACAAAGACTAAATTGACTTATGACGTTATGGAGGACTTATTTATTGAAATTTGCAGACTTACAACGTGGGTGCTGTGTTTTCCAATAATCAATTTAGAATTTCTGTGATCATTCGCATTAATTTGTAACAGTCTCGTAACAGAGCATGTTTACATTTCTCATAATACCTCTTCATTTACAGTATTATGAAAACGTATTCATCTAATAAATAGTTTGCATTACCTTTAAATCTTCTTTTCTTCCTCTGAAAATCGAATTCGATGTTCAATATTTCAAGTGTCTCGTGCAAAGGTATTTACAGAGATGTTAACCTGTATCCACAAGTTATTGAAATGTTTCTAGTGAGACATATCACAGAGATCTTCAATTGATTTAACTACCTTTCACTTTATGATTTATTTAAAGCGTCACAATTAATTATAATCGTGAATAAGAACGACTTTTCCCGACGTTGATATTATTAAAATAATTTACAACGAAAGCTAACGTTTTTCATACACGTCACCTGAAAGCGTTTCTTGTTCCAAATAAAAACCATTGGAAATGTTCTGCTCGCTATGGATGTCCCATTCTAGTAAATTCGTTGTCGTGTTTCTGGTTCTACTTATTACTTTGTCATAAAAGGATAAAATGCAAAATTTTTCACTGGATACTAATTTGCTTCCAAGATAAGAATTATCTAAACTTATACGAGTAATTTTTACGATTATTCTAACATTTTCGTCAGCAAAAACGTTACCGAAAATAAAAGAAAATTTATATTCTATATATAGCTGCATTTATTTTAATATTAAATATTTATTACAGAAGTATAACCTTGATTTCATCGAACATGAAAGGCATGAAATTTGTTAGATTTTATTTGAAATCTTGTCTGACTCGTAATACGTCCTGTTAAAAGATCAATATTGAGCAAAAAGAAGTAGGTTCCACATAAAGTTGCAAAACGTGTTACATCAAGATATACAGTGGCTAACGAAAGTATTCGAACGGTCAGATTTCTTATCTTCAGCACATGAAATATGTATGTTAATCCAAAATGTGTAAAACAATTTAGTGTCTATAGCAAGAGAGAAGTCCCAAAATTATGTTAGTAAAAGTAGAAAATAATTTAATCATATATACAGCAATTACAATATGTTTATTTGAAACACGCACCAGGTATGGATAACAAAAGTATTCGAACGCCACAAATATTGTTACACTTTCATGTGTTAATATTTTGTAGGACCACCATTGGCATTGATTACTTTTCTTAAACGACGTTCCATACTACGTACTAGCGTTTTTGTAAAACTGGTTTCAATAGAATTCCATATTTCAGTTATTTTATCCAGTAACATTTGTTTCGACATACTATAATATTTATTTAGTCTTTTTCCGATTTCTGCTCACAGGTGCTCGATCGGGTCGAGATCTGGGCTTCGTGGGGAAGTGCTAACATGCGTGGTGTATTATACATTCTTTCATGATCCAAGTTGTGTGCTTGGGATCGTTATCTTGTTGGAAGTAAAACTCTTCTAGTAATCCCAGTTTTCTGGCACTATCTTCTAATTATATTTTAAAATATTTAGGTACTTATATTTATCGAGTGTACCATCGATGAACACCAATTTTTCAGTCCCATTAGCTGCCATGCAGTCCCATACCATGATATTGCCAACTTCATGTTTGACTGTTTGTTTTAAATGTTTTGCTCGCAACTCTGTATTTGGTTCTCGCCATACATCATTTCGACTATCTGAACCGAAGATATTAAATTTAGATTCGTCCCAGAATATGACTTTCTTCCAGAAGCAATTATTTTTATTAATATAATTTTTTGCAAACTGCAATCTCTTTCGTTAATTTACTTTATTAATGTAAGGATTTTTTCTTGAAACTCTGCAGTGATAATTATTGTCCCACAGTAATCGTCGACACAATCCAGGATGAACCTGTTTTTCAAACATTTCTTCAACCATATTTGCCAATTTGAGAGCAGACCTTGCAGGATATCTGTTTATTTCGCGAATTATAGTTTTCTCTTCTCTGTTTGTCAATTTTTTCGGACAACCTGAACGAGCTTTATTAGCAACAGTTTCTTGATTTTCAAACTTCTTTATTATATAGTGCACTGTAGATTTACTCCTCTTTACAATTTTTGCAATTTCGTTATAAGATTTTCCATCTCTATGTAGTTTTAATATTATTTCTCGTTCACAGTTTTACGTTTCTGACTTTTTCCTATTCATATTCGTTAATATACTGCACAACTGTACTTTATTCTTAGTCAAACGATATTTTATGATCAACTAAGTGTTTCTTTGTTTACATTTGATACTAATGTTTACATTTAGCGTTGCGATATACATAAGTAGAATCACCAATAACTTCGAAACGTCCGAATACTTTTGTTACTTATTCCTGGTGCGTGTATTAAGTAAATAGTTGTAAATATTGCATATATGATTGGATTATTTTTCAATTTTATTAACATAATCTTTGGACTTCTCTTTTGCTATAGACACTAAATTGTTTTAAACATTTCGGATTAACATACATATTTCATGTGCTAAAGATAAGAAATCTGACCGTTCGAATACTTTCGTTAGTCACTGTATACGAAGCTTGCGTCGGAGATATGAAATTGTCAGAAGCAGCCACCGATCGAGGAATATATTTACCCTTAACAAAAAGGGTGGATTACACTTCGAATAATCCTCAATTTCGTTTATCGCAGCTGGTGTGCGCGTTATATAGAGTCGTTCCAATAATCGCAGCGTTTTCAATAAGAAATCGCTGGCCGGTTCCAATTCGATCGCAATTTGCGGCCAGTTGGACCGTATCCCATCGCAAGGGGGATACTTCTTTCGGCCGCGGGGACGTAGTCCGTTCTCGTATATATTAGTCTCAAGGTAAAAGTAGATACTCTGTCGGCCCGTTCTTACGGTCGTTGAATTTTATGTTACGTCCAGCGAGTGCCTTTGCTGCAGGGACACCATCTCCGAGTTAATCTTGCAGATTTCTTATTACCGCCGTTCAGATCTCGCACGCTCCCGGCTGATTCGCAAAACCATCGTCATCGCGATCCGTACTTGTGATCCGCAGTAACTGGGAACGAGGGTCGCAAGAAATTCTAACGAACGGGAAAATAGAGCTGGACACGATCCCCGTCATTCGCCACTAAATTTCTTCGGACGTTGAACCTTTTTTTGGCGAACTCGAGACGTCGCATCATCGAAAAGTAGCGTAGGTTGCTATTCTCTTAGAAATTCTCGCGAGCCGAACGAGTTTCGAGCTCATGTTCCGTCCGAACTGCCGCTAGTTCAAGGCAATAATGCTTTAGTTTACGACAATAGATTTAATGTATTTTACATTCTCAAAATTACATGTATTGTTCTAAAATTTTAAAGTTCTAAAAGTTTGAATTCAATATGTACTAGATTTCATGTTCAAAATTCTCGCGGTGTGTACAAGTACAAAGTTCAAAGTGTTCTTGCGATGTTCGAATTAGAAAATTCAGTGAATTCTCGCGCATGTTCTCGCGATCTGCGTAAGTCCAAGGTTCAGAATGATTTAGTTGTGCACTAGTTCGAAGTTTTAAAAATCTAGGTGCGTACTCGTCCGATGTTCTTAATGTTTTGTCCGTCAAGTCCAAGGAACAGTAGAATTTCACAGTCTTCTGTCTCTACCAAAGTTCGGCAAATGATTTTTCCTTTGGTAGGGATAAACGGGGAACGAAATTTAGGCGAAAAATTCCACCTGCATAATAGAAAATAGAAGATAATAGAACATATAAACAAATAAATAAGAACAAATAAAAAGAAATGTCTTGATTTTGCAGTTAAAACAGCTACGAGTGCAAAAGGTTAACAATAAAAATTCAAAATCGCATACGCAGTAAGGTTACAATAAAATTTGTAAGACTAAATGTTCTAGTACTCACGAAAGCACCGTTCGCCCATAGAACGTTCGTCTCATGTCCAGTTTATATCCGAACGTCTACGTCCATTGGGACATCCCTAAAACGTCCTTAGGACTTTTTCGCTCACTTCTTACGGCTTACGAATGTTTCCAAGAGAAAATGTCCAATGTCTTTCGAATGTCTTAAGAATAGTATTAGTACTAATGACTGTAGTATTAATAGAAATAATACATAGTGACAATTGTACATTCTTCTGAAAATTTCAATTGTCATTAATATTACACCAATCGTAAATAACTTAAATAATATTTATGTGACAATTAGTGAATTATAATATGTCTATTGATGCGCATAAAATCCGAATACGTACCTGCTGTTTGATATTTTACAATGAATAGCTGAAGAAATTAATTTTACCTGGAATTTAAGAATTTTGTCTTCACAATCGTCTAAAATGACTAAAATATTCAACTTCGTAGTTCTAAAGTTTGTTTAATTCATAGGAAAAATGTTTTCCAGATATCAAACTTGTAAAATTGAATTTTAGTAAGGTATTCGTGGTTTCTGAACCAATACACGACGCACGAAGCCTCGTTCGATAAGTTTTATTCAGCATCGTCGAAATATTCAGCTTGTTTTGTATCCGCAGCATTGCCACTTTATTCGGCAGCTCAATTTCGCCAACGAACGATGCAAAGTTTATCAAAGTACGCGCAGTCACTGCTATCGATCATCTTCCACCTTCAATAAACCTGCGTGGCAAGGACGACGTATGCATTATCGGCTGCGTGACAGATTTTTGTAACCGAAACTGCTGATTGACGAGAGAATCGAAGCCTCTGAAGTTACACGGTGAATTTTATAGTTAGTTTTACGGACTTCTTCGATAGTCATTGCCAGCCAAACGAAAACACGACAAAAACATTGTATACCAGAAAAGCAATTTCTGGCGGAGTAGGAAAGTCCCGTTTTATTCATATAGTCGAGCCAGCCAACCAATTCAGCTTTATTTACTTCGCCCCTTCCACCTGGATGGTCCGTTTTCGGTCGGACAAGTGGAAAAACTTTGCTTCTGGCGATTTAAGTAGAATGTGGTCAGTCGTCGGTAGACTGAAAGCCACTTGAACCATGTACTCTTTTATCTATTTACGCCTGTATTACGATGCTTTGGCGGTGCTATGAACCTGCCCGTGAATTCTCTTGTTTATTTAGTTCGTACCCTTTCTTCTTTCTGCAAACTATTCCACGAGAGCACGGTCACCGTAACTCGGTAAAAATGAATTTCACTCTACGTATTTTTACATCTTACGAATACAACGAACCCAAGCTTTTAGTGTTATAACATTTACCTTGGATGTTTATCTTCCGATCTAAATTTCCACGTTTATTTTATGCTTGTCAATATTATGCAATTTACATGTACCATATTTATATATCCTTGGCAATACATCAAGAACGTCGAAATAGAATTCAGCGAAATACGAAATTCTATACTTCATCTTAAGTTAATATTTCACGAATAAACCCTCCATCCTGTAATTTGTTAATTGTGGATTACACTGCGGTCTATTTAGGTGAAGTTGTTTTTGGAATAAGCTAATCATGCTTTAATGAATTTACGGCTTCACCACAAGGGTACGGCTAGAAAGTACCAGCGTGTTTTCCTTAATATTCCGTGCTGCTTCCAATGACATTTGACGAGGCATAGGCCCACATGTACCGGGTCTGTAAATATGAAACCAGAATTTATTTATACATGGCGCTAGCTTTCAATGTAGTTACCGTCAAATCGCGTTATTGACGGCATTTGCTTTTTTGATATTTGATAAAAATTTTCAACCTGTAACCATACAAATTTCATACAACAGGATAGTATTTAATAGCTTTGAACATGTCGAATTTTCCTCCTTGAAACTACAATTTGCGGACAACATTGATTTTCTGCTACCATTTCAAGAAAACTACTGCAGAATTGCTTCGAATGCTTGTCGAAACTTACGGTGAACATGCTCTTGATAAATCACAGTGCTTCAAGTGGTTTATAAAATTCAAAAGTGGCGATTTTGACGTGAGAAACGAAGAACATGGAAGAACACCGAAAAAGTTTGAAGACAGCGAATTGCAAGCATCGTTGGATGAGGGTGGCGCTCAAACGCAACAACAACTCGTGTATCAATTAAATGTGACACGAGAGCCATCGCCATACGTTTGAAAACCATGAGAAAACAATCGGAATATCAGAAAAGGCAACACAAAGCGATTTTGCCTCATGATAATACACCATTGCACACAGCAAAATTGATCAAGGGAACGATTCAGCCGTTTAGTTGGGAAATATTAGATCTACCGCAAAGTTCTCTCCATTTTTATCATAACAAATCTCGACACGTAAGCACATGTTTATTTGGCGCATGTGTGCCTCTCTATTTTTATCACTTAATGTATACATACTGACGTAGCAAATTAACTAAAATAAAGTTTCTTTAATTAATTAATTAATTTTAATAAATTAACTTAAATAAAAGCAAAGAACATCATACTGCATCATGATAATGCCAGGCCACATTCTGCTTTGGAGACTCGTAAAAAAATTGCAGAACTAGGCTGGGAAATTCTGTCGCATCCACCATGTTCCCCGGACTTAGCACCCTCCGACTATCAATTGTTTTTGTCCTGACAAAATTTTTTAAAGGGCATAAAATTAAAAAATGAAGAAGATATCAATCAAGCACTGGTTCAATTTTTCGCATCAAAAGGTAAAACATTTTTCGAAAATGCGATATACAAATTGCCCTCACGCTGGCAAGAAATCATTAATAATAATGGCAATTATATTATTTAATAAAATTTATTGACGGTAATAAAAATTTGTATTTTGTTTTATTCCAAAAACGGACAGAACATTCCGGTAGACCTAATACTTTCGCATGCGGCTTGCTCACCAGACTTGCTTCCATTCGATTATGACTTATTTGCATCGATGTGTCACGCACTTGCTGAGCAGTGCTTTACATCTTACGAAAATGTACAAGAACGGCTCGATGACAGATTTTCCTCAAAAGAGAAAGAGATTTTTGGCATGGCATCCACAAATTATCAGAAAGATGGGAAAAATGTATAGCTGCTGATGGGCAATACTTCGAATAAAATATTTTGTACCATTTTCATACAGTAAATGTGTATTTTCTATACAAACATTCTGGTTTCATATTTACATACCAGTGGCTTGTAATTTAGATTTAGTTTTTTTAAAATGAAAACAATATTGTCTAGCATAGATATAAAATAGAGTATTCAAATACGAACACTATAGTTTATTGTCACACTGTGTATAGTTTATTGAAACTGTTTGCAGATTGTCGTTATTTTCGGAAACGTTCACTTCTCCCTTTTTCTGTAATTGTGAAACGCAATGTGCAAAGGCGTGCAAATATCTTTCCGAAATACTGGCCCTTTACAGTGCACAAACGCGGTGATTAAACGAGAAATACAAATTGGGAACGAGGCCGTAATGGATAAACTGCATCGAGCGGTAAAAAATGTCCAACGGAACGATCGAAATGAATTTCACCGAATTATTTGTAACGGTTCTGCCAACGCCTGTTGCATTTTCGTGCTGTTCGAAAAGAAGATTAATCTCGTAGCCAGATTAAATCTATCCCGTAATTACGCTGGAAATAAATTCCTCCAACCCCCTAACTCGCGCCAGCTCGCGAATAGCAGCTCAAATGAAATCAATCCCCGATTACGCATTATTAAATAATTTATCACAGTATTCAATTAATTGCTTGGCTGTACTGTATAATATTATGCGTGCATCGGCTGCTCGGACATGCTGCGCATTAAAGTCGCAATAACATCCACGTTTGAAAACGTATTTTCATCATGCGAAATTGTAAAAAAATTAACATCTGTTACCGGGGCCGAATGGATGACCGTTTTGCATCTCGCTGTAGAAATAGGTCAGGACTGTTACAGAAAACCGAGACAAATGCAATCAAGTACTTCCTGGTGTTTTCGGGAAAGGAAAATATTTGACGTGTAACCAAAATAATATACAGTGGTTCATGAAAGTATTAGGACACTCTTTAAATCTAAATAACTTTTTTAAAATTGAAACAGATGTCTTAGTATAGTCTTGAGCATATTGAAACAATATGCGAAAAGGATTTTGACAAAGTTGCAATTGGTATGAGTTACATGATCAATAATAAAAGAACTTGAATTTTTTTTTTTATTTGAGTCACGCACTAAAAATTTTAAAGACGCATCCTGCAGATCTATGATAGTTATACGCACACACAAACATTCATTGAAATCGATCGACGTAGACACGAGCTACGGTAGATCGCCATGCCACGAAATACGATCTTACTAACTCGACGTATATTTTCGCGGTAGAAATAGAAAAATCCCCGAGTGCAATTGTTATCGTCTCACATTCTCCAGAATATTACTAACCGATCTGAATAAACGTACTGGGGTCCAAAACTAGAAATTGAATCTGAAGCTGTATCGGAGGCAACGATCTCGAAAAAGTCGAAGCAGGAAAGTAAGAAAATTGCAAATACTGTAGGTGAAACAACGGCGGAAAAGAAATGGGAGCGAGAGGAGAGAGCAGCAGCGTCGATCCGAGCGAATATCACACACTCGAGCGAGTTGTTCCATCAAGCAGCCGTCGCACGTTTACACGATATTTCGTCGAAAATTAAATTCACGCGACCGTTCTGCAATCCTGTATTCATTGGGTGCGTCGAGAACGGAGGACGTTTCTATTTTTCATGCCTCATTCCTGAACGGACTCATTTAACAGAAAAATTGTAAAATCTTCGAAAGCCTGAGCCACTCCGGAAGTTTTAATATTACTCTTCGGACTGATCGGCATCATTCGTTGCGTGTCACTCGTGACGCGTTAGACGAATCGCGAGCCGGCAACAGTATTTCTGTTCACGTCACGTCGACCACAGATTATACGAAATTCGCCGAATTACGATTTATCGCGTGCACAGTGTTACCAATGGAATTATTAGAAATTAAACTAGGGGAAGTTAATTGGGTGTCACCATAAAATAAATTTCCCACTCGTGTACAGAATAATCATACAGTTGTCGATTCTCGAATTATTCCCTATTAACTTTCACGTTGTCTCACTTTTCAGGTGATCGACCGAACGATAAAATAATAACTTGCTAAAACATCGTGAATCTTCAGATGCATTTTAAAGTGTCTCTTAAAATATTCTAATGTGAATTATTAACCAAGATCTGCATAAATGTTGGGGTACTGTATATTTATTGAATTAAGGTAAGAATTTTAAATTTGACATGACGTGCATAAACGATGCAGTGTTAAATATTAATTGAAACGTAACAGGATTAGAATGTTGAACATGGAAAGTATCAAACGAATGATGCACTAATACCTGAATGTTGTAATTATTTTGTTATAAATTTGACACTACACTTACCGAACATTAAAATGGGCTTATAAATATTGTTTTTAAAACGAAAACAGATTTATTTTATTTAAGTTTTATGAGATTTTTATTACAATAAGAATTGAATAAAGAAATATATTAAAGCTATTCCAACGAAGGGCATTTTATAACTTTAATAAATGTGAAGTAAAAAATTGGGAAACGTTCATTTTACTAGCTGCGGTAGGTTTGGTTTACACAGGCTGTTCCAAGGGGTTAGAAAAAACCTTATACAACGTGTGAACGAAGTCAAATAGTCAGGGTCAAGGAAAACCGAAGATGACTCGTGGCAGGTTATCTTTGGAACCTTGGCGGCTTCACCACCATCAAAAAACTAAAAAGTGAAATAGAAGAGAACAGACAATTTTTCGTAAACGGAGCTGCGCCGATTAGCGAGGTAGGCAATATGATATTTGAAACAACTGAATCTCTTTTTCGGAGTTCACTGCATACGTATTTCGTTTTTAACCTCTTAAGCACGATGCGCCACTATAGTGGCTTCCGCAGATGTCATCTTATATTACGATGCACCATTATAGTGGCTTGAGCACACTCAATTCTATTGTTAATTATTATAGTAAATTATTAATATTAAAGTATAGGCATCATATTTTCTATAAAAATTACAATTTAGTTATGAAAAACCTCATTCTAAAATTATTAAAGTTAAAGTATATGCATCATATCTTTAATAAGAATTATAATTTAGTTATCAAAAACTTCATTCCAATGTGCTCTGCCGTAGAGAGAAAATGCCCCGCACAAAATTCAACCGTGCCTAAGAGGTTAACAAACTACCGTTACGTTTCCTGTTCACTAATCCTGACTTTACTCGGCTATGTCCTATGAATCAAAATAAGTTACGTTCGTCTGTGCAATAAAAGAAAATTTATGACAAGTATGAAAAGGAAACGAAAGGAGAATGATGAAAAACAATTTCGTGATTAAACGAAACGAAGGAGTTCCATTTTGATTTGATCGTCGCACACTGGTGTATTTGGCCTGAAAAGCCATTTTACCGTTATTTATAGACTCAAAATCATAATATAATGCGTTGTTCAGTTTCTTTTAACGACGGCTATAACATTGTGGATGCAAAAATATATTTTAACATTTAAAAAATCAAAATTAACTTGATTTTCTATCGAAAAGAAATTTTATTCGAAATTGTATACATTGAAGTTTACAGATGTCCGAATACTGTTTAGCTTTTGTTCGAACTTTTTTTCCTGAAATTATCGGAAATCTTTGTAAAATCATGACGATCGTAGAGTACGTACAGCGAGAAGCTGAAAAAAGTGTTTTTATACGTAACATTAACGTTTATATGTAAAAATGATGTAAATTATTATTTTAGGCAAAATATGTAGATCACGAAACATTTTAGTAAGTAAATATATATGTTTAAATATTTTTCAACATTAAGTATTAATTTCAATCAGAAAATACTAAACCAAGTACTTAATACTAAATTAGCTATAAAATTTCAATCCGGACGAATCTGGAACCAATTTGTTTGCGCTGTGATCAGAAATCTTTACCGAATGTAATGACACTGGAAAGGGCATCGGGACTTGCTCGGATGTATAATAAAATCGTTACCGAAGCTTAATAATCAAAAGGAATGTTACATGTTCGGAATTGCTCTATATGTCTTCACGAAAAACTTTTACAAACCAAGAATTTACACAATTTTCTAAAATCGCTTGAAAATCAGAATATACGAATGGTGTTTTAGAGGCCGGTTAAGAACACAAAGCGTGATATAAGATTTTGTAACAGTTGATTAAATATACTGTGCTTTATGGGTTTACAAATAAAAAAAATTATACTGTTACATTGTTCTTCAAATATTTAATTACCTACGGCAGCAAAGATTGTATGCCTTAAGAAAACTTTTCGCAATTTTCCGGGTTTTCGGTGCAAGTACCCCATTGTACGTCGATGTCTTGCGGATGACGAAAAATTTTAGAAGGAAATGACGGCATCCACTAGTCAACAATCTCCACGCGGGGTTCGTTTCGTCGAGCTCGCTGGCCAATTCTCTCGGATCTCGACTGTACGCTCTCGAGACGGAGCGTTAAGTGGTATCGATTATTCGGTTCGCGAGATATGTAAATCTCAACGGTCTAGCTCGCTCCACACTTGACCCACGCTTCTGCCACCTTATCTATCCGGCCGATTTTCCCCCGTGAAAACCGGAACTCGATTGTCGCGTGATTTACGTGCCGAATAATAAAAGATCCGGCTCCCGTGCCCGTCCGCGACATCGGCTTAAAAGAAGATAGAATTAGCGAGCCAAAGAAGAAAGGGAAACAGACGGGACGAACAACGGTTACCGCCCTAAATCTTTCGGATGCCAGGTTCGCAGACTCGCCACTTATCACGCCGAAACGATCCTCTTTGACTGCCTAGCTACCTTCCAGCCTTTGCCGGCATTGTTCTCTTTCCTTTACTCTTTCTGTATTCTCAGCCACGCTCCCCAAAACGAGGCTAAGAATACAGTAGACAATCAACGTAAAAAATACTCACCTATTCAGAGACAGTTGGCACGTATATGTTCAACGGTCAAAGCCTGTGGAACATTAGAACCTAACCCAGACCCTTCAACTATATCGACAAACTAATTAGCCTTTCAAATGACACCATTTGGCCTGCCGATTTTATCAGTCCTGTAAACACATCGAACAAACCAACACCGTCGCAGCAGGCAGTTCCTCCGGAAAGCCATTCCTTTCTTTAGAATTTTAAGTATTTTAATTCATTACAATCCGCAGTTGATCGCCAGACATCGAGTCATCGTCAATTTTTCATTCTCTTCGGTTGCTTCGTGTAAGACGAGACGCTTTCCCGGTTTCATTACCTACTATCATTGATTTTCGAGACACGCGGATTCCCCGTACGTGACTCGGAGATGCAAATTATATTGGGATGTACGGAAAGTTCGTACCGATTTATTTTTATTTTTAATAAATATATATATCAAAACTTAAATGCGTTGTGTATCAATTTTCCGTAAAAATCAGCACGAACTTTCTGGACAACCACATACATAATTGCGTTGAGGAATGCATAATGTATGTACAGTGGGGCACGAAAATATTCGGACACTATTTAAAATGGAATAACTATTTCAAAATTGGACGAAGAAGAAGAACTAGCCTACTAAACAATGTGCGAAAATTTTTAAAATAGAAATTTCAATTGTTCGAAATTATAAAAGAAATAAACAGATAATGCTTCTAAACTTTTTTATCTGAGCTTTCAACGAAAATTTAAGCAGTGCTTTTTGTAGATCTCGGTAATTTACATGCATGCTGAACATTTCATCGAAATCGGTTGACGCAGGATCAAAGATCTCCAGATTACGTGTACAGTTACAATTCAAAAGTCGCGAAAGACTGCGATTTTCATCTTGAATTGTTCGTGATCCGTGAAGACGATAACCGATTAAGATCAAATTTTAAATTACGAAAATATACTGTTTTAAAAGATACTGTTTAAATTTCGGTTACAAGCTTAGATAAATAAGTTTAAAAACATCATTTCTTGTTTCACTTATCGTTCCAACTAATTGCAGTTTTTACAAAAAACTTTGTCGAATATTATCTAGTAAACGCTCTTGTATTATACAAGAAAAATAAATTCAAATTGTTCTAGAAATTGTCCGAATGTTTCCGTGACCGGCTGTACACTTTTTGAAGCCTAAAGCGGGTAATTTAAAACCGTTCAAATAGTTTTGTGGTTCACATAGAACAATTCATAGTCGACGCACGCAGAGTAAATACATCTAAAGTCCTGACGATTATCAGATCAATCACGGATAACGAAGACCCCAGTTCCGGTAAAACATAACCACCGGCATGCGGTATGAGGCCCTCATGGGTAGTTCACGGGCACACGGTCATGGTTTTCATTTCTCAGTGCGAGCCTTACCAATGAAGGAGGCTCTGGTAGGTTCCGACGATCGCATCGTCTCACACGTCGCAGAGACTATTTCGCGTGGAAGTAACCCTCGCTCCGTTCGCAACTCGTAGCTGTTCCCAGGAGCCACCACGAGGAAGTGGAGTGAGAGGATTTCGAGTAAGCGACATCCCTCAAATAAAGGGAACAGCTCGACAGTGGATCCGAGTCACCACTGTAGAGGCCACTTACCCTAGGCTCTCGCCGAGATGTAACCTGCGAAGCCATTAAACGATATCTGATACCGTTGCAAGGAAACTAACGGAGTTCGATTTCGTTTTTACCTCATCTCAAATAGACATTGCAGACAAACCACAGTCCTCGTTTCTAGAATATTATATATATTTAATTTTATAGCAACCTTGCTGAACGAGGAACTTTGAATTGTTAACCCTTTGACTTCGGCGCGTTTTTGGAAGAATCCATCAATATATGGATGCGCGATCGTCACATGCCAGTCGCTGCGACTGGTCGACCACTGACTAGTGACCAAAAAAGTACCAGGAGATTTAAGATTTTATAAATTTGTCATTTAACCAATATTCCAAGGAAGGAAGTTTTTTTACTCGTGACATTAACATTACGTTCATCTGTGTTAGTATTGTGCCATGACCTTATTCGCGAACTAGTCTTCCAGTTACGCGTTCTTTTCAAATAATTATGGTAGTTATTTGTTTCTTCTACAATGAAATTTACTAAAGATTCTGGAAAAAATAATTGAAAATAATCTAGTGGTTTTGACATCTTGTCCAGGGCTGCGTTGCATCCAGAATCTTTTTCATTAAAATTGTGTACTTTTGGATTTAAATTTTGGCGCGACCAACTGATATCCTCAAATGGCACGGTCGATGTAAATTCGTTCCCGTTTATTTCTTGCGATTATAGAACATCTTGTTCCTTAGTTTCTGATTCTGAGTCAGAACTTAATAAGCGCAAAACGCGTTTTCTTTTTCGTCGAATTAAATTCCCTTCTTCAGAAGAGAAGAATAAAACTTCATTTCTTTCTCTGCACTAGCATTTCTGTATGAACGTTTTCTTTTCTTCTGGCCAAACATTTTATGAGTGTACTATATTATTTAAAAGAAATATCGAATGGATAAAATAAAAAATTAAACACAAAATTAAATAAATAAACACTAACATATGCAGTAAAAACATAGGTTTGCACGAATCAATGCACGATGCAAGAACGTACGTACGAGAGTAATATAACTGAACAATATGAAGACAATTAACTGAAAAATATTGAAACAATTGCCGATACCTGGTTGCTATGTTACTTAGAATGTTACATTCCATGTCGAATCACTTGGTAAAACAGTAAAAAGTGGTATAATAAAAAAAATGCAGAGGGCGTAAATTTACGCCTTTCGTTATACACCTTTAGCAGTCAAAGGGTTAATGTTAGATTCAGTCTCAGCGACCTTGAAATTCCGTAACTTGGAAATTTCAGAAATTGTGTCGCACGAGAGAGAAAAGACGATCATAAAAATTCCAATCAGCGTAGGATTCCTAAAAAGTTTAGTCAAAATTGCTAAAAGACCTCATCTGGCATGTAGACATCGGGCTCCAAAAATCGGGTAACAGCGATACTTCCGTAGCCTGTAGTTTCGCCCAACAGCCATTACACTTTTATAATTTAACATTATTTGAGACGTCTTTTCGGGATTACCATCTGCTACAGGCAACCCTCGGACACGTGGATTTTTCGCGTGCTTCATCCTTAGATACGAAGTGTACCTGGGAATGACCATTAGTTTGGGCAGTTATCTTTCCCTTCCATGTAAATTAAAGAGCCAATCATCCAACATTACCGTTTCCCTCGCTAACACCGGAAAATGTGCAGTCAATGAATCCGCTTGTCTCACTCTCCTATTCGCACCCACATCAATCTTTGCATCAACAATTATCTCATCCGACATTCTAAAAACACAACTCATAGCACATACATCACCTTTTCAGTTTTTACTTACTTCTTAGTTTGTTAAAGTTAGTTTTGTTTGAAATGTATTTACATTATTTTACAGAACAGTTACGTTATTTTTTAAACCAGTGCATACCGTCTCTGTCATTTTAAAGAGTCATATTGAACCGCGAAACTTCTACAATCTTGGGAATATGCGGAAAAACAGAAATGTCTAAAGAATTTTAATTTTTAGCCGTGTCTTGGGAGCTTTTGACCCACCGTGTAGTTCTGCGTTCCCTTCGGGTTTTCCTTTATCAACGACAGAAACGAAATTGCCAGAGACAATCTTGGTTCCCGGTATTTCCACTTACTGCAACATTTCCGGATGGGCAAACTGTATTGTTAATTGACAATCGATCGAAACGCAAATCCAGAAAAGATATGCAAATTCGATAGGGAAAAGTCCTCGTTAAAATCCGCCCTATGTAAATGCATCCGGACGGTTGCCGATCGAATTATCGGATTTATCGACGTTCCTTCGGACGGAGAACATGGTATTCAACGATTTTCTTGATGGACTGCTGCGCATTGCGTTACCAGATTTTCCGTATATAATAATGTCGTTGGAGGATAGTAAAGATTTTATTTTCGTGACTCGTTTCTTAAATATATAATTTCTGCATCAAATATGTATCTGCCGGATGTATCTCTTACACTCGCCAACAGATGGACAATAGGACAATTTTCCCGCTAGTAATTCATGTACAGTGGCTCATAAAAGTATTGAAACACTCTTTAAATCGAAATAATTTTTTTTAGATTGAACTTTTCTCAAGAAATTAGATGCATTGATTTACTAAACGATACGCGAAAAGGATTTTGAAAAAGTTGCAATTGGTATGACTTAGATGACAAATAAAAAAAGCACTTTTTAAATGTCTTTTATTTGAGCTACGTACTAAATATTTTAAAAACGTATTTTGTAGATTAATAATAGTTATACGGATGCAGAAAAATGCATTATTATCGATCGACGTACACACGAGCTACGTGTCATTGAAAATGGTGAAAATCGCAATACTTCACGATTCTTAGTCAGTTTCTGCTTAAACCCCACAAATTTTTACATCTATATCGCTCATGCAATCCTCATAAATGAATTTGGTAACATTGAAAAAAAAAACAATATGAATATAAAAATTCCTGACTACAGACGTTTCGCATATCCCTTGATATGTTCATTCGTTATATTATCGATTGCGTGTTCCGTTGTGTTCCGTTATGTTCAGTAAATATTATAAATATTATAAATGTTTCTCTGTTTATTATCGTAACGCTAAAAAGTTTGCTAAAATATTCTTTGACTTTCCTATTTGCTTATTACCTATAAGCATTACTTTGAGAAAAGTATTGTTACTGTGGATTAGGTTTTAGGTTTTAAGCGAATTGAGGATTCGTCATAATGTAAGATATGAAAGACATTCTAGTAGTTACATTGTTTATGTTTAGCTAATGAGCGACCACGAGTCAAGAGAACGAATGTTAATATAGTGCGAGACATGAGAGAGTACAGTTCGAAACCAGAGAGCATATACAGTGAGAGTAATAGAGAGTGAAAGAGTGAGAGAGTACATACTTTGTGTTAGAACACGTGTCGCGAGAAACATTATATTATCATTATATACATTTATTCAACTCATTATTAACATTAAAATACATAGTTATCTTTTCTTCGTCAATTCACAATTCATTTTATTAAGATCCACCCACAGTTACGGCGTAACAATTTAAAAATTCATAGGTAGAGCGAATCGATGAAGGAAGAAAATGGCAATGTATTTTTATTTTTTCATATAACTTCTACCAATTAGAATTATTTCGAAATTATATTTGCATGTCATTTAGTAAATCAACGCCTCTAATTGCTCCAGAAGTGTCAAATCATTTGGTTCAATAATTAAAAAGTTATTTAAACCAAAAAAATGTCAAAATACTATCTCGAGCAACTATGTACAGGTAAGAGCAAAACTAAACACATATACGGAATTTTTGCGTAAATAATGTTTATACCGTCCTTAATCGCCTTTCGACACCCTAGTGTCTAAGGTAGGGCCTGCTAGATAACTTTACTTTTCCCCTAGCAGGCCCAGGACGAAACGCTCCTTTTCCTTTACCATCTCATCTTTACAGCCGGCGCTAAATGTAAATTGTGAAATATTGCGTCAAGTACGTCTCGTGCTGAAAAGTACATATGTAGATTAGAGTCAGCTGTGTTGCATGTATTGCAAATAGGTAGAATAATCTAAGCTACGAGACCGGCAAACAGAATGATGCATGGCTACAATTGTCGAATAAGTAGAATGAGGTCGTCCCTTACCGGAGCACAGACACACTCTCCTTAAATCAATCGACTATATGTGAATTTGTGCAGGTAAATACTATAATGAAGTTGGACACGATTCATATAGTCACACACGTAAATGCAATTTAGTCAGACTGTACGTATCTGTTCCTCCGCGTATCGTTTTTCGTTTTCTGATTACGCGGTTCCCTACGGTTCGTTTAAAAGGTTGGGATAGTAGACACTGAGTTGATAAACCGTGAAACAAGTAACTGAATATATTTTCTAGTTTCAACAAAACTTTAACAACTTTAACGATTGAATAGACGTGTGATATGTACAAATGGATTCGAACAAAGTATGTAAAAGAAGAATAGATTTTTGAAGGCGCGGAAAAAGCTCGACTTCTGGCCAACAGCCGTGAGTCGTAACGAAGTAAAGATATTTAACGTACAAAGAGTAATGGCTTCATGGCGAAATTTCCAACTACGGAGGAATCGTCGTTGTTTCGAATTTTGGGACCCAACGTCTGCATACCAGATGGATTCATTTGGCAGTTCTAAAAATTCTGTATGGATTGGGGGCTTTTATGATGGTTCCTTCTCTCTCGTGCGAAACAGTATCATCGAGGTTCTTCTTTGGTTTAAACGAGGTAGACTACGAATGACTTCAGACAGACATGCAAAATAATGTCTTATATGGTCGAACTAGTAAAATGGTGCTAACTTTGGATGAAATAAGTTGATGGAGGTATCGCAATGAAGAGAAAGGTACAACTAGACAACTTTCGTTCAACCAGACGAGTCATGAGTTAACATTTTTCAAGGCATCCCTACAATAAATTAAAAGACGACCGAAATCGTCACTTGTAAAAATTTCTCCAAAACACTGGGTTTCGGTCGCCCCCGTTGTAAACATCCATACACCTGGTTTAAATCACTGTTCGCGCCTTAACACGCGGAACACATCAACTTTTACCGATGTCTACAATACATAGTGATGTAAAAGTTGATTAGAACAATATTATAACAATTTTTAGTGTCGCCTCAAAGGCGCTATTTGAGTGCTAAGGGTTAATATTCCTGGCGCTAAGCTTGCCTCTTATTATTGACAATAAGATCGTCAATTTCTAAACCTTTATTAACTGTAACAGAATATCTTTTTCCCGTAAAGAACGTCGTTGCAAAGAACGCGCGAAACAATAATACAGGAGCAGACAAGCCTGTCCAATAAAGCGAAATGAAATCGATACCAGTTAACTCGTATTTCCGCGACAGTGGCTGCCTCCGGTTGCGACAGGCTGTAAAAATCTCTTTTTCCGTCGTATCATTACACGATGGTGGAAGATACAATCTCGGTGAGTTACGAGCGCGAACAGATAGGTAAACACGACATCGTGATTCGGAGCACACGGCTGCGAGTACGCGTACACGCCCGCTCGGCCGAATTGCGGACTTTATAGTGTAGTCTGGTTTGCCAAACGCGTCCACGCGACTTTGTGTGTCCCGTGATGCCTCAACTGGTCGCAATCGTCTGGGCGGGCGACGAATCGGTCAGCAATCTCGTGCGACCGTTTGTCGGGACAAACGAAACAGCGCCGCGATAAAACGACGTCTCTGGAGGAACGACGCTTTGTATGCCAACGGCGTTTTAGTTGCCACTTTGCCGGGAAACGACTCGCCAACGGAGAACGTTCCGTCAGCCAGGTGGATCTCCGTTCGCGTTGTTCCAATCGCCGAACAAATAGCGCAGAAAGAAATTTCATCGATCGTATCGGTTCGTTTGTTTGCGTTCCCACCGATCCGTTCAACGTTTCATCATGGAGTCCATTTTAATCGATCAGCCGTTGATGACCAATCGCGAACTTTCTCAAATATTACCGTTTCCGAGCATTGCTGTGACGAACGATAATTGACGGTGTTTACCTCTTAAGTGGATCGTTTCGCTGTACAAAGTGCGTTCTTCAGTGGCGAGTTTCTTTCACCGCTAGCATATGTACAGGGTGGAGCATTTAAAATAGGACACGCGAATTACTCGCTTGCTTTTGAAGATAGAAGGAAAATGCAGCAGATGAAACTCGTGAAACTCATAATCCGGTGTCACTTATTTTTTTATACGTGAAGGCGACAAGGAGATATGAAGATCAACTTTGTTTTTCTTTTTAATGGAACGGTACGGGTTTTTATTTTCATAGTGTTTCAAGTCAATTAGAATGACCTAGAATGAAGGTCAGTCGAGGTCTACAAAATCGAGTTTACAAATTTGATGGTCACCTTCAAGTTGCACAAATACGTATCGGTTCCGACAAACGATCCAACCAAGATCGCCCACGCATTTTTCATTGCTTCAAAACCAAGAGTAAATATTAATAACCGTGAATATACTACATACCAACACTTGTAAGTTTCAGTATATTCAGATTTCATTTTATCCTCTATAATAGTTTGAACCTTCAGTAATTAGTGTTCTTCATATCGATATATGTTTGTCGCGTGAGGTGTACCTATGAATGCTTTAAAAAAAATTCTACTTTTAAACGCGCACAGTGACTCGGCAATGACATCGGCAAATTGAAATAGTTATCGGCAAGTCCTCGAAGATTCTTTTCTTCTGACAAGTGGCAACCAGACGGTGAAACAGCATCGTCAAATCTACTGTATTTTCCTATCTTCAAAAGTAGCGACCTGGTTGCAAAACAAATATCAGCAAGTCCACGAAGATCCTTTCCTTGGCGAAACAAATATCGCCAAGTCCACAAAGATTCTTTTGTTCCATCAAGTGGCAATCTGGTAGTGAAACGCACATCAGCCAGTCCACTGCACCTTTCTACCATAAAAAGTGGGTATCCGGTGGGGAAACAGACATCGGTATATCCACGATCAACTCACTCCCATAATTTCAAACAATCCTCTGTTACGCATTATCCTGCCTAACCCTCGGCTCGTAACAATTCGTTCGCATTCCCGCCGAACCATTCGGCGTTCCATCACCGAGCCTGTTTTAATCGATTGGTAGTTAGCGTCCTGTGGCTAACTTTCTCAAATATTACCATGTCCGAGCATGACAGTGACAAACGGGAATTGACGGTTTTAAGCTGCGATATAATATATTCGTTTTATTGTACTTCACGAGCCGGCTTTTCAGGGAATCGTTTCTATATGTTTCCGATGAAATTGTCAATAATTGTCATCGGATAATTGATTTGGGTAACGGGCGTTTCGAAAGCAGCAGTGTCACTTGTTACTGGGAGAAGAACCGACGAATTAATGGGACAACAAGTGAAAATGATTATTAATTATTTAGCGATGTAACGATTGCGCCAGCCGATGACAAAGAGTCGATACAATTTCAGCGGCTATTATAGCGCACTGCGAGAGATTGTAACCGAATTCCGTTTGACATAGCTTTGGCAGACAACGCTATCTATCGCGTCCTTGTATCGTGGCATGCATTACGCTAATAAATTAATAATCGATAGACGCGTAACGCTGTAAGAGCCCTTTCATATGAGAATAGCTTATTGGATATTGTAAATTAAATATCTTAAATGTTTTAACTACAAGGAACACCGCTTAATCGTCAATCGCCAAGTTTATTGAAACTTTACACATTTATGATTTAATTAAAAATATTTAACACGTATTTCCTTTTATTAACACTAGAACTAGCGAACAATAAATTCAATTATGTGCATAGCTTCGTAATAATAAGAACACTGCACCTATTCAAACTTCGTACAAGTTTTATCGTAATATGTGCTTCATTGAAGGAGTACATTCGAAAAATTGTTATGAAGATATTTTTATAGTTTCAGTAACTTTAAATGAAAACATTGGGGACCAGTCATTAGGAAACGAAATTACCCTTCAAATAGGGAAGTCGAAAAATTTTAAGCATGGTAACTCAAAAATTATAAGACAGAAAAAATGAGACAAATAGAAATGAGTATGTGATTGCCCAATTGATTAATTCTAAATATAACAAAAGTTTCGGATCGAAACAGTAAAGGGGTTATTTCAATTTCTTTACTACATGTATGTTTATAAAAATTCTTTTATATATGCATCTGATTAGTTAGAATACTCGCATACCGATTTTAACAAAATGTAACGAACAAGTTAATTCTAGTTCAATTCGATTCAATCAGGAATTCTTCCCTTTATATTGAGATGAACGATGAGCTAGTGATACTGTACATAACATTTACATTTTATATTACAAGTTCTGTAATCACGTTTTACATGTATCGATTTACATATTCTCCTTACCTTCTCTGGCATTTTCCAAAATTGTGAAAAATGTTTTTTAGAAGCACAACTGCAATGTGTACAATATATTAACTAAACAATAGTGTTCTTGACTACTGTGGCGGCACCTGCGATTTTGTTAAAATTTCACCTTAGTTGTAATATTTTTTATGAAAATTCAAATTATTTTTGTAAAGTCTTTTTATTTTTTTAGTTTTCGAGTTATCATGCGTGAATTGATTTTAAACCTCTAATCTAAAGAATACTTTCACCCCCTAAAACTGTTTTCCATCGAATAAATAAATGTGTCAAATATATTTAGGTAAATTAGAAATTTGCAGAATTTTATCAAAATCCGTGATCAACAGTTATACGATGTTCTTTTGATAACGTCGATAATAATAGAAGGAAACGACAGAGGAAAACAATTACGTTTCGAGCGACAAGCAACAAGTCCTGTATTACATTCCTTCAGAGGATGTAAAACTATTCGTATTTGTTACAACAATTTTCAGGAAATAAAGCTGTGAGAAGATAAAGCGCGGTAACAAGTCAAAGAGCACGTATTTCAGTGTACGATTCTGATTGTTCAGCAGCATTCGCAGTTTATGCGCGATACCTGTAGCTTCAGAAGGTACAGTCGGCATACAAAATAATTTATCTTCACTTTCTTTCAAGAATTTTAGGAAACACAAGGAAGCAGTACGATCGTTGTTATGTTACGTAATACCACTTCTCTAGAATCGTTTAAAAATCGTGTATGGGTCTGTGCTGCGATCAAGTGGTACACTGTCATTTTTTAAATATTTATAGGTATGTACCCCAAGAATTAGTTTGTTTCGAGCGTTTGACGGACCAATGTTTCTATCCGGCTCGAAGGACTAATATTTCGAGCGTTTGTTCCGTCCGAATTGCCGCTGGTCCCAGGCACTAACGGTCTGTTTTAGCACAATAGATTGGCGTATTTTGCACTCGCAGATATACAATCTATTGTTTGTAAGGGTTTAAAGTTTCAAAAGTTCTAAAGTTCTAAATGCTCAAAGGTGTGTACACGTTCAAAGATCTTAATGTTCAGAGGTACGTACACATTTAAAGTTCTAAATTGTTCTGTATTGCGTACTAGTCCGATGTTGAACGTGCACATTCAAGATTTAGTCCGAAGTTCAAAGAGTTTTGAAGTGCGTACACGTTCAAGATTGTAAAAGTTCTAAGATGGGTACAAGTTGAAAAAACTAACAGTTTTCACGATCCTGGTCCCAGGATCCGTCGAATTCACCTCGGTGTGTTCCTACCAAAGTTCGGAAAATGATTTTTTCTTTGGTAGGGATAGGTAAGGGACGAATCACGAGTGTGGGACGTAATCCTAAAATTATGCAACGCCTACTTATTTCGTGATTTCGTTTTCCCAGGAAGCTCCCCACAAAGATCCCTTGTTCAAGGATCTTTCCCCGAAACTGGTGTCGCCTTTCCGCTACGGGTGGGTCTGCGATGCGTCGATTGTCGTTGAGAGGAAAACAAAATGCTTGACTTTCACGACACGAAACTTGACCCAAACACGATGTCTAGAAAATTCTAGACAAGTTACTGACTTGAACACGGCTGAAAGTTAAGTATTTTGTTTCGAAATGGGAAACAGACCAGCCATACTCCATTTAACCCTTTCGCTCCGAGGGCCCCATATATGCGGCATCCATTCGACGACCTGTGGGTACGAGCGCCTAGTACGAGCGGCAGAAGTTTAACCCTTAGCGCTCAATAGCGTCTCTGAGGCGATACTAAAAATTGCCGTACTACTATTTAAAATGTCTTTTATATCGCCATGTTTGTATTAAAGAACTCGGTAAAAATTGAAATATTGTACGTACGAATAATAGTAATAAACTTTATATACACGAAAGGAAATCAAAAGATACCTCGATTTTGGAATTAAAATTATTTGAAGTGCTAATGGTTAAGAACATCGAATACGTACGTATCTAGACTTTTAGAATTTCGAACTTGTACACAGTTAGATTATTCTGAACCTTGGACTTGTACAGATCGCGAGAACGTGCGCGAGAACATACTGAACTTTATACTTTGAACATCGCGAGAACATTTTCAATTCTGCACCTGTCCACACCGCGAGAATTTTTAACATGGATCTAGTACATATTGAACTCGGACTTTTAGAACTTTAAACTTTTAGAGCAATAGATGTAATTTTGTGAATGCGAAATACATACGTTAAATCTGCTGTCGTAAACTAGAACGTTATTGCCTTGAACCAGCGGCAATTCGGACGAAAGAAAGGCTCGAAACACCACTGGCACAAAGAGAATTTAGCAAAGAATTTGTTGCGGAGTACGTTGCAACAGTTGTACGACGATTTTCACTGCCCATAACACGCGACGTGCGCCGAATGGGTTTACTCGAAGGACCACCCATTGTGATGTGGGGAAAAATGTAAGAATGGTTGGTGGGCCAGACTTTAGTACAAAGAAGTTATTGCACAGTGTTGGAACGCTTCGCTAACAAGTCCCGTGATTTGATGAAACCCCGGTGGTTTTAGATGACGACCCTGATGGTAAAAATAACAAGTGATTGGCGAAGGTCAACAATGGTCTACATTCAACGATGTTGTACGAAGTTCTGATATTTATCTGGTAAAAGGATGCCATTACTACTTGCTCCTTACAAAGTTTGATTTCTCCACTATGCTCATTGCTTCGTCTCGCACACATGTATATAAATACTTAGAAATACTGTGACCAAACACGTGCTTACTTTGCTTATTAGCTAATCCAGTATTGTCTGCCTGGTATTAACACTTAATCATTCAAAACCGGAAGCACATTAATGTCTTCTTTCTTTACTTCTCTACTTTCTATACAATACGAAATATTTTGTAACTTAGATGGTTTCTTCACATTTCTTGAACATTTCGTTAAAAATAATGTTTTTTGCGAGAATGTTATGTAGGAAGAATATTTTTCTGTTCAATTTCCTCTGAAGAATCTTTTGAGTTCGTTTCTGGCGGGAGACGTCTTAGATAAACCTTTGCATAATCTCGAAGTAATCCCTTGGATCTCACTAGAAGTTACAAAAATTGAAGAAAGCCACCCTGTGCGACCGTATGTGACTCTATGCCCTCTATGTGACACCCCCATTTTTGAAGATATATAAATCCGTTCGTTTTCAATCTCTCCGGATCATATTCGTATAATCGCGTATAGAGTCACGTCGTGCCACATTCATAAGACTAAATTCTAGTGAGATCGGGCTAAAGATGCTCTTCGAATCGAGTTTAACCTTATAGATTCTGCTACTTCGGTAAAAGTTTTATTTGGCATTTTGCAATTAGTCTTTGACCCTGCATCGCCAGTGCGTCAACACCGTGCAGAATCGGTCTAAGAAACTAAACTCTCTTCTTACCTAAAATATGTCCACTACGTATGATTTATTTTCGTTCAAGCAAATGGAATTTACTACTATTACTCGTGTTTGCAGCACTTATCTTATTATAAATTTCTTACAAGTACAAGTACAAACACAGTAATGCGAACACTGTTTTAAATAATAATATGGCAATATTTAATGGGGTCTAAGGATTAGTTCGTGCCTATGCGGATTAGCTCGAATGCTAAAATTTGTCTCAATTTCGATCATCATTGATCGAATAAATTTTATTTTTGTCTACTGCGTTAGGTCAAAAGTTTTGAATCAACGCGTACAAGTATGTGTAACTGTTGCGATTATAGATCGCAGTTAGTTCTTCTCAAACTCCAATTTTCGACTGATCTCCATCGACGATCACGATATTATTCGACGAGAGATTACAATATTATTGGCCACCACAAGTAGGTACCTGAATTCCCGAACAACAACAGGCACGATCACCTGTAATCTCCTTGTTTGTGTGGTCGTGGTATTCGGAAATGAGACGGGCCCGATTATCCCGAATAATTACAGTCACTACATGCATCCGTTTTATTAGGGTAATACGTACACGTCCGTATACATCGATACGCTTAATCTTCTTGATACTTGACGCAATGAATATTCATATCGCTGACTAAACGCCAGCGCGAGTTCAATCGCGGAACAATACGGCCGATCACAGGTATCCCATACTTACAAAAACTGTCAAAATGTGTTACTTTTACTTTTCCCATTTGGGAAACCAGTTCTAGTTTCAACAAATGAAAAGTAGCTTCGAGAAATTCGAGTAATTTCGAGAAAAGTAAATCCAAGTTATAAACATTAATCGTTTAGAAAGAAATTCATTTTTAACTTTGGAAATTTAGAGAAATGCAAGTCCGGGATTTCAAACGAACGCAAAATTATTACTTCCTTCTCCTAATTTCTCTTCATCGCAGTTTAAACTTTTTCAAAAGCACTCCTACTGTGACAACCACAACATACTTACCAATAAGAAATTTTTTATACAATACTTAAATTTTTAAGTCAATCAATAGCAATAACTTCGAACTGACTTAAAACATATCACGATGCAGAAGAAATAAATGTAATTTACATTGGAACTAGAACACATCTCGAACCGCAAACATCGCAGCATAGTTTATGGAAAACACCGGTTAACGCGTAGTACTGTGTGATGTAATAATTACTAATTAAATTAGGTGTTTTTAACCTAAAAACTTGTGTTTGTTTTTAAAAGACGTATTTTATTTCAAATGAGCTCGGTTAATCGCAACTGCGTCAAGCATTCCTAAAGTTTGTTTCGAGCAAGCAAAGCAGAATTTACAACCTCGCGAAATTCAGTATACGAATTTACGAATTCGAGGTCGCTAGAAGAAATTTTAAATAAATACAAATCTACGTTTTTAATCGTTAATTTTCAATTATAGAAACTTATTTTTGTAAGAAATTCAAGAAATATTTAGCTGCAAATCATAAATGTTAAACACCTATTAAATAATCATCGGTAAGTAACATGATGAAATGAACCGTGCTCCTGATTCTACGACATCAATAATGTACAAAATAAATAATATCGATTGCAGGATAAAATATGCAGTTCTCAAATTCGCAAACATCGAAATAACTACCATAATATACAAAGACGTATAATTCTTCAAGAAATATTTAGCTGCAATTCGTTAACTTTCAACATCTATTAAATAACCATCGGTAAATAACGTGTTCAAATCAACTTTGCTTGTTATTCTACGAAATCAATAATGTACAATGTAAATAACATCGATTACAGGATAAAATGTACAATTCTCAAATTGGCAAACATCGAAACAGCTACCAAATAATACAAACTCGTGCGGACAGTTAATAATTCATAGCACAAAATTGAATCTCGAATCAATCTACGAGTGAAAATCGTTCGCTCCAGGTGTCCGGAAACGTAGTCTTTCATTCTTCAGGACTGCGAACAGAGATTTGGCAATAAAAATTTGTGGCCGTTGTTCCTCTTTTTTATGGAGCTAATGCTAGCAAAAATTGAGACGTTGAAGCGGTCGCGACTCTTGAGCCACAAAGAGACCATCGAATCGTCTGATCGACGAGGGTATAGATAGCGTGGCCCTGTCGTGAAACGCGTCTGCCTCGCGATCTTATCGTGATTCACGAAAAGGCATTGAACATGATCGGCCACGGGTTCTTGTTCTCCCGTAAGAATCGCCGTAAGCTGCTAGGCGTCGCGATAGAGGCCTCGTAAAAGTGTACGTGGATCAAACGAAAGAAAGAGAAAAAAGAAGAGAGGGAAGGCAAAAGGGGTGGCGAGAGCACCGATTTTATCGCTTCCTTCTCAAGATTTCAGAGGGAAACGAAATTCAACGGACGCCCACAAAAATCGCTGCCATTTAAACCGCCCCCGGGAAAAACCGTGGAAAGTATCGTCGATACAAGCGTGTCGTAAATATTCGATCTCTTTCACTGAGCCCTCGCTTCCGGTAATTTTCAAGCTCTCGCCCGGTTCGACCTCTAAAAAATCTGCCGAACGTGACACGGTTTCGATATTGGCCCATGAGTCCCGATGATTTTTAAAAATGGTATCCTCTGGTATCTTCAATCAAATACAATAGGAACTGAACCGCAACTCGTTCGTTCAAATTTCTTTTCTATGGTACGTTTATAAACAACAAAGAGTACCAAATAGTAAATACAGTGTACGTGATGGTTATAATTTGAGCAGCCTTCAGAAATTTGTCTATAGCAAGAACAATTAATTGACTAATTAACGTTAAACCTGGCTGGAGTATGTTTTATAGAAGTGACAAAATTTCGATTTATTTGTTTTTTTTTGCAATTTTTATTTAAATGTACGATCGACTAAAGAAATCTGTTGAACTAATTTCTTCGAAGGCAATTTTATAACTTCAATAATGTCCAATAAAATATTTGGAAAGAGACATTCGTTAAAACGATTTTGGTTTTTTCCATTTCAGTGACGCTGATATACAACATAACATTAACAATAGTAATAATAATAATAATAATGGTAGGATGTAACAAGTGAATAAAACGAATCCAAAGTGTTTGTTAAATATTGTACAGCAAATAAGGTGATGTAACAAAATAATAATATCATGTTTGATCAATATGTTAATCCTAAAACAACTGTACTTTGTTATTAATGTGCTATTATTTTATGCATCCAATGTCAGTTGATGTTCATATTTTTCCTTCAACTTCCCCTTTGTATACTAAAGAAACTCGACGATTTGTACATTCATTGGAAAAAACGCACCCAAAATACATATAGGCTGTGAAAAAAAAGAATTTTCTTCTTTGGATTGTACAAAATATCTAATTATATCAAACTTCCTATAGTAGACTCGAGCGCTTTATTTAACAGAGTCATTAAAGCCGAGACGTGAACCTTCCAGTCTGGCCAGTCAGTGCCGCATTCCTTCCAATTTCTTGCGAGACCCGCGCAATAGTTGAGAAGTTATGTAAAAGTCAATAAGTCGTGTCAGAAGATTGTCTAAAAGTTTATGCAAAAACGTGGCGTGCAGAAAGAAAACCAGGTGTACTACCCTCTTGGCGAAATTGTGAAAATCGAACAGTAGGCAAAAATCGTTCCGAATGATTCCCGAGGTTTCTTCCAGGGTACGGAAGTCTGGGAACCTGGATTTAAGCGCGAAAAATTGTCAGAGGAACAAAAGGAAACCAAGATAAAGTCTCGGGGAAGACTCGGGGAAATGTCCGACTGCTTCCCGTGGATCTGACAACCTATTCGACCGTGAAAAGACGCGGAACATCGCGTGCTTTAGGGGATAACGATTACAACCGGCTCCGCTTTCGCGATTCTGCAAGGACCGACGAGTCAGATTTCGCGACTTCGAATGTAGAACTCGATTTTCTACGTCCAATTAATGTAATTTTCAGCTATGAATTTTCCATGCGATAAGTATGTTTTAATATTTAAGTGAGAGAACAAATCGAAATTTAGTAAGTAAATTGAAGCCACCAGATAAATTTAGCATTATAAATTTATCCTCGTTGTCTTTCGTTTCCATTTATTAAGATCTGCTCAATATACGCTATATACGGCTGTTTATCCCTTAAGGGCCGACAAGCATCGCTACCGGCACATAGCATGCCCCGCGAATCCATCACTACTTTGAAAAATATCATACTTTCAAAAGTTATTGTTGCGACGGCAACACAGCAAGGTTGCACGTGCCTCGCCCTGCCTCCAAGAAATTAGCTAGCATATCTGAAAGGGATGCGATAATCCATTTACATCGGCTCCGAAGGAACCTAACATTTTACACACATCGTACGCGGGCAGTTTTTATCCCGACAGACTGACACCACGTGCAACGCATGCAACAAAACAACAAACGAACAATAAATCACGATATTCTTGCATTAACAGTTTCCCACTCCTTCCATCGCTCCTGCAACCAATTAAACATTGCTACTTTTCTTCACCAAAAACTACCCTCAACCAATAGAGATGAAACCGAATTACGGCGGACAAAGCACAAGACACTAACAGAATTAAATTAACACAGAGATCGCGAACACCCTAGAATCTCTAAGAAACAAAAATTATTGTATGCGAAGGTGTCAGTTCTGTGATACCTTCTTCTCAGCGTACAAGGAATGTCGCTGAGCACCTGGGTCGCGTAATACCTAAATAATTATAGTGGTTACGATTTTCTTTATTTTTAACTTCGGAATGTTCGCGATTTCTATGTTTCGAGTTTTGTTCTGTTCGCGGTGTCTGTATTGTCTGGTTGTGATTTCTTATTAGTCTTGTTCGCGATTTCGAGTTAATCTTCTTCGCGATTTCCGTGTTAGTCTCTTTTGCGATTTCCGGATAATCTCTTTGCGATTTCATGACTGTCTAATGAGTCTTATTGCGTTCTGTCCGTCGTCACCTCGGTTTTGTAGCGTTTTTTAATTGGTTGTAGAAATGATGGAAAGAGTGTGTTTGAAGGTATGTGCCTGATGGAGTATACCTAATGGAGTGGAAAGCGGTCAATGAGAGATTATCGTGATTTATTGCAGGGTTGTCTGGTTTTCGTGTCTTCAAGTGCCTCGTACATTGTGTCCGTTCATCGGGGTATGATGTGCGTGCGGCGCATGTCGAATTTCGTACTTCCTTGTCTGCTTTTCGTTTATGCGTTACAAATTTCCAAAGACAGGGTTAGGCGCGTACAATCTTCGGTTTTACCATCGCAACATAAATCGCGAACAACAAACCTAGAACTCGCACATCGCAGAGATCGCAAACAATACAAAATTCTATCATATACTATAGCGTGAACATACAATCATTTAGAAATCGCTAACGGCAAACAGAAGCTCTCAGAAACAGAAATTGCGAACATAGAAAAAATCCATCATATACTATAACTATAATATATACTATAATATACATATAATAAAGACACACTGATACTGAGTACCCCCGATCCCCTGATGAAACTAGCTGCAATTCTTGCGATGCGTTGGGAAATATCTTCCTTTAGAACACGGCTTACACCCAAAAGCCTCAACAATAATAATTGTATGATGCCGGGCCGTGAAAGTCTCAAATCTTTGATAAAACAATTATTGTTCTAATATAGCACGTATTCTTCACATTTTTAATATGAAAAGGCTTACAAATACAACATTATATTAGTTATTCTAAAATCATTACGCCAATTACAGTTAACATGTTTTTTGTATACACATCATATGGATGCAGGATGTATCCGGCGCTCGTACGCACAGGTCGTCGAGTGGATGTCGGATATATCCGGCGCTCGTATGCACAGATCGTCACGCAGATGCCGGATATATCCGGCGCTCGAAGCGAAAGAGTTAAAAGCTATTGAAAAGATCCCGAAGACGACCGGAATATCAGAAAAGGCAACACAAAGTGATTTTGTTTTATGATAATGCACCGAAATACTTTCGCATGCGGCTTATTCACCAGACTTGGCTCCATCCGATTGTTACTTATTTGCATCAATTGCATCTATGGGACACGCACTTGCTAAGCAGCGTTTCACAACTTACGAAAATGACTCGATGACTGGTTTGCCTTAAAAGATGAACATTTTTTTACCGTGACTTCCACAAATTGTCAGAGAGATAGGAAAAATGTATAGCTACCATCGGCAATATTTTGTATAAATCATTTTACATCATTTTCATTCAATAAACGTTTATTTTCTATTCAAAAATTATCGTTTCATATTTACATATCTGGTATCCTCGGCTTTTGTAATCGTTCGTCCTAGTGATGCGTTTGTTGCTTACAGCGGTTCATCCTCGCGTTGCAACGAACCATCTCCATTCCTATATGTATTGTATACTATTGTAGGTAGTAGGAGCGTAATAAAGAGATTGAACAAGTGTTATATTTAATATAACGTGTGCAGGCTACAGTGGGATCGTTGTTGTCCGGATTTTTCGGAAACCGATGTCTGCATATCAGATGGGATTTTTAAGTAATTTTGACAAAATCTTTTAGGGATAATACGCTGATTAGGATTTTTATGATCGTTTGAAAGCCATGGGAGAAATTCGAAAGACGACCGTAATCTGAATACTGACAACACAAAGTGGTTTTGCTTTATGATGATGCACCACCACACACAGTAAAACCGGTCAAGAAAATGATTAAGGAGTTTAATTGGGAAATTATAAGTTGCATAATAAAAATAATGTTCGTATTAGGGCTCTAACAACTAGATGGTTCACTGTGTTAATCAATTTCTGTTGGATATTTTATATGTTTCCTTCGTGGAAGATTAAATCGCCGCAGTACAGAGTTGCAGAGATATAATGAAATATTCGTAGAAGTTTGAAGTCAGACCCGATTACTTTGTTGCATCGCGACCACCGATATTCGGCTAACAGCTTCTAAGCATTCGTTCTTTCTAAATGAACCGAACAATAAAGACGTTCTTTTCGGTCCAGCTTAAAATAAAGCATCGATTAAAGTTGAAGTGGTGCAGTTATTTTGCATTTAGATTCCACAATCCCAACAGTTTCTCCTACAAAGAGTCGACGATTGGTTGAAATGGTCTACGGAATAGTTATCACGATAAATTCCTTGGAAATTAAAATTAGTATAGAAGCCGCAGCTTGATGAAAGCCTGGTGATTCGCGTTAATGAAACGGAATAAGTGTGAAACATAGGTGGCTCGGAATGGAAAAAAGTTTATCGCTCTTTAACTAACGCTGAACGTTCCATTCGAGGGACTGTACAATAGTCAGAGTGTGCGTGCACGCGCGGTCCCGAAAATTCGAACAATTAAAACGCCTACGATTCACGGCTCGTGTGCGCTTCGACCGCGACACTCGCAGAATGAAAACGCCAATTATTAAAAGGCATTCGGTCCTACAATGAAATCCCTCCAACGTGCAGGCGTAACGCCATTATTAAATGCCCGCGACCATTACTCGCGCTACAATGGCACGAAAATTACTATATGAATTAATTACCTGGCGAGCAACGAGACAGCCGAAACACCTAAACGAAGCAACCAGCCGGCAGATGATTGTTGTACATCCGCGTTGACAGAGACTGGGACCGACGACAGCGTTCGTCGATAACCTAACAAATACTCGGAATTGCGTTATTCCGATGCACAAGCGCCGTTGGATTCGCCATATTCGCATCGAGTATTCGACCAAAAAAAAAAAACCGGCAACCGACATTTTTGAGAAATGTCGTGTTCGTTTTCAACAAAGGACGACAGAAATTCGGTTTGGGAATTTGCTCGCTGTGCCGGGTCCGCGTTAAAGTGGTACCAGCCATGCGGAAATGCGTATAACATTATTTTTGGGATTCACGCTCGAAAATATTTTCACTTAAATATTCCTGGTGGGTGTAATCCTTCTTAATGTCAACGTCTAGTTGCAAAGAGTGATTCTGTTTAACACTAAATCTACCAAACAGGAAACATAAAAGTGAAATGCCTCTGTAAGAAATATATTATGAAAAGGCGAACAACTTCCTTAGACGTTTTAAGCGAATGAAGAGGTTTATGGTACGTACGCCTGGGCTCCGTTATTTTTTAGGAACTGTCCATCTAAAATGCCAGATGTTTTAATTAGTATTTTTGCCAGAGCTTGAAACGTCGGTTTATTAGGGTCACTCAATAGTGATTGAAGTACCATAAACCTCCAAATGCGAACCGCCAGGCATTAGCGAGGGTGCGACCACCCTCGGGCCGGTACCTGAAACGCTACTTTCGGAAGTTACTCTCACCCCATCGGTGCGAATTGGGTGGTGAATTAAATAACCAATAAGAATATACAAATGTTATTGTAAGTGCTCATTGGTGGAAGACATTCACACCCCATCAATGAGCACTGTTATATGTATGGGGTCGTTGCAATACTTGCGGCAGTTTTTTAGTGAAACATTACGTTAGTCGGTCTCTTTTTAAAGTCATTACGTCAGTTTTCTTTATGTTGTGACGGCTCTACCTCCTACTCTCGCCGGTAGAGGGACAGTAGGACGAAACTTTCCCGCTAGTTCCTGATCCACCTCCAGTTCACATATATACCGTCCTTAACCGCCTTCCACTACTCAGCGTCTAAGGCAGGGTCCGCTAGTCAGCCTTACTGACGAGTCGCTCCCCCTTCCTTCTTTTCTTTTCTTTCTCTCTCCATCACACCTTTCAGCAGCCGCCACAATGTTATTACGTTAACTTCCGTTTAAGTGTTTTCATTTATGTTTATGTTAGAGTGTCTCTGCGTTCATCCACTGAACCATTGTCTGTTCTGTGAGTAAAGAAGTTTATTAACGTTCGTTTGAATCTGTTCCTACGTCAAATGCTCCATCTCTGACAAAAACTACACGCGAACTCCTTACACCTCATAGAACTGAGAAGACTGAACTTGCCTAATAATTTTATGATTTTCGGTATAACGTGTGCTCGAATATGAAGAAGTTAATTTAGATATTTTCTATGAAAGTGTTTTTAATATTTGAATAACTATGATATAAAAAACTTGTCATTCAATTGAGGTAAGTTTAATGTTCGTGCATGCATGTACAGTGGCTCGAGAAAATATTCGGACGCTCTTTAAATTTAAATAACTTTTCTA
>CM052097.1:2726545-2774810 GCA_028453745.1 Agapostemon virescens
CGCCTGGCTGGCGGACAGTCGAACGCTCTAATTCAAGCGCGTGCTGGGTCGCACGCTTCGCTCTCATTGGTCAGTAATTTTTCACCATAACTCGTTAACAAAGCCGCAGATTGAATTTTCGCTACGGAAAAAGTTGCTTCAAATGACTTCACGAACCCCTCATTTCCCGCTGTTAAATTACTTTTGGGACACCCTGTATAGGGTTCAGTAAAATCCCACATAATAAGAGTCGTCATTCCCATATATGGCACATAATTTCTTGTATGCTTACTATGCGTTTCTGCCTTTTCCGGAAATGCGCGATTTGTTCTTTCATTTTTAAATTGTGATAACAACGAAACTGAATAACAAACGATACAATTTTCTTATTATAATTACAGGTGAAAGCTCGAGCAACAAAAAAACAATATAAGTTAGGTGCTTTGAATACGTTAAGAAAATAAAAGAATGTGCCAAAACCATCTATCAGCGAAATCCGCAATCATTTAATTGCCATCCTAATATATGCGGTGTTTTACTATTACTCATCCTTACAACCGTTAAAGTTTTCTCAAGTTCGTAGATATAAAGATAGCGATGTTAAAATTTTTTAAATAAAATATGTTTTGAGTGGTACTTTTTGGAGATACATTAACGTTTCTATTTATCCTCATTTAACAACTATTTGTTCAATTTAATCTCAAGAATCTATGTAATTAAGTGATGATTTGGATACTCTGAGTCGAAATAGACTCCAGCATTACACTCAGAGGGTTAGTGGATTGACCGCTTAGCGAATGTTCATGATCTTGTCACTGGTGATCAAAGACGAGCTGAGTAGTTAATATCTGTGATGGCAGTCTAAAGGAGGTATTAATATTGACCGTGAATTAATTTCTCTGATCTCTTCTGCAATCCTCAAAAAATTAAACAGCGACCATGTAAGAAAGTGAAGCGAAGATTGATCGAGCAAGTGTTTTTTGATCATGGGACTTTTACATTTTTCAATGCTACTGAATACAATAAATGTCATTTTCCCGCTAACGTTGGGAAATACGAAGATAACCATACCGGTGGCTTATAATCATTTCAATTTAAATATCTTATAATGTCGAGACGATCTCACGGACGATTTACGACACGGTTACAGATTTACATTTTAGGACTGTCGAATAGTCGATATTTGGCTTATAGATATCTAGAATGGTCTGCAACGAGTATTAAGGGCCGTTTTCGATTAATTTCAAAGTGTCGTAAACCGTTGCCTTGACAAATTATTCTCGAAAAGAAGGTTATGACTCTCGACCGCCGATTATAAAATGTGCCACCCAGCACGTGCGGAAAAGGAGAATTTTCCACGCTCCCATCCTTCACGTAGATAACGGTGCAAGGGAAAGGGAATCGGACCCAAGGCGAGGGGGAGCCTTTCTGCAAGACAAGAAATCACAACCGTTTTAGAACTCGTTTAGAACACTTTAGAATATAGAAACCTTCGGAACATTGTAAATCGCTTCTCTTCCGAAAGCACTGGGGTCTCAGAAAGTTATCAGATTTGTTATGGGAGCATTCTAATAATAATATTTAATAATAGTAATAGTAAGTAAGTAAAAGTAATAGTAATAGTAATAGTAATAATAAGTAAGTAAAAGTAATAGTAACAGTAAGTAAGTAAAATTAATAGCGACAGTAAATAAGCAATAGTAATAGTACTAGTTTCTAATAGTAATACCAATAGTAAGAAGTACAACAACTTGCTTGTCTTAGAGTCTTTGGTGCACCAGTTGTTAATGCAGTTTTTCTACGTTAAAGTGCAACGGGTTTCGAGCAACCCATTTGGCGCACATCACATGTTATACATAGCGAAAGTTATCGCGAACGATCGCGACGTAGTCCACAACACCTAAGCCATTAACTTTTCGACATAAGTGGATTAATTCATGTTTATAACTAATATTAAGCTGCATCTATAGATGTATTGCCTTTCATATAATATTTACGCATCTACCGACGAAAGAAAGAAACGAATAACACCACAATATGCCTCACTCGATATCAGTCAAATTTCCTGTGACACATTTTTCGTTGCGATAATAGTAGCGAGAAAATCAATATGTCAATATAGAGTGAGACACCCTGTATACGGAGCGGAATGGTAAGATAGCTTCCAAAAGATGTTTGTGAACCTCAAAGGTGAATCAACTTGTCATCTTCAGTTAAAAGGTTAAAAGATGACAACTTGTCTGTAGTAAAAAAGGAAACACAATAATTCATATACGTGGACGTTTTTAAATCTAAATGCGAATTTAACCAAGTAAATTATGCAAGCATTCGATCCGATCGATTGCATTCAGCTGAGAGTAAACATCTAAATTGTAATCTGAACGTGAAATAGAAATTGATAAATATTAATGAAGAATTGTCTGCTCTGAAATTATTTTTGAAGAAGCTAACCCCCTATAGCTCCATGTAATTTTGAAGCTGCACACTGACATTTCAATGTCTCTGAGTTCTATTTTGTGTTTAGTTACAATATGACAAAAGTATCCTCTTTCTTCTATCTTCTTTTTTTTATTAATATTCTGCTTTATTGATTTTACTACATATTTTACACATCAGAGTTTTGTTTAAACTGTGAATTCATTGTTAACCCCGAATTGACAACGTGAGAAATATTTATGTCAACCCTTAGCACTTTAACGGCTCCTCTGAGACATCACGAAAAATTGCCATACTATTACTCGAAACAACTTTAACATCACTATGCATTTACGAAATCGGTGAAAATCGAAGTGTTGCACCTATGAGTAGTAGTAATAAACTTTATATGTTCGAAAGCAGATGACCATATACAATGGAACTATTCTAGATAAAAAAATGTCTCGATTTTGGAATTAAAATTGCTTGGAGTGTAAAAGGTTAAACAATATCTATTTCCAATAGATGTCCGTCAAGTTTTTTTAGAATTTTTGGTTAGAACTAAATAAGGAAAATACAGTATATTATTCAAGTAGCCCCAATTTCCAATAGCAGTTATTGCAATATAGAAATGGAAACTATAAAAAATAATCTTCACAATTTTCTCTCCTTGCCTCTTCGGTGCCCTTTCTCTACACCTTTTCTCAGTCAATTTTACTCCTTTACAAGAATAAGTGTAATAGTGCCCCTTTAACTCCCATTTAGCACTTCAAAGGCGTGTGTGAGGCGACACTAAAAATTACCATACTACTTAACCCTTTGACATATTACAAGGAGTTACTCTCGTGACGAAGATTTTTAATAAAGTCTAACGAATATAAATTTCATATCTTTCTTTCTTGATGAAATTAAACTTTATTCTTTTGCAATCAATATTTAAGCAGTGGAATAAATGTAACTGTATAAACAACATGAATCTTCGTTTCTCTTCCGTAATATTTTTCATGTTGGCGCTGTTAAAATAACTGTAGAGCCAAAGAAAATGATATCGTAAAGGATGAAAATGGCTTTTACATTATTATGTTTGCATTTAAGAACTCAGTGAAAATTGAAATATTGCACGTACGAATAATAGTAATAAACTTTATATGCATGAAAGGAAATGAACCATGTATAATGAAACTATCCAGGGTGAAAAACTGTCTTGATTTTGGAATTAAAATTGCTTTGAGTGCAAAGGGTTAATATTCATATAAAGTTCCACGTTGCTCATATTTAAAATTTTTAACAATTATGTGGTACGTATTTTACACTATGTATATGTCGATGAGGAAATTAATTGTTAAGTAATAAGAATAATCGACTTAGTCACCCATGTATGAGTGACAAAATTATTTATACACGTATAAAAATAAATGTTTACGATAATAATAATATTCGTTGCACTAAATGTAGTTGAAATCTGGAGAATATAAGAAGGCTGGAGGACAATAATGTGTGGAACATTTTAAGTTTTCAATTGTTTCATGAAATAAATGACTTCAATTTCGTAGAATTTTTTAGGTTATTGGTTGGGCAGTTAAAGTGTTCATACAATACAGTCCGGCCTATTTCTGCGAAAGCTTTCGCGTGTAGCTGACGTATTTTAAGGTTTATATCACTTTATAAAAATTCAAATAACTTTTAACATATCAAATAATTCTTTTATAAAAATTAAAATGAATGATTTTCATATAGTAATTATTATAGATTAAAATTATAAAATATGTTGCTTTTTCTTGTAAAGTATATGTTTCATTTTTCTTGTAAAGAAAATGCTTATTTATATGCACATATTTATCTAGTATATACAGGGTGTCTCACATAACAGTATACACGATTTTTCAAATACTTGCGATAATATGACAAAAAAATATTTCAAACCAAAGTTGATCAGTTTTCGATTGGCTGTACAATAAATCCAACGATACAAATTGCTTTGCAGTAATAACGAGACTGCACCTATTCAAATTTCATAGAAATTGTATTCTATAATAATATGACCTTCATTAATGAAATACATCCGAAAATTTCTGATGAAAATATTTCTATAATTTCAGTAATTGCGAAAGAAAAAATTAGGGACAACTCATTTTGCATGGTTTGGCAGTTCCAGTATTAATGCACATCGTAAAACTCTGTTTCTATGTTTGCGGCATTTCACGAGCACTCAAGGAAAAGTATATTTTTATGTCTTTCGATGGTAATATGTTAAAATGGAATTCATTGGTGTCTAGAGGTTATGGTACGTGTTGCTTTCAAGCTATCGAAATTTATTTACATTTATAGCAACAATTCAGATTACACAGAGCTCATACACGGAAATTAGTAATTCATTAGCAGTAGAAATGAGAAACCGGCGCTCTCTGTTACTTGTGGTCAGGGATCCGTGTAAACGCAGACGCGCAACGAGCGTGAAGTGGCGTTTTCGTCTAACAAATTATTAACGATAAAACGACGCCGGCTGCATGCTATAAATTAAGAGAATCTAGGTTAAATCGTTTTGGGACGATAATCGCCGACGAACAAGTGTATCGTGTAATGAGGATCGCCGAGAATACGAGATGGACTGTAAATAAAGATTTATTCACGACCCCGTCCGTAGGTAGGAGATTTACGTGGTGTGTTTTGCACGCCGCTACTTGGGGGCTGTGTCGGAGGAAAGTGTCGATTCGCCGGGATTAACGTGCGCCCGCGGGGCTGCAGTAAATCACACCGCATAATCGAAGCCACCTCCTCTCGGGAAACTTTCCTAAATTCATGCTAGATACTTGGCTAACTGTGTGCGAGAACATAAACTTTTCTGTGTTAAATTGACTGTTACTATGCGACATGCCCAAGTTTCTTGCCCGCGAGAAGCAAAACAAATGTCTGTGGATTTACAGCCGTGCCCGGCACCCTTCCCCTTGCGAAAAAATGTTTAACGGAACGAGTTTAACTTCTATTAAAAAATTCCCAGCCTTTTGCTCGCGGAAAATATTTTATAAAAATATTTTTATAAATACCGGATGGTTGTCCGATGCGTTCGTAATCATTTTCCCGTTAACGTTAATTCTGAATATGCATCTGCACGTTTGTTTCGCGAACAATATTCGTTTCGAGGAATTTCTATGAAATACTTGCAGAAAAGTATTTTTGTTATTATTATTATTATTTGCTGCTGTTCTTATTGTTTGATGCTGTTAATTGATTTATATGCGAAAAATTGTATCTGGAAATGAATGATATTCGGAAATTTTATTATTTTAAATGGTCACAGATAATTTATAATTTAATATATGTTATTAGACTGGAAACTTTATATATTTATAATAGAGCAATTGGGAAATAGAAAGAACATTTAAAGAATTAAAAAATGTTATACTTTCGATGAATGAACAAATGAATGCCTACGTAGTTTTATGAATGCTTCTGTCTTATAATTAACGCAGCCAATTTTTGTTTTGCATAAAAATGTGTAGTTTAATTTACAACGGAATAATTTATTATCGAAACAATCCATATCCTTTTCGAAGTAAACTAGAAATAATCTAATATGTCCGAGGATTTTATTTTAAAAGGAGCCAAATTAATTTGATCAGCGTTGACTTTTATGTATGTAGTGCATGATGAAATACTTTGACAATCCAATATCAAATTTAGCTCTTATTTATTATGTTCTTTAACACTTTGATTGTCATGACAACTATATGTGGGTGGCAGAATTATTTGTTCATATTTAAAAACAAATTTGTACGCTAATATATTCGTTGCACTCAGTTTAGTTTATATTTGGAGATTACAATAAGGTTGAAGGATAACTATGTGTCAGACATTTTAAGTTTTCAATTGTTGCTTCATTAAATAAATTACTTTGATCTTGAAGCATTTTTGAGGTTGTTGGTTGGACAGTTAAAGTGTTAATATGTAGATAGATGTTCACAATAAATATTATCGTCAACTAAATAAATAGATATGATCCTAATTATATAATTTTTGGTATGGTTTTAGTTATAAAAGTATCACGAATGTGTTGATAAAAGATTCGTAAACAAATAATAAAAAAGAGAAAAGGTTTTATCAATGCACTAATATTAGTACACCGATATACCATGACGTATATTAGGTTATTTTCTCAGCCAAGTAGAGCAGTTAAGTCTGGCGACGCCTTGAGGAGTACATCGAGCAATGGTGTGGTTGATTTTATTGTACTTAGCGTGTAAATACTTGTAACTTTTATCGCGACACAGCTATATTTTCAAAGTATCCGCGAAAATGAATATAGCTTTAGAAAAACCTTTAAATACTTTACGAGAACTTGTCAGTAAGTCTAGCAGGCCTTGCCCCAGACATTGGCATATGGTATACAGAATGTCTCACTAGCTTTGTTATAAAGCAATGTCTGTATCGTTAACGACATCTACGAAGGCTCCAGAAATAAATTATATCGTACAAAGGGACACGTGTTGTGATGGAAATATTTTTTTTCTTAAATACATATTTTTCACGATTTCATGGTTACCAATGTTTTTCTAAAACATTTATATTATTATATGATCCACGATACCATGACCTTCGCGTGACCTTGTAATACTGTTTAAAAGAACATTGATAACTTTGAAGTTCTGATAAATATGACTTTAAATTATATGATATCAAGGGACACGTGTTGTGATCGAAATATTCTTTTCTTTAAAGTAATGTTTTTTGAGATTTCAAGATTATCATTTATATTTAATAACCTCGGAGTCTTGAATAATATAAACTTCAAAAGAAAACGATTTATTTTGCAACATGTGTTCTTTCGAACTGTACAATTTGGTCTGAAAACATTTCCAAGTATCATTAACACTAAACCTACCACAGTGGGTCGAAGAACCTTTTTCAAATATTCTATTTTACCATTGTTATTGTACAGTGGTAACGATACTCTTTCCTTCTTTATTCAATCATATATTGTAATAAAAATCGCAGGAATTCTAAATAAATTATATCTTGTCATTTTTTACAAGACAATGTACACTGTCAATTTTAATGCTCGGTTTACTTTAGTTAGGTTTAGCGTTAATATACAACATAGGAATAATTCAAATAGATTTACATAGATGTTTAGAGATCCTCTTAAGCTCTTGTAATTTGGGGATTTTTAAATTTAACATTCACAAAACTTTCATTGTACTGTAATAACGGTACACTTTCCATTTTTATTCACTCATATATTGTAATAGAAATTGCAGATATTCTAAATAAATTATATCTTGTCACTTTTATAAGAGAATATACAATAGTCAATTTTAATGCTTGGTACGTTGAGTGTCGACGATAACGAAGATATTGCTTTATAACAAACTTGCGAGACACCTTTTATATAGGAATCGGTGACGGGACAGATAACCGCGGGAAAGGGCGTCCAATTGGCCATCTGTTGGCGGACGTAGAAGGTAGCCGCTGGAGTACCTAGTAGCATGTCCGGATAATTTCTCTGCCCCTGTATCAACTTGCTTCGGCCTTCCCTACGAGAGTAACGCTCAATTACTCGATCCAGTGGTTTATACTTGATACGAAAACACCTGTACAAAGACATCAGGCGGCAGCCGTCCACATTCTACTGTTCTGTTGATCTCCAAGCGGGTCCATTCAACATACGACCGTGCGCCAGGACCAGCAGACCGAGAAATCTCGGTGCAAGTCTGAATGCATCCGTCGTGTGTGTGTGTGTGTGTGCGTGCGACTACGTGTAGGGTACACGTAGGTGTATTTGAATGTGCCGAGCAAGGCCGCGGGGCACATTGTAAGAAGCAAGCGTATGGTCGCTTATCGTGCGGTCAACAGGATAAGAGGATTGGAAACCAGGACACGGTGGTGAATGATCATTCGACCGGCATGAAAGCGGCGCAATCGACATACAGCTCGTCGCGTCTGGTCCGTCGGCGCGGCAAGAGATCGATGTATCTTCTTGCTCACGTAATCCATCAATCGGACACCGAAGACAATGGACAGATTCCCTCCGTATTAGCCCCGGGTATCTCGGTTACGTGCCTTTCGTCGGCATTATAACGTCACTCAGGATTTCCGGTTCGTTTCATCTCTATCCGGTCGATGATAACCCTCGTCCATTACGCATGCAGACATCGACGGTCGTTCCTTTCACCGCTCTCCATCTCCTCCGATTCTCTTTGACCTTCTATCAGGCATGTTCCGTGTCTCACTTCATCCTTATGGCCGACGAGTCCTTAGGAAAGCGCGCGTGCGCAAAACTACGCGTCTCCAGGTACCAGCAAAGTCCACGGGAACATTCGTGGTTACGCGGATGCATCATGTATGCAACATTGCAATTTGCATCGCTCTCCTATCGTCTGCTCTACGTGTACAGTTCCCCCGGCTGAAGTGGACGGAATCGGTGGGATGAGGTTGATAGGGGCTGCTCGCTGGCACATGAGCAACGACCAGTTACGTAAGACTACGTACATTACGTTTCATATTAGCATTTGCATGTTTAACCTGCAATCTCCCAGTCTTCTATTACTTTGATCTCTTCCCACCCAGACTGTATCTACCATGCAACTTTTCCCCTACAACGGATCCCTCATCCCCTAACCAGGCACACCAAAGACCAAGACACAAGACTCTACTTTCTCTCCCACCCTCTCTCTCTCTCTCTCTCTCTTTCTTTTTGGTCCTCGTACCTAGCGGTTACTGTTTAACAAGCCATCTTCTCGAATATCGTTTACGCGAGGACCCGTTGCCCCCAGGCTACCGGTTAAAACTTTCGCGGCAGATATTCTTTTCAACAGGATCACCAGGCCCATTCGGACCTTGCTACTTCGCCGGCAAGTGTATGCGCCAACATATGTATAGGGTAGCGCAAGACGCGTACGACGGATCGCATTGTATTTGTGTCTATATGTGAAACGCATTTAGCCGGATTGCCTTAGGGTCTACTTAGTTGGAACGAGCTTGCATCGCAAGACGTTCGAAGAATGTTTTCGCCTTTGCCCTCCGACGGGAAAGAATGCATGCAATCTAAGTTTACCCAGCCCCGGGTAGAAGTTTCTCGTTAGCCGTTCAGTTTTAAGCGGGCTGTGTTGACCTTTAGCCAAACAGGGCTAGGTAAAGTTGTTTCGACATCGGTTCGATCGCGAGACCGACGACGCGGCCGCAGATACCGGTCACAATTTAAGAACGGCTCTTAACCCTTTGCACTCCGAACCATTCTGGACGTTGTTATTATTAATGCCGCTCGTATTATTTAGTATAGTTTTGGAACCAAGTAACGTATTATAATGACATTGAATTTATATGAATTGGTTGACATCGAAAAATGTATATTTGCAAAACGACCAATATTTTATTTTTTATAATTTTGTACACTGTAATAAACCTTAAAACACTCCCCAATATGCATTGCAGGCTGATTTGTGCACGTTTGACAATAATAAGTCGTTTGACGTCTGCCACCAGGTGTTTTCCTGTCAGAACAAACAATGCAATCCCGTTTTCTTTGTTCCACATCGGGAATATGTAGTTTATTATCTAATCTATTGTCCGCAGAAGATGTGGATGGACGCGTTTTCGATTCACGAAAATCATCACAAAAAAATGAATAAATACATGGGTTGAAAATTTCTAATTGTTATTGTTAAGGAAATGAGAATCTCTGTATTCGTGGAAAACTCCACACCTCCGAAAAACAGCGTATACCGCTCTAGCTGTACGTGGCTCTTCTTTAGGGATACCTGCGTGTACTCGCAGGTATAAGCGTTTAGGTATAAATGTGCGTACTGCAACAGCGTAAACTTAGTTGACCTGTTCTGCGCTGTTCCGTCCGTAACGTACGTCCGTCTAGTAGACGCCAATATTGTAATCCACCCTCTCTCTTTCAAATATATATATTTAGATTATTATTCTAGATTATTCTAAATGTTCGAGACTTTTCATTTTAATACAAATACCTCAACAGGTTATGGGCCCAGACTCTCACGTATAAGTTATCAGTGCTAAATAACTCGTTTTTTTAAAGTGAAGTAAATTTGTGTGATATTTGTGCAAAATTAAAAATAGAGTCGATGAGTTTGAAAATAGAAAAACTCCGTGACGAAGATAATTGGCTGCAATGGCGTTTCGTTATTCGCACATTGTTCGAGGAAGACGACGATATCCTCAACGTATGTGAAGGAAAATTAGAGCGCGCGACTGAAGCCTCACAGAATTACCAAACGAAATTGCAAAAGTTTCTAAAGGCTGATAAAACAGCTCGTAGGCTAATCGTGACGTCGGTGGAAAAGAGGCCCCTTAATCTTCTCCTAAGCTGCACAACGGCAAGAGAAATGTGGAAGAAACTAAATACAGTATTCGATATGAAATCTGACGAAAATCTGTCCATTGTACAGAAACAATTTTTTGATTTCAAATGGGACGCAAGTGAAAATGTTAGTCATAACTTGGCGAAAGTGGAACAACTGACGACAAAAATGAAGAACCTCGGTGGTGCGGTTCCGGATTCGATGATATTGACACGCATATTGTCAATATTGCCGAAACAATTTAACCATTTTCACAGTGCGTGGGATTCAGTGGAAGAAGGGAAGAAAACCCTTGAAAATTTAACGGCACGGCTAATGACTGAAGAAGTTCGAGCTCAAGAACAGGAAGACTCGGAAGATATGGCTGTGGCATTGTTAACAAAACGAAGGTCGCCACATCCATCGTTTAGAAAAATTAATCGGCAACGGAGGACGAACCAAGAAGAGCATCAGAAAAATAATTTTTCCGGATGTTATACGTGCGGCAAAACAGACCACATACGAAAAGATTGTGTAGGGTGCCACGTATGCGGTTCGAAAGGACACTTAAGCAGAAATTGCTATAGAAAGAATGGGAGTTTCCAATCGCAAAATAACGGCAGAAAATACAGCCCGCAGCAGACTTCGACATCGACGCAGAAGCAGGCTTTTGTGGGAAGCAGCAGCAAGGTCGAGGGTGAAGAAATCTGGCTGGTTGATTCGGGAGCGACAGATCACATGGCGCATCGACGCGATTATTTTAACGATTTTGAAGAATTCAAAGAGCCAATCGTTGTTCAATTGGGGAATGGAGATCCCACTCCAGCGTACGGAAAAGGTAATATCGAGATCGAAACCCTAGTAAACGGAAAATGGATACCGGGCACGATGTACGACGTGTTATTTGTACCGAAATTAAGCTAAAATCTCTTTTCAATCATTACGGTAACTAGGAAAGGGGTCGATCACGCTATTACAGACTATGGTAAGAAATGCGTTTTTTCGCGCGACGGAGCGGTGATAGCAACTGGCGCGATTTGGGGCGATCTATTTAAAGTAAATTTAAGAGTAATAGTACCAAGAAAATGTAACGTCGTTGAAAATGTTAATTCAGAAATACTCCGTAGCGATAATTTACAGTTATGGCACGAGCGTATGTGCCACCAAAATTTTAGACATGTAAAATATTTTTTTAAGAATAGAGGAATATCCGTAAGAGATGATAACGTTTTTTGCGAAGGATGTGTGTACGGAAAACACCATAAACAGAGTTTTCATAACAGGAAGGATCGTGCGATAAAATGTCGCGAAATTATATATGCCAACGTATGCGGGCCGATGGAGCACGACTCAATCAGTAAAAAACGATACTTTCTTATCCTTAAAGACGATTATTCTAAATTCCGACAAATTTATTTCATGCGGCAAAAATCGGAAGTCTCCGAAAAATTAAAAATTTTCTGTAATGAAATAGAAAACCTTTTTGGGGAAAGTATTAAACAAATTCATACCGATGGCGGGAAAGAATTAAAAAATAGGGACGTCGAACAATATTTATTTAATAAAGGGATCAAATACACTGTAAGCGTTCCGTATACGCCTCAGCAGAACGGTGTCGCAGAACGCGAAAATCGCACCGTTGTTGAAGCCGCGCGGTCAACGTTATATTCAAAGCCGGAATTACCATTGTCCTTATGGGCTGAAGCGGCGAACACAGCTGTGTACGTCATCAATAGATCGGGACCTTCAAGTCAACCAGGTAAAAATCCCTACGGTTTATGGCACGGTAAAGAAGCAAATATAGAAAACTTGAAAATTTTCGGAACAGAATGCTTCGTACATGTTCCACGCGAGAAAAGGAGAAAGCTAGACAAAAAGGCTGAAAGAGGTTATTTGGTAGGCTTGCTTTATAGCGAAAACGGGGATTTTGAATCCTACAGTGATGCTGATTTTGGGGGGGGGACAAAGAGACACGAAAATCAACATCTGGGGTAGTTTGTAAATTTGCGAATGCATCGATTGTGTGGCAAAGTAAGCGGCAGCAATGCGTATCCTTATCAACGACTGAAGCCGAATACGTAAGCGCAGCGTCAGCGACGAAAGAAATTGTATGGCTAAAAAAATTATTTAACGATTGCAAAATTAACGTTCGTATTTATAAGTTGTATGTGGACAATATGAGTGCATTGAAATTAGTTAAAAATCCGGAGTTTCATCAGAGGAGCAAACACATAGATATAAAATATCATTTTCTGCGAGATACGTATGAAAAAGGCGGAATTGATTTAAAGTATGTTAAAAGCAACGAACAAATAGCCGATATTTTTACGAAACCGCTACCGAAACCGAGACATATTTATTTAAGTAGAAAACTAGGTCTTATAAGCAAAAGTGAGATTGATGAGTGAGATGTCTTTCTTTATAGAAAATGAGGATGCAGAGTTTTAGGGGGAGTGTTAAGGAAATGCGAATCTCTGTATTCGTGGAAAACTCCACACCTCCGAAAAACAGCGTATACCGCTCTATATATATATAGTTATTTTCACTCCTTTCTTACGCGAGACTTTTCATTTTAATACAAATACCTCAACAGGTTATGGGCCCAGACTCTCACGTATAAGTTATCAGTGCTAAATAACTCGTTTTTTTAAAGTGAAGTAAATTTGTGTGATATTTGTGCAAAATTAAAAATAGAGTCGATGAGTTTGAAAATAGAAAAACTCCGTGACGAAGATAATTGGCTGCAATGCACTGCAATAGGATTTTCTCACTCGTTAGATCTATCTATACCGCTCGTAGCTTCAAACCAGACCGAGCTCAGCATTGAAAATCTTTTCCTTCAGATTTAGACTTGTTTATTTATATTTATAAATCTCACTATACAGTGTGAGGTATGCTCGCATACCGACCTTTCTTCTACAAACTCTCCTTATCGCTCTTTTCAAATGGCGCCGAGAAGTGCTCGGACCGCCGTGAGTATGCTTCTCACGTTCTCTTTTGACAAAAAACTCGCTGACATTTTTTTACATATCGTAGTAATTTTACTATATTTTTATTTGATTTCTTGTGTCATTTCAGAAGAAAACTTCAGGGAAACATGCATGTCTCAAAAAGTTGCGCTGAAAAAACTTAATAAATAAACTAATAAACTTTAATGTCCCATGAGAGGGGATATCCGAGTGATATGCTAGAATTACGATGTTCCATGGGAGGGGACAATGGAGTGCAAATGGTTAAACTCTTAGGTACGGTTGAATTTTGTGCGGGGCTGTTTCTCTGTGCGGCAGAGTTTGATGCGAATTACGCGTCAATGGTATGTACATAGGATAATGCTGTTCTTTACGCGAGCACATTGAAATGAAGTTTTTGATAACTGAATTCTAATTTTTCTTAAAGATATGATGCATATACTTTAGCTTTAACAATTTACTTTATCCCTTTGCCGTATTATGACGAGTCAGATTCGTGTTCAAGATTTACAATACAATCTAACAAATATAAATATTGTGCCTTTATTTTTAGACTAAATCAAATGCTGTTCATTTGTAATCAATACTTACGCATCGAAGTAGATGTAGCAATATAAAGGATACGAATTGTCTTTTCCTGTAAGATTCTAAGTTTTTCTGTAAGATTTTTAGTCATAATGATGTTACAATAATATTAGTTACACACAAAATGGTATAGCAAAGGGTTAACCAGAACCGGCGAGAACCATCGAGCACTAAACTAGACTAATACATACTACTTTATAATAATGACATGGTGGCATTTATTTGAATTTCATACGGTTCTTGCGTTACTACGTGTTTTAATCCCTTGCCATATTATAACGAGTCACACTCGTGTTGAAGATTTTAATCAAAGTCTAACATATATAAATATTATTATGCTTTTCTTTTTAAACGAAATCAAATATTGTTCATTTGTAAGTAATATTTAAGCACCGAAGTAGATGTGGATGTATAAAGAATATAAATTGTCTTTTCTCTTCTGTAACATTTTTAGCGATGGAGATGTTATAATAATTTTACTTGCAAAGAAAGTGGTATATGGAAAGGGGTTAATAATTAACACGTTCTGTGCCACGTGTACCATTTATGGTGCGCGTTAAAATCGACCTCAAGGCCACGTATACCATAAATGGTACACGCAGACATATTTATTTAATACGCTGAAAATATATATTTTATAACAAATTTATGATATTTATCGTAAATATTTTTTTTTAATATTCTTTTAAATTCATAAATTTATTATAACTTTATAACAAATTAATGCAGTGTAGAAGCTAATTACTTATGAATTGATGATATAATAAAATTGATTGTGATACATTTTAAAGAAGGGACATCCGCGAAATTCACTATAGTGGCCCATCGTACCTAAGACATCAAGTACTCGTTCACCAAACGCGATTCGCGATTGTCAGTGTTCTTAACCGTTTCAGCACTATGTGCTTCCTAATCGATTTTCTAATCCAGTAAACCGCATTACATTCCGTGACTAGAAATGCCGAGTAGCGCGATAGCTCTTGTTTTATTCCGTGTCGAAAAATACCAAAGCACCCGAAAATTTCTGTTTTCGTTTTATCCGAATTAGTTCTCATCGTTTCTAGTTTAGTATGCTCCGAAATCTTTCAACATGAATAATGAAAGTAGAAGCACAGTTACTGCAATTGCATTTTTTACCTACAAAAGGAACGCGATCGTGCCACTTAACACTCAGACATTTAACACTAAACTTAACCGAGGATTAAAATTGACTGATACATGTTGTCCTATAAATATATCAAAATTTAATTTATTTGGTTTATTTGCGATTTTCATTACAGAAACTAATGAAATAAAGAGATCTATTGAATCGATTTCTATGAAGGCAATTTTATATGTTCAATAATTGTATGATAAAAGTTCTGAAAAAGGATCATTTCATAGGCTACGGTAGATTTAGTATTAAAGACTTGTATACAATGTACAGTTTGTTATTTCTAACGCAATGCACGATGTTTTACCCACTTATCGCCACCTGAGAGGACCAGTTTAGAAGCAAATTACAGGATGTGATTTGTATAATAGATATCTATGCAAATTTTCGAAAACAGTTTGTTTTCATGACGAAATCAAGGTCACCTTGGCTTTTACAAATAAGAATCGATATTTTCTTAATCATCTTATAGAAGACATTGAGACGAATTCAATTTGCAGTAGCATAAACGTGAAATTTTATAATCTATAATTACCTTTAATCATTTTTCGTAGAGTATTTACTTTCAAGGGTCATAAAAGTAGCGTATACAGCAATGTCCCAACATATAGATTATATTTTCATAGGCTCTATAACGTGAATATAAAACACAATCGAAGCGATTCACCTTCCTTATTCAGAAGATATAATAAATGTTACGTTTATCTTCTAGTGGCGTCTCTTCTAAGTGTACTTGATCAGTTTTAGTACTTCAATAATAATATTTTCGGTGTCGATCGAACATTTTCTGTCTGAACAAATTAGAAAATGTTTCACGTAGAATCTAAGCCGTACTTTTATTATACTGCTGTAAATAAAGAATATTGGATTTTGTAATCCATTTTCTGTCAATTAACACTTGGAAAACAGACCATTATTATTGTAACGTCTCTCAGTGTCCAACAACACTAGAGGGCTTCTAAGTGCAGTTTCTTCAAATACAAATAAAACAACAACAGTCAGTGATTAATACAAAAGAACTTTAATAAATTCTTCACTCAAAAAATGTTCAATAATACACAAGAATAATAAACGATAAAGTATAAATGTAAAAGACGAAATATATATGAAAAAGACAGCTCCGTCGCAGAGTCCACAGAATATATACATGGACCACTTCGTGGGCGTTGACATTATTGTCTTGTAACGAATCTTGGGAAATTTGGAGGCAGTTACTTTCCGCATAAAATGTCCGCCCATTTCCTCGAGCGAGACCGAACTGTCCCAAAGCGATGGCTGACGGAAAACGGGCCTAATGGTGGTCGCACGCTTAGCATTTGTAGCAGCTCTTGTCACAGCTGGATGTTTATGACATGTCTATCGCCATTAAGCGAGGAGCCGAAAACCTTTGAGTGATACGTTTCTCACGGAGAAACCGTAACCTAACATTTTAACTCGAAGTATCTCGACTCTGAAATAATTTAAAAGACCACCGAAAACGACGTTTGTAAAAATTCCTCAAAAACAGTGAGGTTCGGACGTCCGCGTCGTAAACATCCCTACATCTGTTTTAAGTTACTATTTGCATCTAAAACATTATTTTACTTTATTTTACGAAATAATTTAGGACTATTCACTGATCTCTATATTAAATTTTTAAATATACTTTTAGCGGTAGTTTCTGTAAATACTGTAACCTTTTCGTTGATTCTCATTTGACAACTATTCATTCAATTTAATCGCTAGAATCTGTCGAATTGAATGAGCTATTTGGTACCCTGGATGAAAGTAGACTCCGTTACCGCACTCGGGGCTGCGATATTCTTTACAGATAATTTTGGTGCAGCTTTACAAAAATAGATACAACCGGATATGATCGGACAAGTCGATCGAATATCGGGATATCGGACATATCAATTCTCTGGACAATCTGTATCGAAAGATTTCGATGGAACTTGAACACAATGGCGCATCAAACAGCTGGGACACTTTGAATTCTGTTGGTGAATTCGACTGAACTCTTTCGCGGGATGAATAATTCATTTACCTTGTGCTTCCTTTTTTCATTTCATCGTTCCCGTGGCGGGCGCTGGCGGTTCGGCATCTTAACGACTTACTCGCGCGACGCGTGCATCCTCTTTCTCGCTTGTTCCACTGCACCGTCCGGAACACTAATTAGCGAGAACGCTAAGCCAGCTGGAATACCATTCTCCGTGCTCCCTCTCGGAAGACATTCACGCGCAGTAGCTTCCGACGTCGATCCTTTTCTGGGACGTTGAAAAAGCATTTAACGCAGCCGGATTTAATAGGGCGAATTGAACGGGACAAAATTGCGTCGATGAATTTTTCAAGCCGCGTCCCCGTAACGAGAAGGAAACGGACGGTTGAAAACTGAGCGACGGAGCGCTAACTGCCGGCCGAAGAGCGGCAGAAATATTCGCAAGACAGTGGTCCCGTCGGTGATGCGTGTCATCCGGTTATCTTCTTTTTCTTCTCTGCTTTCGTCCGCATGCTGCTCAACGCGCCGGAATTTCCTAGACAAACGACCATCTTTCTAACTCAAGAGTGTTCTTTATCTTTGAATTCGAAATTGAACCCGCCTCACGTTGAACACGGGCGAAGTTGCTTAGGCAATTGAAAGAATACTTTCTGGTATGCAGATATTGTTTATTTTTCGCGGTAGATTGTAAAATATCTTGGACTTTGCTGTGTTTGCACGATATGTGTCGTCTAAGTAACTATTGCTCGAAGGATCATTGTTTGAATAAATTGTCTTTAAATTACTTCCACAACAAAACTAAGTATGTGTAGGCATTTCCTTGGAAATTAGCTAAAAGGACGCACCATCACGGTTCGTCAAGGGTTGAAATCCACGGCGAGCGACCGGCGGTTTATTGGGTTCATAGTTGCCAGATGTGGTAGCAGTCGCCGAGGTCGGAATTCCGAATTCGGAAACGTTTGCACAGCATTAACCCCACCCTAAAAAACTTCGACGGTTCCGCTACCACCATCACCTTCACCAATTCCAGTAAATAGAGAATTAGAAAGAGACAGACAATTTGGAAAACGGGGGCTGTTCCAGCGGAGCAGTCGCAGTTTAGCAACAGTCGCGTTCAAGTAATAAAGACTGGGGATAGCTACATCTATTTACAATTCTACGCCAAATGAGGTGAAACCCGATCGCCTCAAAGTCCGAAACCCCACTTGTACAGTTGTCTAGAATTGTCTAAACTCGCATCTGGGTCTGTGCCGCGATTAAGCGGTAAACTGTCATTTTTTAAATATTTATGGGCATGTGCCCTAAGAATTAGTTACGGACTTGGGTATGGCTGAAAGTTAAGTATTTTGTTTCGGAATGGGAAACAGACTAGCCGTACCCCACTCAATAACAATCGACGCATCGCAGATCCACCCGCAGTGGAAAAGCGACACGACTTTTGGGGAAGAGATCCTTGAACAAGGGACCTTCGTGCAACATCTTAGAAGGCTTCATGAGAAAACGAAATCACGAAGTCGGTAGGCGTTACACAATTTTAGGATCACGCCCCAAACTGGTGATTCGTTCCCCATTTATGCCTACTAAGGGAAAATCAATTTTCGTACTTTGGTAGGGACAGAGGACGGGGAGATCTACGGATCTTTGGACTTGGAAGGACAGAATTTAACCCTTAGCACTCCAATGATGCCTCTGAGGCGATACTAAAGACTGCTATACTACTATTTAAAATGATTTTTATATCACTATATTTGTATTTAGCTGTATGACCGACTCATAGCCAACATAAACATCACGGTATGACTCATCCAAATATAACTTCCAAATCCCAGACCTTCTTACTCATCATGTACCCTCTTACTCACCCTGTACTTATTTACTCATCCTGTCCCCCACTACCTTAACCATCCACTGACCATTGCACCCCAGATCACTCTTCTTCATCCATATAAAAACCCCACACATTTTTGGAGAACAAGTTCAGATTTCTATAGTTCGTGCTAAGGTGCGGAGCTTGCCGTTACGTGTTAAATAAACCTCAAACCTCTTCAAAAAGTGTTGTTATTAATCCTGCGACCCGGGATTCAATAATTTAAGAACTCGGTAAAAATTGGAATATTGCACGTACGCATAATAGTAATAAACTTTACAATGGACTATCCTGCATTAAAAAAATACCTCGATTTTAGAATTAAAATTACTTGGAGTGTTTAGGTTTAAGAACGTCGGACGAGTACGCATCTAGACTTTTACAACTTCAAACTTGTACACAGCTAGATCATTCTGAACCTTGAACTTATACAGTTCGCGAGAACGTGTGCGAGAACATACTGAACTTTATCCTTCGAACATCGCGAAAACACTTTGAACTTTGTATCTGTGCACACCGCGAGAATTTTGAACATTGGCCTAGTACATATTGAACTTGGACTTTTAGAATTCTAAACTTTTAGAACAATAGCCTTCGAGGTTTTATGGTCCGAGGGTTGGTCCGATTAGTCGTGAAGATATTACATGTTTTCTAAAAAGTGCACTTTTTTCATACTTCACTAATTTTCGTCCGCTAGACGTGTGAGTCAAGCTCATGGCGTTACCCGCCGATAGTGTGTTAATTATTTGACTATATTAGCTTTAGACAATACTCAACACAATGTCTTAACGCAACACCGTCCGGGCTGTTTCGTAGTATACACGGTGTACGGTGGGCTGTCCAAAGAAATTTTGGGTTTATCTCGACGGCTGTTTGTACGCGTCGAATATTTTTCTAAGTTTCGTACAAATGGGCTCCTGTCGCTTGAACATGTTCCCTGTTATGTAGAAGGATTCGTGGGCAGCCGATTTCAGGATCACTCTCGTTTCCAGGACTTCTGCCGCGGCCGCCGCGCGAAACAGATTCCTTCGTTGCGATCCATTCACCGTGGCACGTGCTCCGCATCGGAGCAACGTCCCGTGAATTTAGCATGCAACTCGTACAAAGCTTTCAGCTTACACTGTCCTGCCCCACCACCCAGGCACTATCGGGAAAACGTTCGCGCTTTATGCATCGTTAATGCCTCCAGGCTTTTTGCGTACGTTTCTTATACTTGGTGGACAAAGTTTAATGAATTTTTTACGGTTCACAGAGGGTACGAGTCTCTGCAAGCGCTGAAACTACTCCAGGAGACAGCTTATCCGTCGAGGCTATCCACCACGCCATTGTTAAAGCTGCGGCAAGTTTTACTTCCTACCGGTTTTAAAACAATTGATTCTTTAGGTTTCATTGCGCTTCTTTCCTCTCGCTGTAAGTTTACGTGGAAAAAAATATTTATACTAACGTAAATAATTTTGAAAGCAAATAATTCTTCTAGTTTGCTTCCCTAATGCTCCCAAGAACCATAAAATTCTTTTTGCTTACTTTTAAAGTTCAATTTAACAATAGGTTAACGAGAGGCATCAAAATGACGCATCCTAATATTATTTATTTAATATTATGAGGTTGTAAAAGTACATCCACGAGGAAGGAGCCAGCTGCGGCAAGTTTTACTTCCTACCGGTCTCAAAACCACCAATTCTTTCGATTTCATTGCGCTTCTTTCTTCTCGGTGCAAGTTTACGTGCAAAAAAATATTTACACTAACGTAACTAATTCTGAAAGCAAATAATTTTTCTAGTTTGCTTCTCCACTGCTCCCAAGAACCATAAAATTCTTTTTGCTTACGTTTAAAGTTCAGTATTAACACTAGGTTTACGTAAATGTATTTCATATTTTTTATAATGGATTATCTAAGATAGACTATGGGAAGTTTTTTAAAATAACAAACATACTACTTTTAATTTTATTGGTTTTCTTATTTAATTATCTCTGACAATTATGTGTGAAAGGGGATATCTGTCAAATGACCACCACGACTGCGTTTACAGACAGCAATTCGAACATTATGCAAAATTCGCCAAAAAGTGACATAAGGAATGCTCAAACCTGGAGAACGACATGAAACGATGTTGATGGGTCATTAGCAACACTTTCACGAACATCAGCAATGTTTTTATTCGAACAAGCGATTTTTGGTCTGCCAGACTTTGATTTGTTATAAAGAAATCTAATTTTATGAAATTCTTTAACCAAATTTTGAATTGTTTGCTCAGATGGGTGATTATGTATGCCGAAAAATCACGTAATTTTCGATGGATATTTTTTATTGAAAAATTATTTGTGAAATAAATTTTAATAACTTTAACACGCTGGTCAATCGTATACGACTTCATTGTTAAAATTGTCTATCGTTGTAGGTTAGAAATAACATAAAGTGACTAGAAACAAACATGGCGTTTCATAAGTATTATCATTCAATAGTCTAAGTAACAGCCTTTTAGATAACCTTGAAAAAGAATTTGAGTACGACATTGTTGCCAAAAAATTATCTAATTTTAATGTGTACTAATAATTGCAAACTAAGGAAGTTGTATACAGTATACTGTATTCTTAATAATTATTCGCTACAGAATCGAATTTAGAATCGCGCACTTATTTGGTGAGTGTTTATTGCCTGGGGACTACATCGCAAACGACGCGAAAAATGCACTTGCACGATAGAAGACACGGAGCACGTGCGAGGAAACCACGAAGCTTTGTTCTATTTCGTTGCAGCGTTCCCCAGGCGACTTCGATACCCGTAAACGCTACTGTGTATCTTGGTTCCTATCCGGATCTTTTGTGCGAAACAATATATCTGATAGCGTTGACATACAGTGACTCTTATTAATATTCGGACATTGTGCTATTAAAAAAATTGTTGCTAGTTTCGATCGTTTGCAATATTAAATTTGGAATTATTGTTTTATAATATAACAGAACAATCATTGTAGTTTGTAATAACATAAATTTTATTTGTTTGTTGTACATACTTTTGTTAATACCAAACAGTGAACTAAATTATGTCGAAATTTATCGTCGCAAAAATATTCGGACACATAACTTATTCTCGCATTTCTTGCGAATAACGACACACCTTTGCTGTTTATTTACAAACATAATATCGAGGAAGATGAAGAACACGCTTCACGATATCAGTTACTGTTCGAAAGCCGTTAGGATCAGTTAGAAATTCTAAGTATGGGACGAAAAAGTAAAAATACTTCATTTGACGTACGACAATTAGTAATTTGTTACAGAGAACAAGAGAAAACATATCGGGAAGTCGGTGATCCTCTAAAATTAAGTAAGAGTACCGTAGTTGATATTATACGGAGATATAATGAAGAAAATCGTATTGAATCAATTCCTCGGTAAGACCGACCATAGAAGCTTGACAACCGAGAGAAACGTATGATTTTGAGAAAAGTAAAAGTGAATCCTGGTTAAAGTGCTCCAACATTAAGTGCTGAATTATTTCAAGAGATCAGAAAGAAAGTTCATCCAGATACAATACGTCGGGTGTTGAAAACAGATGGATATAATGGTAGAGTAACGCGTAAGAAACCGTCTATAAACGAGGCGAATAGCAGAAAAAGACTAGCTTTTGCAAAACAATATGTTCATGAGGAAAAAACTTGGTGGAATAATTTAATTTTTGCTGATGAAAGTAAATTTAATCTTTTTAACACTGATAGACGACAATTAGTATGGCGTAAACGAAATCAAGAGCTTAACCGAATAAATTTAAATCCAACAATAAAGCACGGTGGTGGAAGTATTATGGTGTAGGGGTGTATTTCATCTAAAGGAGTTGGACAACTGGTTTTTATAGAAGAAATTTTAGATAAATTTAAGTATTTAAATATTTTAAAACAAAATCTTAAGAAAAGTGCGATCACAATGGATATAGAAGACACATTTAAATATTATGAACATAATGATCCTAAACATAAAGCCAGAATAGTTCAAGAATACCTTTTATATAATGGCCCAAAAGTATTACATCCGCCACCACAGTCACCAAACGTGAATCCCATAGAAAATGTATGGGATTTTTTGGACAGGAAAATTCGAACAACACCGATAAGATCGAAGGAAGAATTTAAAAAAGACGTATACCGCTAATTTACTTACAAAAACTTATAGACAATATGCCTAACCGGTTGCGACACGTAATTAAAGCTAAAGCCTATCCAACGAAATATTAATTATTGCTTATGTTAATAATTTTGATGTTTAAATGTTATAGTTTGTCAAGCGTCCGAATATTTTTGCAACGATAAATTTCGAAATAATTTAGTTCATTGTTTGGTATTAAGAAAAGTATGTGCAACAAACAAATAAAGTTTGTGTTATTACAAACTACAATGAATGTTCTATTATATTGTAAAACAAGAATTCCAAATTTACTATTGCAAACGATCGAAAGTAGCAACAATTTTTTGAATAGCACAATGTCCGAATATTAATAAGAGTCACTGTAGATCCAGCCGGACAGAATGTACGACGTCGCGTTGTGTATAGTCACAGAACTACGTGTTATCTACAGTGGCTCACAAAAGTATTCGGACACTCTCCAAACCTAAATAACTTTTTTAAGATTGGACCAAACGTCTTGACTTTTCTTGAGCAATTAGTTGCATTGATTTAATAAATGATGTGTAAAATGAATTTTGTAAATATTGGAATTGGTATGAATTCCATGACCAATAGAAAAGGAACTTTTTAAATATTTGTTATTTGAGCCACGTACTAAAAATTTTAAAGACGCATCTGGTAGATCTATGATAGTTATACACATGCAGAAAAATTCATTGAAATCGATCGACATACACACGAGCTACATGCCATTGAAAATGATGAAAATCGCAATTTTTCACGATTCTTGGTCAGTTTCTGCTTAAATCAGTTTCTGCGTCAATCGATTTCGGTGAAATTTTCAGCATGTGTATAACTAACACAGTTCTGAAAAACGCTTATTTTAAATTATCACTACGAGTTGAAATAAAAATATTTTTAAAAATGTCTTTTCTACTTTCCTACGTAGTTTCTACCAAATAGAATTATTTCAAAATTATTTTTGCAAATCATTTAGTAAATCAATGCTTCTAGTTGCTCCAGAAAGGTCAAGTCGTTTGGTTCAATTTTGAAAAAGTTATTTAGATTTAAAGAGTGTCCGAATACTTTTGTGAGCCACTGTACATCGATACACCTTCGAAACGGTCGTACCGATGCCGGAGAGATTCCAGTCTCATCATCTGCTTGTCACGTCGGATTCCATTCAGTTGACCTTCAGATGCTCCCAAATCTATTATTTCCGTATTTCTCGATTCTTAACACTAAACCTACCAGGCATTAAATTTGACTGGTGTTACAGTCGGTCACACAAAAATATAGGAACACCATTGTAATCTTGCATTGTAAGCTTTATAATTTAAATACATGTACAATCAGCCACACATCAACATTATATTTTATTACTGTTACGGCCAACGCTGTGGCGACATTCTATGACAAAGTTTCATTATTATTTATTTTGGTCTGGTGCTCTAAACTATACTCCTAGGCTATGGAGTGGGTCTGTCACCGTTGCATCTGGCATTCGCCAGCTCACTCAAGGCACCGTGACAGTGCGGACCGATAATCAAAACAATTTTTCAGATATAAGACGTCGCGTGCTGTGCAAGCGGATCAGCTGACTCCGGACTTCGAGTTTCCAGACGATCGTAATATTTTCCATCATTTATCAAAGGTGTTAATAGATGCGGGCACTTCCCGGAAAGCAATTCGAATATCCTGGGAAGGTCTAGATGTCCTCAATCGCGGGATCCAATTGTTTGATTTGTACAGCTCATCAGCGAACCATAAGGTCCGATATACGAGAGAAAAGCGTTTTTCAGAGAAAGGAAAATGCGGTAGGGAAGGGTTTATCAAGGTTTAACTTGCTGCCCTTCGCGTTTACTCTCGGTCATTCGTTCTCTCTCGATCTAGTTCACTCAGTCATTAATCATTCTGTATGCAATTTAGACTCCATTGATACTATGGCATTTTAGTTATATTGCTTCTACGGCATCTTGGATATTGTTAACGCATCCTGTTAAGTTATATAAATTGGTTATACTTAGTTTATTCTTGACTCCCGGGTTGTAGGATTAATAACAACACTTTTTGAAGAGGTTTGAGGTTTATTTAACACGTAACGGCAAGTTCCGCACCTTAGCACGAACTACAGAAATCTGAACTTGGTTTCCAAAAATGTGTGGGGTTTTTATAGGAATGAAGAAGAGTGATCTGGGATGCAATGGTCAGTGGATGATTAAGGTAGTGGGGGGCAGAATGAGTAAAAAGATACAAGGTGAGTATGAAGGTACAGAGTGACTAAGAAGGTCTAGGATTTGGAAGTTATGTTTAGATGAGTTGTACCGTAATGTTTATGTTGGCTCATAGGTTGGCTCACGAGTCGGTCATACAACATTATATAATGTTGAAGTTTCGTTGTAGAAGTGTCATTAAAATACAGTTTGTTGAGTTTTCAACTAGTCCTACGAGCATTATTTCATTAATTAGTCGGTACACGTCATGAAAACACATACAAGGTTCGAAGGAATTTTTAATTTTATAACGAACAATAAACAATTACAGCAAAGTACATAGTTTACAGGTACGTAAATATGAAACCGAAATTTTTGTATACATAATACATGTTTATTGTATGAAAATGATACAAAATATTTCATTCGAAGTATTACAGTTCCTCTTTTGAGGCAAACCAGCCATGAAGTCATTTTCGTATATTTTTGTAAGATGTTAAATGCTGCTGAAAAAGTGCGTGTCTCATCGATGCAAACAAGTCATAATCGGATGGAGCCAAGACTGGTGAGCAAGCCGCATGCGAAAGTATTTCCCAACTAAACACCTCAATCGTTTCCTTGATCGGTTTTGTTGTATGATGGTGTATTATCTATGCTGTATTAATCACTTTGTGTTGCCTTTTTTGATATTCTGGTGGTCTTCAGGATCTTTCTCATGGCTTTCAAACATATGGAGACAGCTTTTCGTGTCACATTTAATTGTAACAGAAGATCAATGCTTTCCGGAAATCGTAGTTTCCAGGCACAAAATTTGACATGTTCAACGTTATTAAAAACTATGCTGTTGTATGAAACTTGTATAGTTGTCTATTGAAAATCGTTATCAGATGTCAAAACAAGACAATGGCGCCAATGATATGATTTGACGATAACTACATTGACAACTAAGGCCATGTATGGGCAAATTCTGGTTTCATATTTGCAGATCTGGTAGTTGAGGAATAATAGACGATAAAGTCAAAAAGTGCGAAATTTTATGTCACCAACATATATAGACGCTTATAATAGTACATGGTTTCATACGGCTGAAAAGGTATATTTAAAAGTAAATAGTATTATATTTGGAAATAAACAGTATATAAAAAAGATATGTATTTGCCAAATTTTGTATTACTCGAAATGAGAAAAATTATCATTTCTGTTTACCTATTTCAATAATCTATTTTTCCAACCCTGTCTTCAAGTAATTCATGAAATACTTCTATGGAATATCTATTTAGGTACTAATCGATAAGGATTATGCCCATCGCTACTTGTCACCCCTATTTAGCGTGCAGCCAAAATTTCACATAAATTAATGTAACTTAATAATTTATATAATAATGATGTTTAACGAGGATACAATTAAAACATTTTCTGAAGCATGAATGGAAACATCCTCTCTTGAATGGAATTTATCGGCTTATCGAGAAATGATGGAACATACATGTAATAATAATAGTTTCCTATAATCTGCGAGATGCTAACCATACCAATTATGTTCATGTACAGTATCTGATGTTTCTTCCATTATATAATTGATTATAGATATTCTATATATTTCCACAATATTGGTTGTATTAATTGTTTTATTGAATTTTCAGTGAAAGATGAACCTTTAGATCAACTTTATAATAATGTAAGGCACACGAACTCGTAGTGGGCGGTGGTCGCATTGCCGAAAGGGCACAATCCCTCAATTAGTTTATTCTAATTGGACCAACTGCCGAGTCCTCTCAAGTAAACAAACTTGTATATAAACGCGATACCGAATATACCAGATACAGAATAGTACACAGCGTTGATTTCACCTAACCCTTTCCACTCGAAGCAATTCCATTCCAAAATCGAAACAATATTTTTACCTATAATAGCTCCATTGTACATTGTTTATTTCCATTCGTACATACGAAATTCGCCTCTTAGTTACAGATGAATATTGCGCGGGGCTGTTTCTCTGTACGTCAAAGTTTGGCGCGAATTACACGTAAACGATACAGCACTGCAATGCATGACGGATGATGCTATTCTCTACGCGAACACATTGGAATGAAGTTTTTGATAACTAAATTATAATTTTTCTTAGAGATACGATGCGTGTACTTTAACCTTAATAATTTACTTTAATAATTAATATTACAATTAAGGGTGATATATTTTAACTCCTTGTCATATTATGACGAGCCAGCCAATGTTGAAGATTTTATATACCGTTTAATAAATATAAATATTGTACCTTTCTTTTTAGACGAAATCAAACGTTGTTCATTGCCATCGGTGTTACATATGACACGGAACGTGTTAAATCATACTTTAATGTAGAATCAACTATTTCTAAACATTCACAGCAGATATAATTCAGTATGCAAAGGTCGCCATACACCTAAGGATGTAGGAAGGATTTCACCAAGGACCTTACGACGTAACACCACACGTTACTCGAAAGAATTGCATCGAACACCCACATCATTCACCGACGCGTCCACAATCCTCGAAACATTGCCGAGTAAGTGAAAGTTTCAAATAAGAAATTTGTATTTTTCCGGGAGTGGAATTCGAGGCATGTATCATGTAAATTACTTGTAAACTGTTGGTCCGCGTGTGCATCATTCAGTTCGCACTGTGGATTTGGTCTCGTGTCCAGTGACCGAGCGATTCGATATTCCCGCGCGAAATCGAAGGCAGGATGCAAGTGGATCTGCGAGCGATCATAAAAACATGAAATAAAGATCTCGCACCAGAGCCGAATGGTATGGATCGACGTTAGTGAACCGATAGGGTGGGCAGTGAGGAGGGGCGGGAGGGAGAGGGATGAGAAATCCAAAGCATATTTTCGACGTCGACTTTTATTCGGTTCACGTACCGGCTTACTCTACCTACAACATCGAGGTTTCTTCCTTCCTCGTCTCTCTGCGACTCCTCAATCGATACTTCCATCCTTGTTTAAACTTCACCCTCGTTTTTCTCTTGATCTGACCACTTCTGAACGGATCCACGCCTCCCTCGTTAATCCATCCCTCTTTTTTATTTCGCCTCCTCTTTCGATTCTTTTTTCAAACACGAATTCCCGTCAGAATTTTTATCGGCTTCCTCCTCTCGCCCGTTTCCGTGATCGTTCGATCACCTTCGTTCGCTTCTCGCCTTCTAAAATTTTAATTGCTCCTTCCCGTTCCAATCGATTACACGCATTTGTCTTCGGTTCTCCGCGGAGAAGTTATCAAAGTTCCCCGGCTTTCAAGGTTAATATTACTTTCTCCTTCAATTTCACGGTCCGTTCGCGATCCGTACACTTGTCCCCGCTTGTTCCTCCCATTCAATACCGATGCCATTGTTTCCGGCAGCATTGTTCTTTCCTCTAGAATACTTCTTACTTCTTATACTGACAACCATTTCCACTCGACTGTTTCCCGCCTCTAAACCCGTTCATCTGTTCCTCGTACTATGCTCCGCCATCATTGTCAGCTCCTTTACAATACTTCTTATGCCTACGATCAATCCGGCTTCCCTGTGTTTCGTTTCTTCTTTGTGCGACGACCGGCGATCCAACAGGCTGCTTCCGGTGAGCAAACGCGGGCTACAGTCGTTCGTGGATCGTAACAATGGTCGATTTCATAAAATCCAACGACCTCGCGGAAAGGTGCCAGCTAGTTCAAAACGTTCCTCGTAAAACTGGCACGGCTGCTGGCCAGCATGGTCGTCGATCCCAGTACTCCGTTCGTCGATTTTGCTGAATCAGAGAATGGTTTCTCATTGATGTCGAGTCAGTGTGCATGAGTTTTTACCGACGCATGGTAGTATCAAAACCCAACATCCTGATCAAAACCTTCAAAAGTTTCCACTGGGGACGGTTTTCACATGCGGATTGGCTACATTAACACTAAACCTACCGAGCGTTACAATTAACTAGTGCACACTGTCTTGTAAAAATGAGAAGATATAATTTATTTAGAACTTTAATTTCTACGAAAGCAATTTTATAACTTTAACAATAGTGTAGTACAAAATCTAAAAACGGTCATTTGACTTACTTGTTACTGATTTTTCTTTGTTTTGCAGTTATTGAAATTATAAGAATGTTTCCATGAAAACTTTTTAAATTACCTTTTTTCATTAACTCCTTGCCATACCATTATTTTTGCAACTACAGTTATTGTGACGTTTTCATCATCATAAATGTTACAGAAGGAAAAAGAAAATTTATATTTCTTTAACGGAAACATTTACGTCAATGCTGAAATGTTAATGAAAACAGAAAAACATTGCATTTCGTCTAAAAAGAAATCCGCCGCATTTATATTTGTTTGAATTTGTTGGAAATTACGTCTAATTCAATGCTTACATATTGATTACAAATGGACAACATTTGATTTCGTTTAAAAAGGTAGGCATAATATTTATATTTTTTAGACTTTATTTAAAATCTTCAACGCGAGTCTAACTCGTCATAATATGGCAAGGGGTTAATGAGGTCTCAATAGGTTGAAGAAAACCAATTATTCTTATGTGTGAATAGTAATTGCACTCCAAACTTTCAGTTCGTTGAACAGTCAATTCTCGTAAGCGTAAGGGACAGTACAAAGAACAGATTGTATTGATATTTGGAATACCGATAAAATACCGGTATTATTAATCCTGATAAAACCAAATGACGCGAATGCATATAGTCTATACCAATGTGTAGCATATTTTGAAAATAGAAATTGATCATATACTTTGTAAATACAAACATTCTATGTTGAGTTAGAATTTTCACCCTTAACACTTGAATGGTCACTCTGGGACACCACTAAAATTGGCATATTTTATTTAAAACAATATTTACTTCTGTATGTTTGTATCTTAGGAATTGATAAAAATTTAACTGCTACAAGGTCGAGTAATAGTAAAAAGATCTGTATGTACATAAGAGGAAATAAATCGTGTAAAATGAAAATATTCTAGGTCAGAAGAAATATCTTGATTCTGGAGTTAAAACAATTTCGAGTGGCAAGGGTTAATATATTCTGCAACTCTCTTGAATGAAAATGAAACATGATGCTTAACAGTTTATCAGAAAGTATTGAATTTTGTATAAATATGAATTCTGAAAATATTAATTGAAGAAGAATAATTAGTTTCCATCCGAAAGTTGATGAGTTTGGACGAAGGAATTGAGAACAGAGGAGCATTAAAGTGGTCTTGCATGTGTAGTGTTATAAAAACCACAAGAGTCAATTCATTTAGAGTTTATGCAATTTTTTGTGATGGGATATTTATGATCGAATGATTGAATTGAATTGATTCCTTTGGAAGCGATATTGTAACTTCAATAATTATAAAATAGAAAAATTGGAAATGGTAATTTGATCTACTGTGGTAGGTTTATTGTTGAATGAACCATGAAACACCTACAACTGTAGCAAAAATAAATTAAAATCTGTATTGAACGAAACTAATTTTTTTTCTATGTAGACTGTATTGAAACGAAATAATAAGTGTTTATCGAAAATGGATTTTTCATTTACGGCTTATGCATAATTATTTTAGCGTAATTAACTCTCTTACAATTGACTCTACTGCAAAACAGCAAACTCACGCAAGTATTTCAATTTATTACACTCGCCCGTATTTCGAGGATCTAATTTTGTAGTTATTTTCACTACAGTTAGTTATAAGAGCAACACATATACTTCGCCAATGCGTACTCGAAATTTTGAACTCGGAGTTTCAACATAAACCTAGTTACCTTCTTTATGATTTTTGTACACGCTCACCCGTCGAACGGCCAGCGTTTTCACCGTTTAGCAAATAGATGAATAAACATCTGGGATGTTCGAACGACCAACTGGGTTCGTTATACTGTTTCACTCGTTTCACCTGGCTCACCACTTTTAATGTTGGACTCGATTCCGTAAAATATAATTGTAAACAACAAAGACACTTTTATATACTCGGAATTTAGGAAAATACTACCATACCTGTATAACGATATTAACAACTGCACGGTTATATTAGAAAATAAATACTTTGGTCTGATAATCTGTAAAGTAAAGCTGACCTAGGTATAAATATTGTTTATTCCTAAGCTATACTACACGCGATGTTGCATCAAACACATCCTTTGCCAAACTGTTTTTTATTAAACATTATTTTAAGCCACTTGGATCGTAGATTGAAAAAGTACCGTTACCACTGAACAATAAATGATTTGTGAATGTTAAATTTTAGACTTTCCCAAATTGCAAAAGCTTAAGAGGATCTCTAAAAGATGTATGTAAATCTATTTGAATTACCCTTATGTTATACATAAACGCTAAACCTAACTAAACTTAACCGAGCATTAAAATTGACTAGTGTACATTGTCTTATAAAAGTGGAAAGATATAATTTAAATAGAATTCCTGTTATTTGTATTACAATATATGATCAAATAAAGATTGAAAAAGTACCGTTACCACTATACAATGAATGTTCAGTGAATGTTAAGTTTTAAAATTCCTACATTGCAAATGCTTAGGAGGATCTCTAAAATTCTATGTCAATTTATTTGAATTACTTTTATATCGTACATTAACACTAAACTTACCGATCAGTAAAACTGGTTAGTATAAGTCTTCTAAAAATGACACGATTTAATTTATTTAAACTTTCTACGATTTTTGTTAGAATGTATGATTTATTAAGAAAATCTATTGCTTGGATTCCCATGAAGGTAATTTTGTAACTTCAATAGTTATAAAATAGAAAATCTGAAAACGATTATTTGACCGACTGTGGCAGGTTCAGGATTAATTATTGACATAATTTTTCAAATTTCGGATCTGGTATTACCGATTTATCTTTCAAATCGGTTAATTATTTTGTATCTTGCGAAAGAAGATAAAACGTTTCTATCATTTTCGATAATTTCTATATAGAATTCTACTTTCGATAATACTTTTGTTACTATCAATCATGTAGATTTTATTCGGATATTTATATCTACATTTAGATATTATTCGGACGTTGAATTATTATTTTATAATCGGGTAAAATGTAACAAGCATTTTATCGAAGATTATTTGTATTTTATATATGCATTTATATTCTCTGCATCTGTCTGTTGAATTGTTCATGAAGTATGAAGATATTGTATGAAAATGTTGAAACTTTTAGGATTTCACTGCGTCATTCATTGAGCGTCGTAGAAAACAAATAAAATTATTTCTGCTTTGACTTTTGATACTTTGTTTGTAAAAGAAGAGGAATTCTGCAAACGTGCAAACACAAACGAATGCAAAGTACAGGTTCGTTTAACTCTGTGCAAAAATTGCAGTAGTGTTTGCACACCGTAGTATATACACACGATGGTTACACATGTGTGTTTACAGTTTTATCATACAGTCGGACAAAACACACTCGTAAAAGGTCGTTAATGCGTAGATTTGCAGTAAAAAGATAAAGTGAAAGCAAAGATTTATACATTCTTTTCATTTCAAAAACGTATTTCATGTGAATATTGTTTAATGTTTTTTTGGATAAACTACAACTATTCTTATACTTAAGATATCCATTATGTATGCATTTTTTATAATTAATTTTCACTAAGAAAGATTATCTTCAAGCACCCGACAAAGATCAATCAATGTTTACACTAGGTTTATAGAACACCGAAAGCGATCTTTTTACATTATTTTATAAATATAACGAAAATGTGTCTATCCAATTCCTTAGTAATTTTTTAAATAATATATACTCACAGAAATGAATCAATTGACTCATTCCTTTTGGATGCATCGTCATAATTTTAATAAGACGACTACTATTATTATCAGTTTTCAATCGACTGATAATCGCTTTTCTTTCCTCTCTTTCGAGAAGACAGAGATCACAATTGACATCGAGACGTGCTCGGAAATATATAAAATAGTTATTTTTATTAATGAAAAATCTATGCATACAGAAACATTCATTGAAATTGATTGACATACACACGAGCTAAATGCTGTTGAAAATGTTGAAAAACGCAATTTTTCACAATTCTTGGCCAGTTTTTGCTTAAACTCCACAAATTCTTACATCTTTCTACGCGTGTCGTTTTTTTCTGCGTCAATCGATTTCGATGAAATTTTCAGCTTGCGTATAACTAACACAGGTTTGCGATACGCATATTTCAAATGTTCATTACGAGTTAAAATAAAAACGATTTAAAAAATGTCTTTCTTACTTTTTCATGTAATTTCCATCTATTAGAATTATTTTGAAAATATTTTTGCAGATCATTTAGTAAATCAATGCTTTTAGTTGCTCCAGAAAAGTTAAGTCGTTTGATTCAATTTTGAAAAAGTTATTTAAATTTAAAGGGTGTCTAAATACTTTCATGAGTCACTGTAAACCTAGTGTTAATCAGGGGTTAAAAACAGTTAGGATGTCTGACTCAAAAACAGTTTTAAATCTTCTCTCTTGGAATTTACTTAGAAAAACTTAATTTTTCATAAAAAGCTAACATCCATAAATTATTTCTCCGAGTTTTAATTGTTTCATTAGTTCCTTCAACTTTGCTTGTTCTCTGTCTTATATAGTATCTCTTGAACAATACATCTAAGTTTGAGCAATCTGCTGTAACTTCCGAATCGATGTTGTATTAGCATGAGAGTTACTGTTGAACATCGACGCATCCAATTAAAATCCACAAAGAGAACACGATCTTTACCGAAAGCACACCCGAGACTGCTGAAATACATAATTCATTTCGAAAGAATTTACGGCTTCACCGCACCATTCCACCATAGTTACATCATGAAACTATGGTAGAAGAATTTAATCCCAAGTGTCGATGAAGAGGAACTTCTCCCTTTTACGAGGCCACCGTAGCTGTCGTGCATTAAAAATTTCCATAAACTCTCCGAATGGGAATACGGTGTACCTCGCAAGTAGAATCGGTTCTGCGAGATGGACGAGGGAAGAACGATCGAACGGCCATTCTAACTTTACAGGAAGCGACGATAGGATAAACTCTTAAGGGATCAAGGGATAAGAACAATTTCCTGAGGGACTTCACGGGACGGAAGTGACACTGCTCCCTTGATCCCCACTCCTTCTCTGGCAACCTATCGAAAACCAACTACTGCTTTTCCCTTCCTTACCATTGTTCATTGTAGCACGCGCAAGAAGAAAATATACCATGAATTCGATCGCTCACCTCTTGACTGAGTCCTAAGCAAAATCATTAACACTTCAAATGTTGATCCAGCACACCCAAGAAGCCCATAAAATCAAACTAATTCGCCATGAAAATTGAAATATAGAAAATATTATTTTGATTTGAGTATCCACTTAGAGGTTTGTTTTTGCAGTTCTACAGTAAGTTTATAGATTATAATCTATTATTTTTACGTTTGTTAAATGTCCATGAAAACTACGTGCGTTATGGAAAAATTTGGATTTTGTCAACGTAAAACGGCGACTTCTATAGAACATGTGAACTCTATTTTTACGATAAAGAAGAACTTACAATTAGATCTAACTGAATTTAAATGAAACTAAACTGTTGGATATAAAATTAACTCTTGCTAATCAAGCATTTAAATTCTAGTGATCGTAACATCTATTAACTCATAGTACTCGAATAACGCCTCTAAGGTGCCACTAAAAATTGCCATACTATTATTTAAACAACTTTTACAGCGTTACGGTTACAGTCAAGAGATCGATAAAAATTCTAATGTTCTAAGTATCAGTAGTAGTAATTAATTTCATATGTGCGAAAGGAAGTAAACTATGTACAATGGAACTATTATAGTTAAAAATATTGTTTCGATATTCGAATGGAATTGGTTCGAGTGCAAAGAGTTAACATAAACAATAAAATCTTTGGAAAATCTAAATCCTAAATACCAAGGCTTACATTTACTGTGTAATTGAATTTAAAGTAGTTTATACGTTTACTTAGACCTTCCCTCTTGATTAGGACACTGATTTTTACTTGAATTTCGAGCTGTCTAATTAAATCAGTAATTGTAGGTGAGGAACTTTCTTTGGTATCATGTCATGTGGCAATGCCGAAAATGTAAGAACGAACGTATTACACTAGAGTCAAAACTTCTCAAATGCATGTGCAGCAGTTCTCTTTGCATTAAATTGTTTTTAAGCGATCCTGAAATAGAAGGATTAAAAATACTTTATAATTTCCGTGAAGAATGTTACGTAATAATTTAAAAACGAATGATATTAATATAGAACACGTGTACACGTAACAGTGTACATAATAACAGTACACATAAAGTAAATTCCACCGAATTTTGAGCAACGTGCTAACACGGTTAAGGAAAAACGCAGAAACGCAGAAAGTAACGTGTACTGTCAGCAGACAAAAAATAAATTGTTGAATGCAGTCGTGAACGATTTATCCACGAAATTACACATGATTTCGGGAACAATAACCCGAGTATCAAAAGGAACTGTCGTTCTCTTACAAGGGTCTTTGAAATCATTAGCGAGCATGGTGTCCGCATTAATGGATGCTCGTCGAATCGCAGCCGCAAAGGTTGGAATAATAAGAGTAGTCTCTGTTCGATTATTCAACAGCATTATTACATGCGCATCAATAATGTTGCCCATTATATTCCCCTCGATATATTTTAATGGAATTTTAAATGACACGAGGCGGGGAGTTATTTCCGTTTCAGTAATCCAGAGGAAGAAGCCGCGGTGAATATTTCTGGAAAAATGCACACGACATTCTCGGTCGACAGTGATTTGCATCGCGTACTCGTCACTATCGTCATCCTGTACATTTTTTATGAGACGAGAATTCATTTTAGTATTCCCGTTCACGCAGAAAGAGAGAACTGGGTCGCTTTTCTTCGACTGGCAACCAATCTCGGGGAATAAGGCACGCCTCGGAACCTGTGGGAACATTTAACCGAGACTGATTGTGAGTAAGATGCACTGGGAACCTCGGGCCCGAACGTCATTCGATGGAATATCAATCGACTATCCGACGTCGACTCGCCGCGCCGTCGACGTTACCGTCTATACCCGTGAAATTATTCCCCTCTGCATTCGTGAGAGCTTCGTCTTGACTCGCAACGTCGGCGACGACGGTGTTACGTTCACGAGGAAGCCGAGACCGGAATTAATTAATTGGTAACCGCAAAGATGACTGCGACCAGCTGCCAATGCTTGTACTGCCAACCTTATGCGATCCGAATGTTATGGACATTTTCTTCTTAACGCATTGTCGACGGGAAACGAGAATTCTCGTTTTATCGAAAAACACGTTATCGATGGAATACGAGTATTCTCGTTTTACGACAAGTGTGTGTTTTTCTAGTAATTTCTCCGATAACGGTATTACTTATGACAGTGATGCATTTTTACATTTATTCTATGGGTTGTAACGTACAGTGGCTCGTGAGAGTATTCGAACACTCTTTAAATTTGAATAATTTTTTAAACATTGAACCAAACGACTTGACTTTTTTGGAGCAATTACCAAGAAGCAGTGACTTACAAAAGTCCCTTACAAAAATAATTTCGAAACAATTGTAATTGGGAGAAATTACGTGAAAAAGTAAAAAAGACATTTTCGTACGAATTGTTAGGTATAGATAAATGTAAAGAGGTTGTATCTAGAAGGCGTTGAACGCTTTTGTTTCTCTGAGCCGTTCTCTTGTTAATGTTAAAAATGTATTGATGAAAAATGTTCATAGATATCGATAAGGTTTTATGTAAAGAAAATTTTTACAATCCGTTGTTCTAATAATTATGTCTTCTAACGTGTGTATAATTCTTAGCTTACAAATTTTATTTCTAACTCAAAGTGTTTTATAAATGAATGAAATTACATAAGTTATATAGCTTTTCATAGAGTATGTTTTTAAAATATGTTCACTGTCGCCATGATTTCAGTCCTCCCGTAGATTAAAGACAAATAAATGTGGAAGCATCTTGATCAGTATGAATATGATTATATTTCGAGTGAAAATAAATCAAAACAAATTAGAGGAGTATTTGGTAAATAGTTTTGAGAAACGTTGAGTAGAAAATTAAATTAATTAAATAACATAATCAATTTAACCGAAACCCAACTGTCACAATTAAAGATTCAATGGGCTGCAATAGAAGATTCATTTTGATTCAATTTTGAAGAAAATGATTTCATAAATATTTTGGTGTTTTGGAAATATATTGAGTAGGAAACCGAAGACTGCATCGTTAAATCGATCTAACTTACATCGAGTATATATAGTAAAAAATTAAGTGGACCATAGGGGATGGTTCAGTAAAATCTGTTGCTGAAGAAATAGCAGGTTTGGGAAACGTTTTGATAAATGGTCTGACAATACGTTCAGTAAAAAACCGAGAACTGAATCACTTAATAGATGAAATTCTGATATAGCCCGTATAATAATATATTACGCGGGCCTAATAAGATCAGTCAGTGAGGATTGAAGAAATGGAAAGTTAGAAAAACAATTTCATAAACAGTTTGGTGTAACAATGAATGAGAAACCGAAAATTGAATCGCTTCAACGGTGTAATTTATACCTAAGCCTTATAATAAAAGATAACCTTATAATAATAAAAGATTATAATAAAACCGAAAACGGAATACCTTAATCTATAAAATTCGGACTTAGCCCCTATAATAAAAGATTGAGTGGGTCTAAGTAGATCAGCCATCGAGAAATTAAAAAATTTGCAAGTTTGTGAAACGATTTGATAAACAGTTTGATAATGCGATCAATAAGGAACTGAAAATTAAATCGCTTAAATGGTGTAATTTATACCTAAACCTCATAATAAAAGATCGAATGGCTCCCAGTAGATTGTCCAGTGAGAAATTAAAAAGATGGCAAGTTTAACCTTTTTAGTGCCGAACGACGATATATCGTAGCGTATCCGATAGCGCATTACTATTCGCATTGCGAGCGAACTCTATTTCAAAATAAATTTGTAAAATGTTAGAAATGGTCTAATTTCAATACATAAGAATTAAAAAAATTATTTTTGGGGTTTAACTTGTTAGAAAATAAAGTTTACCCTATGAAGATTCTGGAGTTTAACACAGTCCGCTTACCAGCAGTCATTATGGCTGCCTCACTCCGTGACCAGATCCTCAAGGAACCGAATTCCTAAATTTTGACAATGCTAATTACGAAAATGTAATGTTTATACTTCATACTACGTGATCTATATAAAGCTGTAATCAAACGATGATTATTTATTTGTAAAAGAGAAACTCATTTTTACGTTTTTCATAATGTTTTATATCGATGTTATTCGTATGGTTTTCAACAAATATCGAGATACAATTCGCATTATTCTATTCTTTCTTTATTTCGGAATATGCTGCTTGTTGAATTTTGTAAATATTATTCTTAGTTTGGTTTTTATCGGCTTTTTCACAAATCTTAGCAAATTCGTTAAATTACCCCGACATTCTTCGCATAGGTACGATACTTTCGCTTAGCACTAAAAGGGTTAAAAAACAATTTGATAAACAGTTTGATGAAGCGATGGATAAGGAACCGAAAACTGAATCGCTTAAACGACGTAATTTATACCTAAGTCTCATAATGAAAGATCTGAAAGAGTGGCTTCCGGTAGATTGGCCAGGGAGAAATTGAAGAATTGGCAAGTTTGTGAAACAATTTAATAAATAGTTTGGTGAAACGTTGAGTAGAGACCCAAAACCTGAATCACTTAATCGCCAACCGCAAGTATAACAGGAGGAGGGTAGGAGACAAGGGCGGCGCTTAGATGGGGCTCAAGGGAAACCTCTAATATCCCTGATAGCAGGAAAGTGTGTGCCGCTATTCGCGGAAGAGCTGCAAACTGTCGGAAGACCGCAACACGATCCCAGGAATCTAAGCAAACGCGTTACATTCGATGCATATGCATCGGCCACTTTCGGCTGACCTGGCCTGCATAAATTCTAATTGGAGCCCACCTCGATCCACGGAAACGGCTTGTAAACCGTCCAAGGGACCGAGTCGTCTTCTCTCTCTCCCTTTACCGACTGACTAAATCACGGATTCTCTTCGATGCACCCCTCTTACCTCGCGTTCCCCATGTCTTCCGAATGTTCCTTCCGGCAGCTAGCTGTCTGCCCTTCCATTTGCTCGTTCCACTGCGTTTGGCTTGTTACCGCGTCCCGTTGAATTTATACCGGGGCTAATTCAATTTCGCTTACCGTTCATTGATCATCCGTGGCAACATCCAGCAAATCGTTGAGTCGACCTCTGGATAATAGGATGTGATGGTCCAAGATAATGAAAAGATAATATTCAGATTTAGAGTAATCAGGGTTATTATCTTTAACCCTAAAATACTATGCAACGTCTGTAAAACTGCTTCCAACCTTCGTTGATTCCGATCTTTATTGTCCGCAGATTATCTTCACGGTCGTTCGTACTTTGGATGTGTTTGCACGCGTACCTACTAAGGAATTTATTAAATCGAAGTCACTGTAACGCTAAATCTACCGAGCATTAAAATTGACTGGTACATATTGTTTTATAAAAATGCCAAGATTGAATTTATTTAGATTATTTACCATTTACATTACAAAGTATAATTGTACAAAGAGATCTATTGAATCGATTACTATGGAGATAATTTTATAACTTCAATATTTGTAAAATAAAAAATCTCAACAGGGTTATTTGGCCCGCTATGGTAGGTTTAGTGTTAAATAATAAAAGATGTAGAAAGTTGATTCTTGTCGGTGTATTACTTTCTGGGCATCAAGTTTATTTGGCCGATGGAAGCTTTTAAAACGTACTGAATAAATATAAAGAAAACATTTTTACAATGCTAATAATTATAAAATAAAAAATCTAAATTAGTGAATTTAATGATAGTGCTTGATTATTATAATCATTCGAACTTGCACAATTGTTATAAATGATATCAAAGACCACTAATATTTCTTGCGTCATCGGGTACATATCAGTGCTGAATAAAGATGAAATTCAAATGTTCTTATTAAATATGTATCAGGAATAAAAAGTTTCCAGCCTAAATCAATAATAGTAGCTTAGACTAAACTTAGAAATTCTTTGTAAATATTCGATTTCCTACTGTGTTAGGTCTCTGAAAGCTGTAGATATAAAATGATGATGCAATTAATTGTTAAAAATCTGCGAACAAACCAACAAAAATTTATAAGAAAACCGAATATATTTCTGCGATCATCGAGCTCGCATATTGGATCAGCGCCTCGATTTTCTCAACATCTAACCGCGCCAATTTCAAACGTTCTTGTTGTTGTATGCGAAGGTGTCACGTCGGTGATACCTTCTTCTCAGTGTACGATATCGTCACTGAGCACCTTTGTTCGCGTAATAATTACACGATAGTATTTGGTTGCGGTTTTCTTTATTTTTACTTTGTACAGTGTCGCGATTTCTGTTCTGTTCGTGATGTCTGTATTCGTCTGTTTGCGATTTCTTGTTCGTGTTGTCTCTGAGATCTAGTTTGTATCTTCGTGTTATCTCTGTGTTCTCTTTTGTATCTGTCGATTCTTGTCGCGTTCTGTCCGTTGTCACCTCGGTTTTGTCGTCATTGGTCGAGGGTAGTTTTTGGTGGAGGAATTTAGCGTTTTTCAATTGGTTGTAGGAATGATGGAAAGAGCGTGCTTGTGGGGGTATATCTGAAGGAGTGGGAAATTGTTGGTGCTTGACGGAGTGTCTCGGAAGGACTAGGAAATGGTGTCGATAAGGGATTAACGTCGTTTATTGCAGGGTTTGTCCACTGGTCTTCACGTGCGTTGTACGTGGGTCTGTTCACGTTCGTCGGAGTCAAAATTGTCCGTGTTCGGCGCGGTCGTAAGTCGCGCCTTCTACCTGCCCTTTTATTGTATGTCTTTACAAAATTCTGACTGCGGGGTTAGGCACGGACAACCTTCGGTGTTGCCGTCGCAACACTTGTCAAACAAATAATCTTTTTGTTAAGCAACTTCAACGTACCTTCCATGAGACTTGGTTGCGTCGCCAGATCGAGAATCAGAGATAGGAATATGCGCTTCCCTGTGGAAACCGGAGTATCCTGAAATTTAGATTCACGTTTCGCTGTCGAACAGCGCTCGATGTTCAGTCGAAAGTCCGTTTCTGGTGGCCGATGCCAGCCAGCATCTGCGCGGCTACCGAGGACACTCGAAGCGACCGTGCGAACTTCTGCAAATGGAATTGAAATTTCCAGGTTGCGCGGCGAACTTATCCAGGATTTTGACAATACGACGAGCAAAAGGTAGCCCGCGACAAGCTGAACGAATCGTTTCTTTACCGCCGCGCAGCACGCTAAGCCAGATCATAGTATTACGCGACATTTTTCGAAAAGATCAACTTTCCCGATATATATTCAACTGTTTTTGTCCTCTCGATGTCCCTCAACATCAATAATGAGGAAATTAATAGTATTTAACGAATAAAATGAACATTTTAATTGTTATGAACAATTAAAATTAGATGTTGCAAACAGCACATTTCACTTCAAAACACTGTTTGAAGTTTCACACTTGAAGCAATTCTATTCCGCAATTGAAACTGTATTTGTACATATAATAGCACCATTGTGCACAGTTTATTACCTGTCGTACATATAAAATTAATAACTATTACTCGTACTTAGAATATTAAAATTTTTATCGATTTCTTAACTGAAAACCTAGCAATGTAAAAGTTGTTTAAATAATATTATAGCAATTTTTAGTCGCACCTTAGAGACGTCATTGGATTGTTAAGGGTTAATATGTCTTCTTGGTTTCTTTTAGGGCTAAAAAGTATTCATTCACGATGAAAAATCACATTCTAGGGACTATATTAAGGAAATCCCACGTATTGTCGTTTCAAAGGAGTTAACTCATAATTTATATAACAAATAATAATAATTTATTAAATAAACTGCTGCATGTGTTATTACTCGCAATACTCTTACGATCGTGTCACTGTGTTCTCTGCGTCCGTTTCTCTCAGTGTCCTTGCTGTGTCGTCGGTTCTCTCCGACTGCCTTTGCTTTTTTGATACTTCACCTCAACCTTTATTGCCTTCTCCTCTTCTCCCTCTCTCTCTCTCTCTCTCTCTCTTTCTTTCTTTCTCTCCTATTTGCTTTCAGCCTTACAAAGTTCCCCGAAACCTAAGCAATAAACGCAGGTCGCTTGAAACTGTCCACTCTGTCTCAAACACTTCATCTGCAACCCATCTTTTTATCATACTGTTACGAGTTTTCTGCTCTTCGTGCAGCGAACCACGCGGCCTTTCGTTTATTTTTAATTATTTATTTACAAATCAGTAACTATTTACAGCAAAAACACAATTTGGATTAATCTGATCGAATTCGCTGTCCAATCTGTCCGACAGGCAAACTTCGACTGCTCTCGATTATCTGTCGGTACAACGGTTCCGTGACAACCCCTATCTTCTATTATTTTCTTAAGGGTTGTTCATCATTAAGTAGTTCTTTTTTACGGCGACTCTATATGGACAACCGCCGTAACAATATTATAGGTGCCAGTCTTCATTCGTTCGGTGATTTATAGCATTCGCCTCAACTAATTTCAACTAACTTCTACAGAAAATTCTAAAACACCGTAGGATCGTGACTCCCCAAACCAAAATACAAATACGTTTATGCCTCGTAGATAATGAACTCCGTGAAGGGTGTACTAAAATTCAAGTAAGCAGTAATTTTTATAGAAAACACGGGTTTCTACGAGTACTAGAATGTAGAAAATGTAGATTGAAAATATTCCAAGTTAGAAGAAGTGCCTTGGGTTAGGATTTAAAACAGCTTCGAGTGCAATCAGTTCATAAGATAATTAAATATATCAAACATATGGATCATTAGTTACACGTTACTATTTATTCGCATTACATATTTCGATACAATTTGCATTATGTTCTGAATTGATCTTACACGGGAACATATTCAAATGCGAAAATCCGATTTTGATTAAACTTATGGAAGCTTATAATTCTTTGAAAAATATTTTTTATCGGCAATCATCCACTTTGAAGGGGTGAAAACAACCCTCAAAGTTGGGGTATTTTTGAGATATTTCGGAAACCAAAGGTCGACAAAATTTGAATTTGTTTTTAAATTGTGTGTTTTTCAATGGGAAATCTAGACGCGCAAGAAAATTTTAACAAAAGTTTTTTGTTTAAACAATAAAGCTATAAGCTTCCATAAGTTTCATCAAAATCGGATTTTCGCATCTGAATATGTTCCCTTGTTAGTAAATCTGAAAGCGGAAAATGTCCTTTATGTATATTTAGTTAAAGCAATATTAAAAAATGTATTAACGAGCCTTTCCTCATTGGCACTTAAAATAGCAATTAGGAATCCATAAAAGTGTAAGCAACGACATCTCCTTCGATTCGTTGTGTCCGCTATGAAACCTGTCCAAAAGGAAACGAATTTTAACTATAGTTAAGTTCGTTGAATTGATTTATGAGAAACGGAATTTGCAATCGAAGCCTCACGCTCGCCGAATGGTTCATTCGGGCTCGACGCATTGTGAATGTATAATAACAACCTGGCTATGCAAAGCACAATCCAATGATTACTTAGAGCCTTTGCTTCGCTGCGTTCCTTATGAAACCTTTGAGAGAGGAATAAATTTCGATCACGGTCCCAGTGTTGCAAATGAAAACCTGAATTTACATAAGCAACAGAGTTTTCGCAGCCGTTGCAACATTTAAATCGTGAAACACTATAATCGGCTAGTGAGAAGAATGTTCACTGAAACCGTAGTATACTATGCTGAAACGTTTACGAAAGAAGGAATCACGCGGTGCGGTTATACGTCGCGTCCCTTTTCTTTATTTGGTATGCACTCGGTTTCAAATGCGCCGTCATTAGTTTCGCGTTCACATTCGTTGGCAAAGGTCGGAGTGCACCTGGTCCTAAATAGCGGTCGAACATGGAGAACGTCGAGAAGCAAGGGCGCGTGCACCGAGTGCAGTTCTCGTCGCATGCATGCATTTATCGGAGCCGGTGCTGGTATCTATTAATATTAACTCGGTACGTCAATACCATAAATTTCGTCGAGCAAAACAAGGGCCGCGATGCAAATGAACGGACCCGGGTATGCGCAGACCGAGAAAAACCCGGATTTCTGTTGTCAAACCTAGCCGAAAACGGGTACTCGCGATTCCCCGGATAATTAACACGTTGATTGCACTGCGGTTCGCCAATATCCACTATCGTATTGTCTTAACACCGAACCTATGGAGCATTAAAATTAGCTAGTACATATTGTCTTATAAAAATTACAAAGCTTATTTTATTTAGGTTTGGCGCAATCTCCATTACGTTGTATGATTGAATAAAGAAATCCATTGTATCGCGATTTCTGTGAAGACGATTTTAGAACTAATTGTAAAATACGAAACCTGAAAAAGGTCGTTTGACTTTTCATTTATATTAAGTAGAATCATTGAGATATAAAATGACTCAATTACCTAAGACATTTTACTCACATCGAAGATCATTCCAGTTCTTTTGCGTATGTACTGTACTGAAATTATTAGATGCAACTCGCTAACTAAAAATACAAGTTATTAAATATAAACATATACAGGGAATAATAAGTATTTAATCATTAACACTAAATCTATTAAAAGCAGCTGCTTCAAGTTGCTTTATCAAAATGAGATGATTGAACTTATTTAATATATGCACGACATTTATTGCAACACGTGCTCGAATAAAGAAACGTGTTTAATAATTTCCAATGCAGTTGTTTTATAAAAATGAGACAATTGAACCTATTTAATATTTGCACGATATTTATTGCAACATGTGCTCGATTAAATAAATACGTTTTATAATATCCAATGAAGTTGCTTTATAAAATTGAGACGATTGAACTTATTTAATATTAGCACGGAATTTAATGCAACGCATGCTCGATTAAAGAAATGTGTTTGATAATTTTCAATGAAGGTGCTTTATAAAAATGAGACGATTGAACTTATTTAATATTTGCACGGTATTTAATGCAATACGTGCTCGAATAAAAAAATGTGTTCAACAATTTCCAATGAAGACGTCTTTATAATTTCAAAGATCGTGGAACGAAAGATATGCTATCGGTCATTGTAAGCATCGCTGGTAGGTTTGAAGTTTTATCTTCTTCTTCCACATTTTCGTCAATTATTTGTCAGGTCTAAAAGTTTGATTACTTCTGCATATATATATATTCTCATAAACTTTTCTTCGCGTACAGCGAGACCAGCATGGCCAGTTCAGGTAAATTTCATCTGGCCACGGGCCGACGTAGCCATTACAAAAGAAAAAATCCGGTAACTGTACAGCTGAGTTACACATTTTTGGAACTCATTGTTTTACGTTAAGCGACGAAATTTCCAACGTTACAAGCGATTCCTACCTGGCGAACCTTCTCCTACTCCTACTCTTCTTCATTCCTACTCTGACTTTTTCGTACTTCTACACTTTTTCCGACACAACCCACAACCAATCATATTAAATATTTAAAAAGACCACTCCTACAACTCCAAATACCGAGCTTTCCTTATAGATTGCACGATCACGAAAAATCAGAACAAATCCGATATTCGATAGTATTACTAATTCGAGCGACTTCGAGACACGATACGTGACGACATAGCCGAATCTGTCTTAGCGTTTGCAACTGTTGAATAAACGAATTGTTTCTTCAGAGTTTGATCTTTACAACCATTCTTTATAAAATCCGATTGAATCCAATTCCCTGATCGAAGGTGACCGATTCGCCAGCACAGTGCGTGTCAAGCCTGGTGAGTAAGCCGAATAACAGATGGTACAATATCATGAAGCAAAATAATTTTGCATTACCTTTTTTGATATTCCGGTCGTCTTCTGGATGATTCTCATAGCATTTAAACGTATGGAGACGGCATCTCGTGTCACCATTAATTGTTGCGTTTGAGCGTTATCCTCATTCAACGATGCTTGCAATTCGCTGTCTTTAAACTTTTTCGGTGGTCTTCGTTTCTCACGTCAAAATCGCCAATTTTCAATGTTTTAAACCACTCGAAGCACTGTGATTTACAAAGAGCATGCTCACCGTAAGCTTCGACAAGCATTCTGTGCGATTCTGCAGCAGTTTTCTTCAAATGGTAACAGAAGATCAATGCTTTCCGGAAATCGTAGTTTCCAGGCACAAAATTTGATATGTTCAACGTTATTAAAAACTGTGCTGTTGTATGAAACTAGTATGTCTGTGAGTTGAAAATCTGTATCAGATGTCAAAATGAGAAAATGGCGTTAATGACGCGGTTTGTCCGTAATTATATTGATAGTTAACGCTATGTATGGACAAATTACGGTTTTATATTTACTGACTTGATATTTCACTGGAGTTGCTCCGCTTTCCCCAAAATAATCGGCTGAGTACGGTGCCACATGTACAATAAGGAAAAATATTAGAAACGAGTTTTGTCTTCCAGAACTTGAGTCAGAGTCAACATCCGCGGTCGCCTAATATTTTTCTGTTTATCAAATAATCGACCGCAGGAGCAGCCGACGCGAAAACTTTTGTTGGCCCCGTTTTTCGAAGATTGGAATTCATAAAAAAACATTCGGCTATGCGGGAAGAAACGCGAAACATCGGATAAACATCGCGCGGCCACATTACCAGCCGTGCGGATCCGCGGTTCCATTTTCATCTAGCTCGGATGTTTCACCTCGTTTCGGCCATCTGCGGGCCCGGCACTCGCATTTTTGCGGCTCTAATTAACATCAATGCGTCCGTATCATCGTTTACATCCCGGGGCAAGCAAGCGTCCCCGCGAGCCGTTGCGAGGACAGTAACAACAACCGGTTTTATTGTTACAGGAATATACAAATATTGGCGCACCAAACGCGCTGTGACCCCGTCATTTTCCCTCAATCCGCGCCCCTTTCATTGAAACGCCGAAAGCTGCTCTGCTCCGTTGACAAACCGACAACGCGTTAATTGTAAGCCACCTCGGAGAATTTTTAATTTCGGAACTTTCACCGAACGAATGTCGCCGAGCTACCACTCCGCCCGGCTTGCACATTTTAATTAACGCAATTAAGGTTTTATACACGGAATAAACGTAGGCAAACGTATTGCGATTTTTCGCGGAATAGCTCCAGATATTAGGAAAATTTATACGCCGCCTTCTTCGCCTGTTTCATAGTTTACAAGTACTACTTCGTTGCTTTTGTTTTATTATATAGTGAGTCACGAAAATATTCGTACACTTTTTAAAACGAAATAACTCCTTTCAAATTGGACCCAATAATTTGAACTTCTTTTTTAGATGATGGAAGAACTAGCCTACTAGAAAATATGCGACAATTTTTTAACACGTTACATTTTATTTCATTTTAAATGGAAAGAATACAACTGTGCATAAGCAAAAGACTCCCGTACCCCATTTGTGCTTTTCTGTTTCAATCAAATCTATCAAAATAGTGTGAATATTTTTTAATATTATGTAAATTATATATAACACACTAATTTGTAAATTTCATACCGTCAGTAATCAAATGGAATATTATTTCCGTTTAAGGGTAATTAATAAGATAGAAAGGCTATGGCCGAATTTGCAGGTGATTCTCACCCCCGACGGTATTTTGATCGAGCTTAGAATATGTGATAACCTACCCAAAAAGACCCCCGTCTGCCAAATTTCAGCGCCATATCTCA
>CM052097.1:2779810-2809489 GCA_028453745.1 Agapostemon virescens
GTCTCGCAAAGTAACAGTCTGTAAAATTGTATCACGATTTTATAGGACATACCACGCAATAATTAATGTATATTTTAATAGAATAATTAATCAATGGACGATTAGAACACTCCCTGTGAAGTTCTGCGAGCGATTCCCTGTGCAAAGGAGAAAGAATAAACTGCACAAGTAGATTGCAAAATCCGGTGAAAAATTTAGTGCACGATTTTGTGGAAAATCTGCTCGACTGTCTACGCAATCAGTTAACTGAGGATTTGATAAAAAATGTAGTTAAAAGCCCAATGAAAATCTAATGCAAAGTATAGCAAGGAACACGATAAAAGTTTTAATAGAGAATGTAGTTAATAAAAGCGTACCAGTTGGTGAATTTGTGATGAAAGAATTAGCGTTGTGGGGTTTAAGGATAAATGAAATGTCTGTGCAATTCGAGGTTATAAAAATAAAACTTAACACGTAGACAGGAGGGTAACAAAGGTCATTGCCAAAGGACAAAGAACCTGTTCCACAGTTTGGCTGGTCCAATAGCGGCACAAAAGGGCTGCAACATGCGCGGTCCATGATTTATGATCCGCTGGTGCGAAATAAATGCTTCACGACACAATATTCCATCGACCGAAAGCCATTCTACCTCCACGACGGCCGGAAGAATCGATGGGCCTCGTTTCGATTATAAATTGCTACTACTATCTTCACTTATCGTTGGAGTAAATCATTTTTTTGTGCGCTAACAAGGGGCATCATTTTGTATGTAACGCACTGGTTTTAATGAACTTCGCGTATGAAATCATTTTTAAGATCATTGAACGTATCCATTTAGCTGTAATCGTCGATCCAGCAACCCTTGACGCTCGAGTTAATAATGCGATTTATCACAGAATTTTAAATATATATCTTTAAGTGAGTTATTTTTCATTTGGCTTATATTTACGAACTTGATAAAACTTTAACGGTTGTAAGGCCGAGTAACGGTAAAACACCGCGTATATTAGGTTGGTAACTACAGCATTGCGGATTTCGTCGATAGATGGTTTTAGCACATTCTTTTATTTTGTGAACGCATTCAGAGCACCAAACTTATATTGTTTTCTTGTTGCTTGAACTTTCACCTCTAATTATAATAAGAAAATTGTATCGTTTGTTATTCAGTTTCGTTGTTACCAAAATTTAAAAGTGGAAAAACAAAACACGCATTTCTGTAAAGGCAGAAACGTATAGTAAACATACAAGAAATTACGTGCTATATATGGCAATGAAGCCTCACAACCTCGGTATATGTAGAACTCTTGGTGTGGTAAAATAAGTGCTGACTCAGGCTATCGTGATTTACAAAGTATGATGTATAAAATGTCAAGATACTGAACCTGACAAGATGCTAATTCTATGATTTTTGTGTGCGTATCTCTCGAGACAGCCGCGAGTTCGCCCTGATGAAGTCTTATCCCTATTCTTTCCATTGATCACCCCTTCTCTCAGAAGGAGCGGGTGGACCAACAAAAATCTACGAATATGCACTAGGCCCTACATTTCGTTGGGAGTTGTACAAGTGAAGACAATCGGGGACAGATAGTGGGCATGCTTGGAGCATTTCCAGGGGTGACCAAATTTGCCGACCCAGGAAGTGCACCCACATCTGCCAACAATTTACGTTAACTGGTGGAAAAACCCGATCTCCTCGAAAAGCGAAGTTCAAGTGGTCACTTGTACAGTCTCCGACGTTTTATGGCCTAAGGGTTACCTCGCGTCGAAGAAGGTGCAGCCCCTGTATCTTGAGTCGGTCGGCAATGGTTGTCAGATGAGGCAGTGATAGACCCACACCGCTGTCTTAAGAATCTAAAGTCAAAGAACCAAGGCCCAGAGTAACAATAGCGACCTTCTGCTACAAAACTTCGCCCAGCGCTTATCCTTCCAGAACTGTACACCTCGATCGGCAACGGAAGACTGGCTTCATATTCGTTCTCTAAATCGTTGATTCATACAACTATCCGATACAATGTACCAGGTCTGTAAATATGAAACCGTAATTTGTCCATACATAGCGTTACTTATCAATATAGTTACGGACAAACCGCGTCATTAACGCCATTTTCTCATTTTGACATTTGATACAGATTTTCAACTCACGGACATACTAGTTTCATACAACAGCACAGTTTTTAATAACGTTGAACATGTCAAATTTTGTGCCTGGAAACTACGATTTCCGGAAAACATTGATCTTCTGTTACTATTTGAAGAAAACTGCTGCAGAATCGGACAGAATGCTTGTCGAAGCTTACGGTGAGCATACTCTTTGTAAATCACACTGCTTCGAGTGGTTTTAAACATCGAAAATTGGCGATTTTGACGTGAGAAACGAAGAACGTGGAAGACCACCGAAAAAGTTTAAAGACAGCGAATTGCAAGTGTGGCAGCTCTACCTCCTACTCTCGCCAGTAGAGGGACAGTGGGACGAGACTTTCCCGCTAGTTCCTGATCCACCTCCAGTTCATATATATACCGTCCTTAACCGCCTTCCACCCAGCGTCTAAGGCAGGGTCCGCTAGTCAGCCTTACTGACGAGTCCTCTAGCGGACCTAGGACGAAACGCTCCCCCTTCCTTCTTTCCTTTTCTTTCTCTCCACCACACTTTCTAGCAGCCGCCACACAAGCATCGTTGGATGAGGATGAGCTTAAACGCAACAACTCGCGGGTCAATTGAATGTGACACGAGAGACCGTCTCCATACGTTTAAAAGCCATGGGGAAGATCCAGAAGACGACCGGAATATCAAAAAAGGCAACACAAAATGGATATGCTTCCTGGTAATGAATCATCACGTACAACATAATCGGTCAAGAAAAGGATTGTGGCGTTTAGTTGCGAAATACTTTCGCAAGTGGCTTACTCACCAGATTTGGTTCCATCCGATTATTACTTATTTGCATCGATGGGACACGCACTTGTTGAGCAGCGCCTCACAACTTACAAAAATGCACGAAAATGGCACGATAACTGGTTTGTCTCAAAAGAGGAACAGTTTTTTGCCGTGGCTTCCACAAATTGTCAGAGAAATGGGAAAAATGCATAGCTACGGATGAGCAATACTTCGAATAAAATATTTTGTATCATTTTCACATAATAAACGTGCTGTTTCTATATAAAAATTCAGGTTTCATATTTGCATACCTGGTAAACAGAACTGTCGTCGAACGGTGGCGGGTGAGCGCATTGGTACATCCAGTTGTCGGTCGGCATAAAGATGTTTATGACAGAAAGAGAGAGAGAGAGAGAGAGGGAGAGAGAGAGAGAGAGAGAGAGAGAGAGAGAGAGAGAGAGAGAGAGAGAGAGAGAGAGAGAGAGAGAGAGAGAGAGAGAGAGAGAGTGATGAGTGAAATTTTCCTTGAGTGGGCGTACGACCCTTGGTCGCATCGCTGAAAAGAATTAGATTCTTTTCCTAAAAGACCTGGCGACGGTTGGGAACTACGGTAAGTCTTCCGGCTATCGGTTGCCGAAAGCTGCTTATTGAAAGAACACATGTTTGAATAAAAGACAAGCGACTTCGAGTCGCATTGCCTAAGAAAGAATAAGGACCTTGTCCTGAAGGATTTGTCCATAGAGTAGAAAATGCAGAAATGTCTTCTGGCAAGAGGACCGTAATTGAACTGACGGCACTTGCCCCAGAACCTTCTAATTCGCTTCGCTGATTCGAACATAGTTTCATCGTATAACATATTTGTATATCTAAATGATGTTACGATCTAACAGTACATATGACTTTAGAAACGTTCGAAATTTAAGTCTATGGCGACTCTGCTTCTGCTTCTCTTTCATTTTCTTTCCTTCCACTGCTTCACAGTTTTCAGCTGCTGCCAAAACTGATAAAAGTCACTGTAACAAGTTGCAAAGTTTTATCGTAGAAATGAAGTAGTGAAGAATAACATCATTCGATACAGTTGCATTCGCAGCACCGCTTAACTAGCTACGTTCCATTCGTTCGCTAACTCTCATCGCATACGGAATTAAAGTTTGCAGGTCACTCGGTATTCATTCCCGTAGGGATGCGATGTCATATGTTGCAACCCGTCTAATCGGTTTAATAAAAGCTATTAAACCAACCTGGACTCGGGAATGCTATAACGAGAACGTGGAATCTGAGACGAACAGATCAACAACCCTGTAGAATTTCGTGTTGTAAATATTTGCTAGAAGTCAGGTAGACTGAAAGTGTCCTTTAATTCTAATATTTACAACACTGCCGCCGGCTGAATTAACTTTGGGCGACTGATTAAATTTATCGGAACAGTGACTTTGCTGCGATAAACAAGAATTCAATTCGTTATGTCGAGTACAACTTTAACGATTGACGAGCACGTTTTGATCGGACAGCAAGGCGCTGACAAAGACGTAAAGACGTGTATGTGCGTGTAAACGTGTGTAAGACGTATAAGCAAAGACGAGACGTGCGTATAAACGTGTGTGATTGCAAAGAATGAGACGTGCGTATAAACATGTGTGTGAAGCAAAGACATGAGTGTTTCTGGGACCGTCGCTATTATCTTGGCGCATGAGGCCTACGAAATGCGTTTTTGGGGGGAAAATCATCTCCATTCGTTGGTTGACTGGAGGAGGTGGATCTTTTCGAACCACCCTCGTCGGTGGAGTAGGATGTCTCCATCTCTAGTCCACCTTGGAATTTCCCGGCGGAAATTCCCGTGATTCGAACGTTTGATGAATTTCCAGAATATGCTGATTAATTTTTGGCCCGTGTAGCCGACAAATGTTTTATTGCCCCCTTGCGCTCTGAGTCCAGTGACAAAGGCCCAAGGGGGTTAACAGTTTTCCTGTCCGATTGTGAAAAGACCCAAATGTCCGGCACGTTCGGCTCAAGGCAAACAATGCCTTGACCGCTGCGTATACTGACCCTTGCCTGCGTGTGTTCCAAATCCGTGGGGCCCTCGCATACCTCGCGAACGGTACCTGGCCGAGAAGCGCCCGGAATAGTTTTATGGTCCCCTTTCCAATGCCAGTGTTCGAACTCTCGAATGCCTTTGATACGGCACTCGCGGATTAACATTACTTCTAATTATTCGAAGCAGTCTTAAAAGCGGAAAAGGGACATTTTGGGGGCCATATCGTGGCCGACTCTCGTGTCAGCCTGTGTGTGCTTTGTTTGCGCGATTTCTAAAGACTAACGATCTCTAAAGACTAAAGATTTCAAAAGACTAAAGATTCCTAAAGGCGCGAGACGGGAGGTCGAGTGGACCTTTTCTCGGAATCGAACAAACCACGCAAAACCACCGGTCGATGGATAACCATTTGGATCTTATAAATTCAATTCGAACGTCTTTATTTCGATCCTCATCTATCTTCCTGTGAAAGTGGCGAGATTAATTAAGGAAAACGTAAACACGTTGGTCATTAATCATGAAGGGTCTTCAGTGTTTTCGCACATCCTGTTGTGGTTCGAAAAAGCTTGTGTAGGCTGACCCAGGTAACAAGCTCGACCCTTTTTCCTTTCTTACTTTAGGCGAGGTACATTCATCCTTTCAAATCTATGACTTTTCTGCCCGTGTCATGCAGAGGGTGGAAGAAAAGTAATGGTCGCCGACCAAATTGTTAAAAGCTATAACAATTCAACAAATAGTTGTCAAAATAGAGACTGATAAAGTTTTTGCAAAATCTGACTTGTCTTCGAAAATGTATATTGTATTATCTAATCATATATTGAAGTGTTCATAAAATAACAAATAACTTAATGCTTCACTCCGAAAACGCCTGATTGGCTTTAATGTAATGTAGTGGCATTAGCTAGTTACAGCGTGTGTTGTTATAATGTCTGAGAAGCTAGCTGTTGTTAAAATGCGATAATGTTCATCTTATTTCGTTTCCGTATATTCTTAGTTTTATTATTCCTGAGTCTTTTGTTTATCGTGTTAATCTGAGATATGTTCCAAATAAACATCGAGCGCTATCGTTCGTTATCCTGAATATCAAAGTTTTTACTTAATTTTGCATCGAAGGACAAGGCTTAATTTCACCTTGAATTTTACATGAGAATACGTGAGTTCAAATTCTGTTAATGCGTTCCCAAATCTCTATAACTACTACCATACTTTCGGAGTTACTGTAGGAGGCAATAGTTAGGAGCAATAGCACCCTGTGTTTTGTTTGTTAACGTAATTTGACGCGTGCTCATGAAGTATCCTATCCTCTACTAACGATAGGAAGGACCTCACGTGCAGTTCTTGCTGTTTGCAACAATTTACGTGAATATTTTTCTTTCTAATTGTGCGAGTTCCATTATTTATAGATGGAAATATTAAATCACAAATCATGTGAATTTTAAGTATTGCATTAACTAGAAATTTGTGCACTGCATCGCGCTAAGTGAATCTAAATTATTAACAACACTGTCATTATTTCTCTTATCGCTTGAAATTATTCCAATTTTTATTTACTTGATTACGCACGCAATTTCTCATTTGTTCGATCCCTTGCGCATAATTAGCTGACCTACATTCGATTATTCTACAAATGTATATTGGTCTGGATACTGTCAGTCACTTCCATTCATTTGTTCTCCTGTATATGATTATCATGTTTATGATTATAATGCGCAAATTCTTCGAACATGCAATGAACTTAATATGAAAAACAAGGTAATTTTCACTTGTTTCATTTTATTGGTAATGTAAGAAGAAATTTCTTGGCTTTATATTTTCCCTTTTATTGTTTTCCATTTATATATTCTTATAACAATTATATTTGGCTATGCTTTAGCCCAACCCTATTCTAGTATATTACTCTACTGGTATTTTGTTTATTATTACACAAGAAGGTTTATTGAAACTACACTTTTTAACACTAAGTTTATGGAGCCTTGAAAGCGACTATTGCACATTATTTTATAAAAATAACGAGAACGTCTCCATTCACTTTTTTAGCCATCTTTTAAGGAATAAATACTCACAGAAATAAATCTATTGACTCTGTTGACTGTTAGAATGTTTTATTTTGAGCTATTGTTAATATTCTTTTCAGCCAAATCATTTGCTACTATTTTTTTTTATTGAAAACGTTATAGATATTTAAGAGAAAAAATTATCCTCGTATATTAGATGGAATTTTTCGAATTTGAATACTATTACATCCAAAATTGCGAAACTATGCTTACGAAATGTCGGGGCAAGTTATTCCAGAGGTAGATTGTTACAGCGCAATTATCTGGACAGTATGCTTACAAGGTGTCTCATCTGATTGTGAAATTTTGATTTTGTCATTATTGTTACTAGCGAAAACAAGCTTGCGCAGACCTAGATTTGTCATTTAATAGTTATTTCATTTATAAAATGAAGAAGGAAATGAAAAGAAATTAATAAAATATAAATTTTGTGGTTTTTCATTAAAAAAACCGCGGAGACTATAAACACATTTACAGCACAACCTTATGGAATAATGTCGTATCTATCCTAAAATATTAATAAGTTCGTGGAGTTGTCCTTATGTGTAAAGATTTGTTTCTGATTCTACTAAACTATCCTGATTTTCTGTGCTACAAAAATATTCCTACCTAATACCGTAGAAACTTTAAAAGCTTCTCATGAAAAGTTTGAAAGCATCGTCAGATAATGTGAAACGAAATACAATAAACTATCAAGAGATTAGAATGACGAGAGGAAGCATATCAATATCTTATGCTTCGTAGCATTTAGTTATTTTAGACAACAAATCGCATGCTCTTCCAATTAAAATAAATAAGCGAAACGATGACCAGTAAAAGTATGAAAACAATTGAGAAACATTTTCACATTATTCCAGTATTACCTTGTTACATTGTCACATTACAATTACAAATGGATGTAAATTTTTATTATACTTCAGATTGTTGTAACGAAACTAGAAAGCTTTTATTTCATTAAGCCTGTAGTACGTTTGATTAAATAAATTATTTATTTCTTAAGCAAAGTAACCAGTCTTGCAAATTTGGTAAATGTTAACAACAGCAACCGAAAAATCACTAACCACCAGGCAAAAGATTTAAAGCAATATTTTCCGCTGTAAATGCTGACCAGAACGCAGTACACGTTTTCCCGTACACTTTTTCGCGATCCCGATAAAAGATTCCTGGGTATTCTCAATATCTAGGAAGTATGAAGTTTGCGTATGACCTTTCCAGATCTCGATGCTTTTCCGATCATCGTACCGAAAGGAATCCCAGCTCTCAATATGTCTGCATGTCCTCGAAATACCAAAGATAGCGAAAGAAAGAGATGAAAGAGAAAGAGAGAGAGACTAGCTCCTTTTTCTCTCTCATATCGTCAACGTTTTCATGAAATGTTCTGAACTAGTGATAATATTAATAATCTTTAAATTTCACAGGTATAATCGAGACAACTACAACTTACTTTCAGAATAAAATCAAGTAATTATGTACAAATAGGTGTCCTCTCTTTTCCATACCTGTTGAGGAACAGCCCGTTCAAAGGCATTTGTTTGAAAAATGACTACAACGTGTTAATTAGAAAAACATGACAACGACCATTCGAGTAGCACGTGAAAAAGTCGTAATGCCCTGTAATTGGTATCCGATTTGTAGGACAATTAGGTCATAAAATCATCCGCAACATTGTGCGCAGATTTTAAACACCACCATGCTAATCCGAAGTACCGTCCATTTTTCCAAATTTTTAATTAAAATCGGTGACCTGAAGGAGAAGCTACCTCCTTTACCGTGGAGGAACATTCAATAAAGATCCTTCACCTTTAGGTTAAAATTAACGAATGAGGTGCTGTGTGCAACGTATCGATCATACCCTTAATTTTGCGATACGTACGATACGAAGGGGAAAGGAAACGAACTTTGGAAAAAAAGAGCAGAACCGTTTTGAACATCGAATTGCAAACATCGAAAAGAAACGTGTAGACTTAAGAGTCGTAGGATAACTCAGTTCAATTGTAATTTTTATTTCGTATCTATGTTCCAACGATTTTTACATTGATCACCAGAAAAATAGTTTCATTAAAAAAAAAAACGGTTTATTATGATTCATTATGAAATTAGTTTGCCTGTCATTTTGATGGGTATCCACATATATACATCATACAGAATTCTCAAATTACAGGACTGAAAGGGAAATAATTTTGGGTATACTTAGTATGTAAATATGAAACAGGAATTTTTGTATAGAAAATATACGTTTATGGTTGACAATGATAAATAAAATGTGAAACGCTGTTCGGCAAGTGCGTGTTCAATCGATGCAAATAAATAATAATCGGATGGAGTCAAGTCTGGTGAATAAGTTTTAATTTCTCAACTAAACGCCACAATCGTTTTCTTGACAGATTAGGCTGTACGTAATGATTCATTACCATGAAGTATGACCACTTTGTGTTGGCTTTTTTAATATTCGATGATACGATGATTGATATTAGCGTCGTCCTCATCCAACAAAGCTTGCAACTCGCTGTCTTCAGTTTTTTTTCTGTGATATTCCACGTTCTTCGTTTCTCACGTCAAAATCGCCACTGTTGAATTGTTTAAACCTTTCAAAGCACTGTGATTTACCAAGAGCATGCTCGCCGTAAGCTTCGACAAGCATTCGGTGCGATTCCGCAGCAGTTTTCTTCAAATAGCAACAGAAAATCAATGCTGTCCGGAAATGGTAGTTTCCGGGGAGAAAATTCGACATGTTCAACGCTCTTACAAACCATGCTGTGGTATGAAACTTGTATGGTTGTGAGTTGAAAATCTTTATCAGATGTCGAAACAAGAAAATGGTGTCAATGACGTGGTTTGTTGGTAACTGCATTCACAGCATAATATATGTGCAAATTCCGTTTTCATATTTACAGACATGGTATATTCGTCTCACTAAACCAACAATTGTCACCATAAATTCGAAGAAAACTTAATAGTAATTGTTTTTGTAGTTTTGTGCAACTACGAAATCCGTCAAAATAACGGGCCCCATAAGCCTAGCATTAAAAGCATTACAGTATTCATAATGTGAGTATATTTTTTAAAGTCTAAAACTTGTTAGTATAAACCCATATCGTAGTTTGCTATGTATTTTCCGTGGAAGTCATTAATCACCACGATTGTTGTTCCCATTGTCACATTTACACAGGCCGGCGATCCGATTGTCGTCACGATTAGCACGCAATCGTTTTCGCATTCAACCGGTGCGCGAACGGAGTTGCTTCCATTCCCGGATGCATTCCGTGCATTTCTCATGCTGCGAGGCAATTTTTGTTCCCGTTCGCGAGAATTTCGCGGTCTCGTTGCAACGCGCCGCTGCCGAACGACGAACGTTTTTAGAAAAAAATGCGAAAGGTTATGCGCGTCTGCTTCGATCCATTAAAAGACCACGAAGAATAGCGGGCCGCGCCATTTCCGGCTCGTCATGGTTGTCGGATTCTATGGCGTTGCTTCCGAACATCGTGGTAGTTTTTGGCCCGGTTGTTATCGACTGTGGAAATAAAAAGAAGACGAAACAGGAGCAGCAACAGTGCTTCGGTAGTCCATGGATTTTCTTTGTTTCGCGCGGCAGAGACACGGTCTTGAATCAATCCTTATTTCCGAACCAGCATTTATCGCGACCGGCACCGGAACGCAACAAGCCTCGCGCGAAATCGTCGCTCGAAAGCTTCATTGTTGAAAGCCGCGCATGAAATCTACGATAAATGGAAATCGTGCTCCGTCCGCCTCGGCTCGTCCCCTGAATTCTCGTTGTCATTATAACGTTAACAATGCGCGCGTCGAATCGACGTCGCGATTAGCGAGCAATCATCGTTGCGTTTAATTAAATGGGCTGTATCCTACGTCCGTGGCATTGTTCTTCGTGCTGACTACGACTGCCATGCCCAGCTCCCAGTCGGTTCCCGTTCTTCCTCTGGTTTTGTTTTTGCGAGATGGCGGGCGAATTGAAATAACTGTTCCGCCGAGCATTGATTTAATTAATTTTGCCATTGACTGAACAACGGATGCGGCTTGTGTACCCGCTGTTCATTCGTTCATTTCTTGAATCTTTATTGTCGATCGCAAGCGTTCTCAAGCTTGTTTTGTTTAGGCGTATCATTTAATCTGTTTGATCTCCTTACTGGTTTTCTCAGTAGATTGTGCATTTTATGCACATATTTTATCGAAATAAGGAAATAAAATGCAGAATCTGAAAGACATTAAAACAATCTAAAACTACTGTTAGCACTGTTTTCATTCTAGCATAATTTTTAAACAAATGTCTATGTAGCTTGTGGATGGTGTAATAAATGTAGACCAATTTTATTTTGCATAAAAATCCGTAATATATTCATTATTAATAAAAGGAAAACAGGTTTATCCAGGATTTTAGATTAATCCATGATGCAACCCCTGCCAGAAAGTATACAAGTTAAATTGTGAATGTGTTTGTTTATCCCATTATTTAGACGTAAATATGAATACTACTATAGCGTATGTAATAGACAAATAGAAACATTTTTAGAAAAATATTACAGACATGTTTAATTCCTTCGCTTACTATCTTTCTGTGTGAAAACATTATAAGGAAATTTTAATATTGTAACAAAATAATAGGTTATTTTAAAATATTTCTTAAGATGGCGATAACGAAAGGTATTGCCACAAATTCTGCCAATAAACCGTAATATTCTGTATGCTTCAAGCTAATTAAATTTTTTCTTGAACCAGTGACTAATTTGTTTATTCTGCACATTGTGAAAAAATAGTTATATTAATATTTTCTATATGTGCGACATGTTATATCATTGCATCTACTATTATCGTTAATAAAAACATCTTCTATGTGCATAATTAATATATAATAAATGTGCATAATTACAAGGATAGACACTTGATTTGTTTGGTCGAAACATGTTTGTCACGGATACTAATTCATTTTGTCTGTTGTTCGAAACTTATAACATCTTCGAGACGTCATTTTAGGATTATGAGTTAATCAAGTTAACGTTAGAATTACCAGACGAAATTGTGGAATTGCTTTTTGAATAATTAATTATTAGAGAGCTCAGTCCAATCGCAAACATCAACAGAACGTGTATCGAATCTAAACTAATATATTGTAGCAATTTTTATAAATGATTCAAATCGTTTTGAACGCTCGTTACTTACAACGGTACTGTTACCTAAAAATTCTACTCCACCTCGATCAAACTTATGTTATTAATCTGATCGTCTTGTGTAACCAGAAAACTGTACATATAATCGCAAAAGAGAAACTAAATATTTATATAACCACAGGAATCGGGGAAAATTGTATTTACACAGAATCCGAAAAGTATTTGAACGTGAGAAGACCCACTTTCCTCCAAAATGTTATTTTAAACTTCTGTAAAAACATTACACAAATTTTCAAGATTCAAGATTGAAGCTTTCCCTGTATAACGATTTCTCAAAAGTAGATGTATGTTTTTTTTACCGTTTGATAAAGATGAATTAAGAATCTTTCATTTAATTTCCAATAAAACAATTTCAAAAAATCTTACATTAATTTTTTTCACTATTCAAGTCCATAGAAGATTCATTTACGTAAAAAACTTTTCAATGTTTTCAGAGATACTTGAAATGGTAGCATTTTTTAAAGAGAAAGACTTCGCTTTTTCATTTGTCGTGTCGTGCAAGATTGTTTTGACGTGTTTTGACAATTTGATTGTCAGCAAAAATGAATGACGACTGGAAACAGTGAATGCTTTAAGATTTAAAATGAGACTAAGTTGATTGAAGTGCTATTGTTTTCAACGAAATTGTCACAATCTATATACCGAAGACTCCTCTGGTTTTCAAAATTTACTGTTAAAATATTTTCTCGATCCACTGTAGATGTTTTCGACAGAATCGCATCGACTTTTCATAAAATTTCTTTGCGTTTTTCGGGGCGCGTTCTTCTCTCGTTCTGCGAGGATTGATTAAAACAGAACATACTATGAAACGCGATGGTGGCTCCTATAGGCAGAGAGATTCCCATTTTCGCGTTTTTCTCTCGTTGCTCGGCGTGTGCGGCAAAATTGAACGGGGAAGTAGGCTAAAAACGTGGCGAAGTTTTCACGACGCAATATTACGAAGAGTGTGCGACGCGTTCGCGTGCGACGAATACGAAATACGTGTTTGCTTAAGCGCACTCGTGGAAGAAATGGGACGAGGTGGAACCGCCAAATATTTGGCAGCGAATAATTGTTTGCGCATGTCAGCGCGCGCACGGCTATCAAAGCCGGTATGCCGCATGCCGTGACAATTATACTATTCGAACTTTCACGAACTACGTGCGCATTATTACCATCGATCCGGTTTTTCTTCAATGAAAATACAGATTCGGCAATTAATTTTGCAATATTTGCAGAGAAAATCCTGTTCTATCCCTACCAACAATGGATTGAATAAATTTCATTGGCCAAGGTACACAATACATTGGAACGCGTCCGCCAACGGATTTTTTTACAGAATACAAAAATTATAGCAACCACTTTTATTCTCTGGTTCATGACATTCGAATCTCGAAATTTCACTGTGATGTTCATACATTATTCTTATATCAATAAATATATTATAATTAATGAATTGTTCTTTTTATAATCCCACGTTCTCATCGAGCTCGCACGAAAATGTAATAAAATAGTATTGTCATGCCGTTCAGAAAGCGTTTAATTAATCATCGAGTTAAAACGCTGTACAATCGCGTAACAATCGCCAAGGATAATATATTAATTTGTTACGCTTTTTAGTCGTAAATGGCGCATCACGTTCATCCATGTGATACAGTTTCGCGTGCCTTACACGAAAGGGCACCGAATCCAGTGCAGTTAGGTCATGTTGACACTAAATCTAGAAACGCTGTCAAATATTTCCTCGTAAGTTTCAGCGACTGCAACTTTTACTACCTAGGTTATCCTCGAGCTGAGAAAATTTTCTCTGTATTCCTGAAACCCCATTCGCGCAGCTCCAAGTGTGTTCGTCCGGCATTATGGCATTAGAAATATAGAGGGTGAGCATTTAAAACAGGCTATCCGAATAACTAGCTTGCTTTTGTAAATAGAAGACAATACATCGGGTGAAATTTATTTGGTGTCGAAGGACTTACGATGTTGCTGTAGACTCAACTTTGCTGTTTGTACAGAAAGGTATGGAAAAGCTGATAGAAATTTACTTACTAAAAATTAAAGGTGGAAGTCCAAGCGACAAAAAAACAATATAGGTTGGGTGCTTGGAACACGTTGACAAAACAAAAGAATGTGCTAAAACCATCTATCGACAAAATTCGCCAATCATTTAGTTGCCAACGTAATAGGATACTATTTTCGCAATCATTATTAGTGTAGATATTCAAAATGAAAATCATTCACAATGGATAGATAGTCTAAGACATTACAATACTGATGATAGGGCCTGACAATTTTCGTTTAAATCTATTACAGAGCATGCTCTTTTTATAGGTTGTTCTATGTCAACTCTTATTGTCTAACGCTTCGCGACGGTTCGTGAATATCCTATCGCTGCGTATAGAACGTTGATGTGCGCCGATAAGGTTCGATTCGAAGGACCGCCCACGTGTGCGTGGGACGACTAATTCTAATATGGATGGATCACAAACTTTAATAAATAAGCTTACAACTAAACAAGTTTTGTTCCGCTACCAAGTCCCGTGTGAATTGGTGAGAAAACCCCCGGTGGTTTCAAGAATTGCTCCAAATGCAGTGTCCGACTGCTGCTATGTTTCTTCCCCGGAGCTGGGACGGTTTCTGGTTATTTTTCCCAGGAAAGGGTAACATGTCACCTCGGACCGGTGCGCGTGAAGGAGTGGGAGTTCGGAAATCTCCGCATTTTCGCACGCGGTGGACGGCAACGATGGCACCGTGACGAGCGACTCCAGGTGCAAGGTTCATAGGCTCCAAGAACCGTTGCTTTCCTTCCAGGAATTATTCGTCGAGGCTACGGTTTATGACTCTTTCCAAATAGTTGGAAAAATTTTGAATTTGTTCGCGTCGCAAGTCTTCTGGCACATCTGCCCGCCAACTGTAGACCGCCCGACGGTCCCAAACCTGGCCTCCGCGGCCGTGTCATAAACCGTACCTGCACTCTCCTCGACAACTCTGATCGTTAATTTTTAACACTTTGCTGACCGGCAATTTTACACAGAAACTATGCCATGTCACCGGCTGTTATTTTGTAATTGAATAAGGAAGTAAAGTAAAACATTCTAAATAAACTCCAATAAACTTTATTTATACTGAATGCAATGAAATTAAACTTTGGATACATTTTTTTATATAACTTTTAAGATATTGTGCAAAGCTTTTGCAATATTCTACATCGCCCTGGGTTTCATAAATTGAAGTAGATAATTCAAGTGCAATGACGAGTTAACTCGTCATCGGTCAACAATGTTTGGGCATGAAAAGACAAGTTAACTCGTCACCGGTCACAAATGTGTTAACGACACATTTGTTCTTTTAATTTTTCCCACAAACAGAAATGTAGTGGTAGAAGTACGTAGAGCTCGTCGAACATTTATTACTTCCTAGTCGAACAATCTAACGATTTCAAAATCTCTTGTTTGGAAATTCTGTTACACTTTGTGCTGAATGAGCAGGGCCATCTATCTTGTGAGGAGCACATGGATTGTCGTGTGTCCAGCGATATGTTCTCTAATAATTCTGGCAAGACGTCTTTTAAGATTCTTTCGTACGGGCGACTATTTAGAAGAAGACCGTACCAGACATTTTCAGAGCAAAGTCATTGTTTGATCTCTTTTCTCACTTATCCTGGTTCATTTACTGATCGGTAGTGCATGTCGCAATCATTAACTTCTCCGTGATTTGTAAACGTGACCTGTAATGGAATTATACAATGTGATTTTTAAAGAAGACTTTTCAAACCTTTACAAAATTTGCGTACCCCGTAGCTAAGGGTCACCATAATGCACACATACAGTTTGGCAAAAACTAGAATTTATAATTACAATGGATAATGTAAATCTTCCGATAATACTCGAAGTTTTTAGGAGTGAAAATTTCAAATGAGCCAGACTGAATTAACTGAGAGCCGTTATCAAAGAAAATACGTACTCTGTTTTAAACAAATTCGCGAAGTATCCGTTTCATTTAATTCCTGCATGGTTTTGTCGATATGTACACAAGTGTCGATTCAAGTAAATCAATATTTGCACGTTTTGCAATTCAGTTATCAAGGAAAATTGGTAGCGCTCGATTCTTTACAGTAAAAATATTTGTATGCGCTCATCGAAATTAAATTCTAGCTGAACATTACTATCTGGCATTCGCTAACAGTAAAACTACGCGTTTCTTCTTTAAACTAGGTACTTACATAACATTGTATCACTTGATTAATAATCCATCATTGGCACTGTTGGAATCTTTAAGACTATCTATTCTAATAACTCTGATTCTTACTTGTCGACACAAATAAAGTGGACTATCAATAATTGTACTCACTATATTATATACAGTTATATTTATAATATAATTAAATTCATCGAATATTAAAGGTTTTATAGTGTGATGCATACGTGGTAAATGTTCTCAACGCACTTGGTATTTTATATAAATTTAAGAAATTTAGGAACGACGTGATATTATTATTATATTATTAATATCGTTAATTGAAAAATACATTACTATTTGATTTCAACTAATTATAGTCGATGTAGAAACCTTCTATTTCGCATGAAAATGTACAGTCAAGTTATTAACAAATTCATATTTTTTCCGTTTTACATTAATGGATAATCGATCAAATCGTTACACAACGTTCGAAACAATACTAAAGATTCAACGCTAACAAATCTAGAAACAGTATTGCAAAAAATTAGCAATGCAATCTAGTTTGTAATACTACTGAGAACTTTAATTAAATATATTAATTTATTATTAGACCTGAAGCGTAACTCAAGTATGAAATTTGTTGAATTGCAGCGATTCCTTTGCATCTGAGGTTTGAGTGTTTAGGCTTAAGAAGTAGGATTATCTTAAGGACATAAGGATCCAAGCGAGGGCGCAAAACCTCGACCGTCGTCAGTCCATTAAAACCAATTAACTACAGCTCATCTCACCACAATAAATTTTCATGTAAATCTGCGTATAACGTTCCATATACAATTTCACCTTCGATTCATACACATCGAGCACAAAATACGTGGAAACATTGTTGCTATTCTGTTCTAAAACATTTTTATTTCAAATCGTAATGAAAATTTAAAATATAGTTCGCATACCTGTGTTAGTTATACGCATGCTGAAAGTTTCATCGACATCAACTGACGCAGAAAAAAACGACACTCGTAGGAAGATGTAAGAATTTGTGGAGTGTTGAAGCTCGCGTAGCAGATTTTAACATAGCATATTTTAACGTAGCTTCAAACGGTGCAAGTACACCGACAATTTTTACCTGCCGACACCCGGCCGGGCCTACGTCACCGCCGGCCGGGAAAACCCGCGCTCCCACTACCCCCGACGCGCCAAACAAAGGGCGAAAATAGCGAAACATCATTGGCCGACACTTGGTCACCAAATTTGTATATAAACAGCTCCTGTATCGACACACATCAGATCCGATCGGTCGGCTCACGCTGACGTTTGTACATACACGAATACGCAGAAATAAACTTCCACCCAAAAGTACAAGTTGGTCGGGTCTCATTTCAACAACATAAAGCTCCTTCCCATTAATTTGCGCTGGAGCTAGTACGTGCTCTTACAAAGCATTGTACTTGAGCGAACGACTCCCCGAACTGCGGGACGGACGCCTCAACATGGAGTTTAAGCAGAAACTGACAAAGAATTGTGAAAAAATGCGATTTTGATAATTTTCGATGGCAAGTAACTTGTGCGTAGGTCAATCAATTTCAATGAATTTTTCTGCATCCGTATAACTACCATAGATCTACAAGATGCGTCTTTAAAATTTTTAGTATGTGCTGCAAATAAAAAATATTTAAAAAGTCCCGTTTTTATTTGTCATGTAATTCATACCAATTGCAACTTTTTCAAAATCCTTTCCGCATATCGTTTAATAAATCAATGCATCCAATTACACACTTTAAAAGACTTAATTATTATTAAAAACGGATTGTAAAAATTTTCATTAAATTAAACCTTATCGATATCTCCGAACTTTATGAATACATTTTTAATATTGGTTAACAAGAGAACGGCTTAGAGAAACAAGAACTTTCAACGTCTTCTTGGTACAACCTCTTTATATTTATCTATACCTAACGATTTGTACAAAAATGTGTTTAATTTTTTTTGTGGGATTCTCCTGAACTCTATATACATTTTGGCTCAACGCGTTTGAGAGACAGACAGTGTCACACAACACACCACGTAATTGTACTATTACCGGATCCATACAGGATCGTGCTCACGCAGAACGTAACGAGTACACCATACAGGATAACTACACAGGACAACGACACAGGAACGAATTTAATAAGACGAATGAAAGCCAAATGAGAGCGAGGCCTCCTTGGGACCTCTTCATATTCTAAATCATACATACACCACACTACTCATTCCCAATCGCATTGATGGCTGCAAACGCACCGCGTTTCAATCACGCAACGCTTGACCATTTGTCACACGCTTCTTCTTTCATACAATGTATCGGTCACACCGTGCCTCAATTATACCGCTTTTTCCAAACATTGTCGCAGTCGCATCAAGCTTCAATCACACCGCCACCAGTCATACACTCTCTCTCTCTCTTTCTCTTTCTCTCTCTCTTGCTCCACACAAGCACGCTTCTCACATCCTACATTTCTATGTAATTATTTTTGCATACTACTCACTAAGTCATTGTTCCTAATTCCTCCAGAAAAGTTAAGACGGGTCCAATTATAAAAAAGTTACGTAGATTTAAAGACTGACCGAATACTTTCGTGTGACACTGTATAGAAATGGCAATACCATAAAAACGAGAAAACGTCAGTTTGTTTAACGTCGAATTGAATATTGCTTTTTTTTACTCTTTTCTTCGCACTTCTAATTTATAGAAATTAAAAAAAAATGATCTACTGATTAGTAAAGGATGCTTTGCGACACCTTGAAAGAATTCCAATCGTTTGGTTCAACATTAAAAATATGAATTCTTTTTCAAAGATGTATAGATACTTTATTCACTCACTGTATATTCTTATGACAATGTGAAATTACAATAGCATTGAAGGTGTCGCTACCTACGATATTCAGAAGATATCGCCGACATTTTAATTAGAACCATTGGATCAAGAAAAGTCGACTTCTTAAATCGATATTGCGGTTTCCGGCCAACAGGGTAGCTGTCGACAAGAATAAGGTCAACAAAACAATCTGAGATGTCGGAGCAAGAAAGATGGATCACGATCTGTCACGCGATAGAAACTACGATCGACTATTACTGTAAATAAATAGTTATGTCTACTGTAGCGGTAAGCGATTCGCATCGCGAGCTGTTAGAGTCGCGGGGGTTGATCGTCTCGACATAGAGACACATCGACGATTTGGGAATCTTCGAGAAGCGGCGACCGTTACAATTATCGATCGCAGGAGCTCCGAGAAACGGCGATCGTTACAAATATCGATCGCAGATTCTTCGAGAAGAGTGGCGACCGTTGCGATCATCGAAGATTCTAGAACTCTGGAAAACAAATAAAACGCGCGGAGGCATCGGCGTCGAACCACGAGCGTGAACGGTTGATTAGCGTCTCTAAAAAATTACTTCTACCGCGTCCATCAGAAAGTTGTAAAGTTCCGCGAGTTGCTCTCACACTAGCCAAATAAATTTGAGTGAGGAAACCTAATCGTAGATATTAGTTTCTTCAATAACACCCTTTCCTCCTCATCTACGATTTCTCTTTATTGCTACAACGGTGCTCGTCGACGAAGAAGAAGAAAAGGAAAAGGAGGGATTACCGGAGTTAGTCTAAGAAACTTTTCCCTTTGCGAAAATCTCATGGGCTGCTCCATTTTCGAGGTATTAACAAAAAGTACGGTTCAATCAGAGTGCAGGGAGTGGTTTCGCCGAACGTGGCGTTAACATTGGCTGAACCGGTATCTGTCCGCCATTACTACGCTTTAATTGATCCGTATTTTTCGTTAATAACTCGAAAACGAAGCTTTAAATCAAGAATTGGGAAAGAAAATAGGTTTTTCGAATAATCTTAGGAATTTTAAAGGAACTCGATGATTCTTGGGACATCCTGAATATAAATATTATATAATAAATAAATACTTATTTTGATTCGAGTTTTAAAAAAAGTACCAAGTTGTACCTATATATATATATATATATATATTTTTTTTTTTCTTTATTATATATAATAAAAGTAATGGCGACGAACTGAATGATGGTGTGGTAAAAAGAAAGTAATGGAACGAGTAACAATCGTGAAATCGGCGAGTATATGTAATATAAATTTTCCTATTCTAAAGCTCGCAAATGTAACAAAAGTGGGGAACGTGTTCAGTCAATCGAGAAAGTCGCAAAATAGACCGAATGCGAAAAAGTTCCTCTGCGATTTTTTGCTCAGTGCTACTGAACGTACGGGGATTTTACTCGAATCGGAGTAATATATTTTTTTATATTTTCATTACGATTTTTCACGCATCTCCGGTAATCTAATGAATTAATTTTTCAAACAATTATCCGATAATAAATTGCAATAAAATGCAAATCGATTCGCTTTTGTATCTTCTTTAAACAAGTATTAGGGATCTTTGGTTCAAACAAATTAATCTAGAAGTTATTAATTTTCTTTCTACTTTCACAAGAGTCCAGTCACTGCGTCAGAGTAATGACGCAATAAGAGACCATGATAGTCGTATATTAATCAGAGAAAAACTGCTAACAGATTCACCTTCATATTGAAATGCTAATTTTGTAAACGAGTCATTAACCCTGCTAAAGAAATCTCGTCAAGGACGAACTATTTTCAGCAAAAATTGCTCGGTCTATAAAAATGGGTGGTTCTATTTTTTTTAATAAAACTATCAACTACACTTGGTGAAAAGTTCGCCCAACGGCTGAAACCACCCCCTGGGAATTAAACTGCGTTTGCATAAAAGATTTCTTATTATTTCCAAGATCCTGCGAGATAATGAAATAGCGTGTCGGAAAACACAATGCTAGATTAAAATTAGTTTCTGAAACGTAAGAACGTTGCATTAAAGCGTGCTTCTTTTATGTGTTAAGCTGGTCGTTAAGGGGGTAAAATAGCTGGTTAAAAAGTCTTACATTAATATAAAACGTGCGACGTATTTGTTGAGGCTCGAAAAGAAAATCCTCTTTGAGTCTTTTCCGTTAATAAGGTAACGAGCCGGGAAAGTCGATTATTAATTAATTCGCTGCTTTGCCGCCTGCTGGAATCCACAAAGCGAGGCGGAAGTGTGCGTGGATACGTTAATTGGCTGTCACGAATTAACCGAAAATACGAGCACGCGCGCACGTGCGAAACGTTTTCGAAAATACGCGAAACGAATATATGTGAAAAACCGTGAACGACTTTCTCTGGTTATCTTTTAGGAGACACGACAGCCGTGCATCGTCGGGCACATTCCTTTTTGTATTTTCATTTATTGGAAACTCGAGTTCCGGGAGGACGAGATGCGGGCTGCAATTAGTCTGCATATTGGCACGGGTCTGAATTAATAGTAACGTAACTCAGATTCAATTAATTACGAGCTCGCTAATTCGGATCGAAAGGAAGTCAGTATTCGCGGGCCGGTGCGGCAGCTCCCTGTGTTTTCTCTGCCGATGGAGGAGAAAATGAACGTGCTAACGACTGAAAATCTAATACGCTCCTCCTCGCCAAACTAATCTCCAGCCGAACGAATTTGCTTCGTTAGCCTCGCAAAGTTCAACGTTCACTGCCAGGCCGGATGTAACCGAAGGTGACGATTCGGAAAAAATTTCGAAAGCCGTGGAGGCTGCTCAGGAAAATTAAAGAGGTAATGGGACGGAAATTTTTGGCGAATTCCCGTCCTCCTTTTTTGACATTTTCCTGATTCCCTCGGGGCCATGGAAACGGTGTCATAAAGGATTTCGGAGATACACGTGGCAACCGTAAAACCGCGAGAAATTTTATAAAAATTCGAAATTGAAACTTTGCGAATCAGGGTACTGTGCGTACGCTGTAGAAATTTTTAGTGTAATCGGAGATATTGGCTATGAAAATGGTAACTTTACTTTCTACGTTGTGCAACGGAACTTGAAAGAATGTCGGCTATTATTGATTTTTTAAATAAATTCCTAATAGAATAACTAAACTGTTGCATAGAGTTATTGTTCCATACTGTAGATGCAATTTTCGTAAGTTATTATTCACGCAAGTTCAAAGATTCTGCAATGGTCAGGTGACTTATTATAGAAATATTTCAAGATAATTTTCTACAAGGTCACACAAATAGATAACTCGATTTCTAGTACAAGTAGAAATGATCAGCATCGATCGGACATACCTACAATTATACAAATGTTTCCGAACAAATTTTTCTAGTGTACGAAAGTAAATAAATCGAGTATATTGCCAGCAATGGCTAGATATGCTGTCCTGTCGAGTACTGCATTATCATCTTCGTTCCGAGGACAGAATGGCCAAAATAAAACTCGGACATTTCCGTGAGACAAGGCGGTCAGCGTTGGCCACACTTGGTACGTAGACGTCGGGCACGTTTATGACGCGCAAACCAATACCACCGTTTATGGGGAAATAAAATTCCATAATTAGTCACTTCAAACCTCTGCACACCCTCGACAGACAACTGCCAAATCGTGTATCGTAATCTTCAAGTGGTCCGGAGTTTGAACCCATTTCAGCTTCTACACTATGAAATTACAAATATACGGTGTTATTTGAAAAATTATCGATGTCCATCAAAAGACACTGAAGACAACAACAATCGTAAAATTATTTATCCTGAAACAATACAACTTTTTTCTATCACATTAACATTTTCTTCTATTTCAATCTCAATATTTAACATTTAGCTTCAGATTAATTTGTTTTCTTTATCAGTTTTCACTGTAACCATCTGAACTTTTTCTGACACTTTTACTATCTAGAATTAAATCTTTTCTTTTAATATTAACTTATGAGGTTTACCAGAATTAACCATTTAAACAAACAGTTCGTCTGTCACATTAACATTGTCTTCTATCTTCAATCTTAATATTTAACATTTAGCTTCAGATAAATTTGTTTTTTTTATTAGTTTTCACTGTAACTATTTGAACTTTTCCTGACACTTTTACTTTCTAGAGTTAAATATATTATATTAATATTAACTTTTAAGATTTACCATCATTTAAAGCCATAATTAATTATTTAATCATACAAATTGATTAATGGGATACGAATAAATACAGTTAATACCACAGTATTATTCTAATGTATACTCTATAAGTAGAAAAATTAATTAACACTAGAGCTACCGAGCATTAAACTAAACCAGCATATACTGTTTTACAGGAATGACAAAGTTGAAATCATTGAAATTTTGTAAAACTTGTATTTTAATATCTGTGTTGCGACGGCAACACCGAAGGTTGTCCGTGCCTAACCCCGCATACAGAAACTTGTAAGCCCTACAATAAAAAGGCAGGTAGAAGGCGCGACTTACGACCGCGCCGAACACGGACAATTTTGACTCCGACGAACGGACCCCACGTGCGACGCACGTGAACAGACCCACGTGCAACGCACGTGAAGACCAGTGGACAAACCCTGCAATAAACGACGTTAATCCCTTATCGACACCATTTCCTAGTCCTTCCGAGACACTCCGTCAAGCACCAACAATTTCCCACTCCTTCAGATATATCCCCACAAGCACGCTCTTTCCATCATTCCTACAACCAATTAAAAAACGCTAAATTCCTCCACCAAAAACTACCCTCAACCAATGACGACAAAACCGAGGTGACAACGGACAGAACGCGACAAGAATCGACAGATACAAAAGAGAACACAGAGATAACACGAAGATACAAACTAGATCTCAGAGACAACACGAACAAGAAATCGCAAACAGACGAATACAGACATCACGAACAGAACAGAAATCGCGACACTGTACAAAGTAAAAATAAAGAAAACCGCAACCCAAGACTATCGTGTAATTATTACGCGAACAAAGGTGCTCAGTGACGATACCGTACACTGAGAAGAAGGTATCACCGACGTGACACCTTCGCATACAACAATCTGCATTAATGAAAAAGTTTATTTAAGAAGTTTTCATGGAAATATTCTTACAACTTCAATAACTGTGAAGGGAAAAATTAGTAACAAGTCATTTTGACCCATTCTAAAGTTCCAGCGTTAATCGGTGCATTAACTCTGTTGATTTCTATTTCGCGTGCCTTGGTACAGATATCCTCAAACTTTTGAAATAGGAGGTAATTGTCAGTTAGCAGAATAAAAGTACAAATAAATGCAAAAACGCATGCGCGACTTCGTCTTTGACGTATTTGATTTCGTTGAACTATGGGAAGACATTGGCAGGGAAAGGAATGACACGGTTCTGCGATTGATATTTGATTTGATCCGAGCCAGATGTTCAAGCAATTTAAAGCGTCTACGAACAATTTTGCATCCATTAACGCGAGGTTGAGTTATGATTGGAATATTTCGAAGACGATATTTTCAGCATCGTGTCAATAGGCAAATATCTCCGCAGATTTCTTTCGCAGACAGTATCTGTCGATTCACGTATTCACCCGACTCCGTTAAACCAAATTGCCACGGGAATGTCGCAGGTGAGCGGCTTTGAGACGGAGAGGAGAATGTCGGATCCACTATGAGAAAAATCTCGCGAATTCTTCGTCAAACATAGCCGCTGCTCATCAACGTGCCGACATTTTTGCTGGTGGGAATGTGGAACATTTCACGGTCTACAGCTCGACCGAATTCGCCCTATGAAGCGAGTCCTTCGACCGCTTGAATCGTAGGTCGTCTCATAGATTATGTTATTTTTGCTCTCATCTTATGTTACTACATTGCGCATGAAATATGAGGTTTCAGAAGGTAATAATTAAGTATTTTGACTAAGAAATACTATTAGACCTTACAGTATTATTATATACTATTTTATATTCCAAAGCTGATCTTAAAGAAGCCACGTCTCTGTTATATGTCTCGAAAAATCTTAGCAGTACTAATGTGCTATTGTCGTACGTCTCATACGCACTTGTAAGTATTGTATGAGAACAAATAAATATAGATAATCACACAGTAATGAGCATAACTGAACTAATAACCACAAGCTTTGAATAAATCACTATTTATGCTAGGAATATAGAAAAATTACAAAAAACCAACATTATAATTATTTTTATCATAGTTAAAAATAACTTAAGAAATTGTTTCAATAATTAATTTCTCCTCGATTGGCAATGACAAAGAAAACAGATTGACTCGGTTTTGAATCGGTCTATAAACGAAATGTTTGCGTGGAATGTTCTAATAGAATGTTTAAATGTAATACTTTTGTGTGTTTACAAAATGTTATTGTACTTCTTAGTACCCGGTTCTTCGCAATCGGTGAAACGGAAAAGCATGCAAGTGAATTAAGAATAAATACGAAGTGAATTGCTCCAAATTATTTTAATGAAGTCATTTCTGTTTTGAATGACGGCTTGTCAACGCGTCAAACGCCGAAAATTTTCAGTGTTAGTCAATGGACGGTGCGAAGAATAAGAACAAATACTATAAAAGTATGTTATTAAATATTAGAAGAAGATCAAAGAATTATCACCGCAAGATGAACGAAGGATTATACGGTTTGTTGCATCTGATGAAGCTTCAAGTGCCATTATGGCTGCAAAATAATTGAAAGAAGATATGAATATACAAATGAGCCAGTGGACAGTACGAAGATCTTTCAAAGGAGCTGAGTTTAGAAGCATTAAGGAAAAAGCAGGCAATGTTACCGGGAAAAAATATTAAACGTCGTTTGGAATTTGCTAAAAAATATCGAAACTGGAGAAGTATCACCTAGGAACGAGTTATTTGGTCAGACAAGACCAAGATTAACAGAATTTGTTCGGATGGTATATCTAGGTTCTGGGTTCGTAAAAATGAAAGACTTAAACCATGACATTTGAAGCAAACGTTGCAGCATGGAAGCGGATCCCTATTGTTCTGGGGTGCCTAACAGCATTTGGCTTTGGATCACTGCACCGAATTAATGGCATCATGAATCAGTACATGTACAAGGATATTTTACAAAATCGTCTCGTAGATGCTGTTGAAAATATGCCTTTTGTGGAAAAAATGTAATTTTTATGTATGACCGAGACCCTAAGTATACTGCTAAGTGTGTAAAAAATTGACTCAATAATAAAAAATGTTATGTTTTGGATTCGCCTACACAGAGCCTTGACCCCAATCCCATTCAGAATTGTGGGGTTTACTAAAAAGACAACTTTGGGATTCATATGACACCCAACTAATTTCAGTCACAGATTTGTATGATAGAATTCAAGAACAGTGCGAATAAATATCTCCGAATTATTACACAAAATTAGCAGAAAGTGCGTTAAAGCGAATTAGTGCAGTTTTGCAATTAACAGAGTTGTGGACGAAATATTAAAAATAAATGATATATTAAATATTGGCAAATATTGCCAGGTATTGGACGTGGTGTAATCTATGTTTTTTGTCATTGCTAAACAAGTAGACATTAATTATTGAAAAAATTACTTATGTTACTTCTAACTAACATAAATATAATTATAATGTTGATTTTTTGTTATTTTTGTATATTCCTAGCAATAAGTAATGATTTATACAAAACTTGTGATTATTGGTACAGTTACGTTCCTTACTGAATAAGGTTATCCAAAATAGACTGTACGAAGCTTTTCTTTTAATAAAAAACATACTAGTTTTAATCAATTTTAAGGGTTCTTTACTTAGCGTTATAACAAATACAAAAATCGTAAATGTGAAAGAAATAAAGTAACGTCGTAAGTAGTTCTTTCTCAAGGTATACACCATCTACGGTTATTATTTAAAACACACCAATAAAACTTTTTTTGTCTATTGGACAATTGTGAGAATAGGGCTTAAAATGGTGTAAAAGGTTGCATATTTTCGAGACTGCGACAGTTTAAAAACAGTGTTGGAAATAATAATAAAATAAAAAAAATAAAAATAATAATTTATACTTCTAGATTCATGGTTTGGAAGATATTATAGATGAAAACTGGGAAAATATTTTAATTAACCGGTCCAAAAGTTTTTGAGTTCTCCGTTCGCGAACCCCGGTTCAATTTTGGAAACGTGGCTTCGAGAAAAGCGCATTTCAAGCTTAAAGTCAAGAAAATTGTACTTTTTCTTTTATCATGCCGTGTATTTTCCGGGCCTCCAGAGGAGCAGCGGAGACATACCCAGCATCGGATTTCTATATGCCCGTAGGCCGCACAACGCACGGCTGCACGTACGAAAGTACATCCGGTATAAAACGGCTTCTCTAGGGAGTTCGTTTAGTTAACCAGATCCTAATCGAGTTCGGTATCAGGCTCCAGGCAGCTCAGAGGTGCCGCACCGAAATGCTTAAAACAATAAAACTGTTTCCTCGAGTATTTGCGGTGGGATCGAACAACGAAGTGTTGAATCTTCGGAGATTGTAAAAGCATTCGATTCAACTTGTATTAACATTGAGTTTACGTCATCTCCTAAGAACGTATCTCCTGAAACGTAACTGGTACAACAATTCTATTTAACGCAACAATTTACAGGTAAAATACGAAGTTCGAATAACATGTTTTACGACTAACTGAATCTTGTCGGAAACTGTTCGCAGAGTTAGAACTTTTATTAGTCTTCTTGTGACGGAACCAAAATTCTTCTAAATCAGAATTGGCTTTTCCTATGCTCGCTCGCTGGCGCATTCGCGCAAATCATTTTTGGTTCATTTTCTTCAGTTCGCTTTCACTCTAAACTAAATACACGCATACTTCGCGATGCTCGACCAGATAACTCTAAACATTTTTTCGAACCTGTTCACACTTGGACGAATTCTAGAATTATACTACACACCTGACAGAGACGCGAACATAAAAAATTTCATGTTTTGGATTTTATGTCAAAAAGTAAGTAGAAAGTGTAGAATAAAATTTTTTCATTTGAGACTTCGTTTTCGAGAAAATCTACTTTAAAAACTGTATACATGTTGTACACTGTAGTTGTTAATAGGAATGTGTATGTAAGAGTACGTGTAGAACAAGGGCGGCAATGACAATTGCGAATTGCGAACGAGAACGAGCGAGGGTGAAAACGACGGAAAAACGCAACATTCCACGTTAGCAGTTTCTATTTATTATTACTATTATTTAAACCATTTTCTTTTTTATAAATAAGTCCATAATATTTTTTCACATCTACATTTCGTTTAATAACATCATTTCACTATTTAGGCATATAATGAATAATTTGTTTTAAATATTCCTAAGAAATAGAATTCCATTCTTTTTTAGGCTTCTTCGCAATTTGCTTTCTGAACTTTTTTTCTAATTCGTTGATCTGCTTCTTCTCTTGGATTTTCTCTACGAGGACGAATAAAGAGCACATTCTCCGGTAATAGTCTAGAGGGGTAAACGCCATTCCTCTGTAAAATAAGTTTTCTGCGAAATTCTTGGGAACTTCTATTTTCTGTTGAAAATGTTATCGTATTTGCATTTGTTAAAACGAATAGAATGACATTATGATAATTATAAAGAGCGCAAATGTAGAGGGGAGGAATTGTAAAGTTCAGCCGTAAAATTGAATCGTATTAGTATACTATTTTGTCGATTCTACGCGTTACAATTGTTCAAAGCGGAACTGCAATTTTACGTTACTTTTGTTTCTGACAATTGAAACGAATAAATTTTTCTTTGAATGTAGACCCACGGTCTAACCATTATCGTCAAAGAGCGTCAGAGCGAGTCCAGAACAAAATGATTCTACAAGAATCAAGGAATGAATCGTCGAAAGAAGGGTAGATCCGTCGACGTCGGAACCGCTCCCGAGCATCAGCTTTGTGTTAAGTAAAATGGCTGGCAAATACGACGGACAATGGCTTAACTCTTTCGTTTTAACTGTTTTTCCATTGGGAACGGTATCGCGTTTCCGGTTTGAAACCCGAAGAAAGAGGAAGCGGCTACCGGAACGAGGGGGAACAGCGGAGTGAGGAAGGCGGGTGAGGGTGAGGCTGCTAGGGAACGAAGCCAAGGCCTGGCATGTTCTGCGAAACGGGGGAACAAAACGGAACGAAACGGAACGAAACGGAACGAGACGGTACGAAACGAGACCAGACGGGACGAAACGAAACGAAAGGGAAGGGAAGGCGAGAGCTGTTTCGTACGGGCGAACGCGCCCGATCACACTCGAGATTTCTCGCGCCTCGTCTTCCGGTATCCCCATTAACATCGATTGAAAACACATCGAAGAGATCCCAGCATCCTCCGGCCACCAGTTCCCTCGCTTCTCGTTCGTTACGATATTCAGGGGCGAAATAAAGAGAGAAAGTTCAATCTCGGCAACGAGAATTTCCGTTTCGGAGCGGGGCCCGGGTACGGTTACGAGGGCATTCTTGCTAATTACCCCGCCTTTCAAGCATCCGAGCCTCATTCTCTACTTTCACCCTTATCTGTCTCCTCTCTCTCTCTCTCTCTCTCTCTCTCTCTCTCTCTCTCTCTCTCTCTCT
>CM052097.1:2809499-2821200 GCA_028453745.1 Agapostemon virescens
TACTCACTCTCTCCCTCCCTCTCTCTCGCTCGCTCGCCCCTCTTTCCTTCGGCACCTCTCTGTCTCCAGCATCCAGCCACGTTTTTCCCTTTTCGCTACTTCATCGGCTCCGACTTTTCCATTTGCCTTTACTTTCTCGCGTGTCCCCCTCCCTCGGCATCGCTACTGAATTATCTCATTCAAGGGTGAAGTTACATGAAAGTACGTTGGCGAAGCACGAGCATGTCCGCCGTGCTGGAAAGAGGATGAAGTGAAGTAATTAGCAACACAGGCCAAAGGGAAAACAGCCGAGCACAGAAAAAAGACTAGCAGCGTCCCTTAATACAGAGTTCCCTCGCCTTTCGTATTTTGTCGTCGCCTCTTCATTTTTGTAATAACCCCTGGCCCCAAATTTTGGTCGCTGTTCTACGTCACGTCCACTTTTATGGCACTCGAAACTGCACTCGTGGATAAAATGCTTTCTTTAATGCGGACCATATTCCACTCAATTTCTCTTTGCTGTCTGTATAACGAGTATCCCAGCATCGAAAATACAATCGAACATCGAATCGGGGTTGATTCTATGGTATACAGTCCACTTGAATACAAGGTTTTATTTAAATCCATCGCGGGTTAAGCGGTGTCGGTCATTTCACGTCCACCATAATCCTCTGCGATCCTCCAGCCCTCCATCATCCAGTCCTCCGATTACAGAGCAATACTTTTTGGTTATAACGAACATTTTTTTCATGTACCCGTATCAGGGCCTTTCGTTTTTTACGGCGTAAGGGCTATATTCCCGTAGCAGGGCCTTTCGGCCGTTAAGGGTTAAGGTATTTTCTCGCTCGTTTCTCTTGCTGAATCTTCGTCGCGCATTCTACCAAATTGTTGTTCAATCTAGGCGTAGAGATAGCAGCGCGCGCTCACCGAACATGCCAAGAACGTAACACTTTGTAGAACAGTGTCGGCCAACTAATCGTCTAACACCTCCCGACAGCACTAACAAGTACGAACCAAATGATATTCCAACATCAAACGAACAGTGTATACATTTATCCCGGCGGCGATACAGTTGTCACGATAAAGTCGCATCTGTTTGACAAGCTGAGAGTCATCGTGACAGTTGCACAGCCCGAGAGACAGGTCTAAAGTTTCAACTGCTTATGCCACGAAAATGAGGCTCCCAATTCCGCTCAGGTAACGGACCTCTTCGTCCTGTACACACTTAACGGAGCGCATTACTCAAGTCTGCACGCGCACTTGTAATACAAGCGCAGCAATACGGAGTAATTCCGAATCCCATCCCTTGTAACTCGTAACGTCGCGTTGGAACGAGGAAAGTTCAGCGAATGATACAAGTTTCTCGCGCGAATTCCTCGTCTAGATAAAACGACGGTGATACGGTTCGCTCGATGCACGGATAAAATACTGTCGCAGCTCGGGGATGTGCGAAGAAACGCATGTCGCTGAACAACGACTCAAAGACGTGTCGGGGAATCGCGGAGGATGAAATTTTTATAAGAACACAATAATTCTCAGTGTCGGATCGGTGGCTGAATGGACGATTGAATCCGAATCGTCCAGAGTGTTCCAAAAATGGGGAATGAAGATTTTGGAAAGGAAATATATTTTGATTCTGTCAGGAACATATTTGTCTTAAGTATATAGGAAAATTTATTATTGCGCTTACACAAATATCTTCAGTGTCAAAAAGGAACAAATGAATTTTGTAAAAAGAAAATCCATGCCTCTTTCAGGAATATATTTGTCTTGAATATATATTGGAAAATTCATGATTACCCTTACACAAATATCCTCAGTGTCTAAAAAATAAGAAATGAATTTTTTAAAACTGAAATTCATGCCTCTTTCAGGAACATATTTGTCTTGAATTTGTAAGAAAATTCATTATTGCGCTTACACATATATTCTCAGTGTTAAAAAGATGAAATGAATTTTTTAAAACGGAAATCCATGCCTCTTTCAGGAACAAATTTATTTTGAATTTATAGGAAAATTCATTATTACACTTATACAAATATTTTCAGTGTCTAAAAAACAGAAAATGAACTTTTTGAGAAGGAAATAATGTATGTCATTTATAATGTAATACCAGTGGTCACACCATATTTTGAGAAAATGAACAAATTAGATTTACCTTTCAATATTCTAATTAGTATGTCACTATATAAATACTGTGAACGAATTACGAAAATAACTGAACAGTTATGGTATCGAAATTAATAGTAATAAGGTCTTCGATATAAAGTTATTAATCAATATAAAATTGTTAATATACGCTTTTAAAAATATAACTATCTTCTTCAACGCTTTAACCCACAATCGAAATGAATTTACTATTAGTGTCAAGAAATATTGTTAGTAACATGTTTTTTAAATTATTTCAAACCATTGCGAATTCTTTCAACCGCGAAACAAGAATTTATTAAAAATCGAAAATGACTTTTCAAATTTATTTTTCATAATCACCGTGGTGTGTGTGACGTCCTCTCTGGGTATTTTTAAAAATAATACGTCGCTGTGTTTATACGACGGCCAGCGTGATCGCGGTGGCGAGTCCACAGTAAATCTCGATATTCAAATAGTAAAAACGAAGGTCCGATATTATTTTCACGGTATTATCCTTCACGGACGGTTAAACTTCTATTAAAGCGGCATTGTATAGAAATTAATACTCCAGTAATACGGGTATAATCCTCTCATCTGAATACTTCTATGAACAACCTGTTGCGGTTCCTCGACAGATCTCTTATATCCGAGCGGTTGTTCGCATCGTTTGATTCCGTTCGTATCAGCGGGAATATTCTTTTTCCAGCGTTTTCCACGTTCCTCTGATAAAACAGACACGAAAAAGAAAGGAACGTAGGAGTGGCCGGGGACGTTACATAAACGTAGGGGAAACCTATTTTGCTCGTATTATTTCACGTTATCGCGTCCAACGCGAACGGAATTATTTAAGAAGGGTTCGCGTTTGTTTTCGCATTGAAATAGACAAAATTGGGGAAAGGAGACGTGCTATAACTTTTTCCGGTCGAACAACAACGGATTTAGCGACGGTGAAAATAAACAGAGAACGGAAAACCCCGGACAGCTATCCGGCTTCCTCGATCTATTTACCGATTACTTAAAAAACAAAGGATTCCGCGAGAGAGCTGACGAGCACCAGGAAAAGACAACATTTCTGTTCCTCCGCTTTCTCTGCGTCGCGGTTACTCGCCAAACAGACGACACAACGTGGGAGGAACTATATTTCCAGCGTATACTAACCGAACCTAGGGTAGTTTCGAAAAGCAACAACAGACTCATCATCGAACGAGATGATGCACTGAAAATTTAATTGAGCTTTCTCGAACATAGACTTCGCGGATTTTTAACCGTCGAACGGCAGCCCATATTTATAATTATACAATTGGAAGTTTTTAGAACCATTTATTATTATATTTGTTAATAGTTTCAAACATATTTTTGGTGGTACTTCTTATAGGCATGTTCATTTTTTAATTGTATTTATGCAGCATTTTTTTAAATTGTATTTACCAGCTATTTATTTCCATTTTATTTGTCCGATCACAGGAATCCACTTATAACGAGTGGACCACTGGTTGTGTTTAACATACATGTTGACGATAGTCTACCCCATTCTACTTCTTTGACTCTGGAGCAACTCATTCCACTCGTATTACCCTACATTTCTATTCCATTTGTCTGATCTTAGGTTATATCATTTCACTTATTGGACTCCAGTTCATATCTATTCCATTTGTTTGATTTCGAATTATACCGTTCCATTTTTACGATAAAATATTAGGATGGTGTAATGCCAAATAATAACTAGCATGTAATATATAATAAACTTTAATAGCGAAACAATAAACACAGCGACAATTGTTTATTATCTGTGGTTAATCTGATGATCCTCGGAACTTTGGATGCGTTTGCACTACGTGTGCGGACTATGAATTGTTCGAAAGACCACCTTGTTAATTAGAAGGATCGAATCATTTTTATAAGACAATATGCAGAAGTAAATTTTAATATTGAATAGGTTTGGTCTTAATAATGTTCTGTCGACCCTTAGTTCTCTATCTTTAACTTCCAGACTCGTACAGCATTATTTAATGTCTCCGTGCACATTCGCCAAATTAATACGCTTCCACGCTCTTTCAGCCACTTTTTCTTCTACCCTTTGATTTTTTATCTTCCATCCTATTTCTCTCTCTCTCTCTCTCTCTCTCTCTCTCTCTCTTTCTCTCTCTTCCTCAATCTAATATTTCCATCTAAGAAGGCAGTATATCAGTGAGGGGATTCTTGGCGTTCGTTTCAGTCTGCCAGTTCCTCGTGATGTGCGTATCTCATAACACGTGATTGAGGTACTTTCTAGTTTCTAAACTAAGTTACTTAGGAAATATCGTATCTACATATAAATTGACTTAATCAGACTCGTTAGAAAGAAAATTCTTCCATTGTTTCCATAAAAATACAATAATAATGAACATATATCGTAATCTACCATTTTATGTACTGATATTTAATAATGAGTGCATTCCCATTTGTTCTAAATTAATTCTTGTATCCGATTTGGTATTAATTACTATAAATTTTCTATTTTAGGCTATTTTATTTGTGTACCAGGTCTGTAGATATGAAACCAAAATTTGCCCATGCATGGCGTTAGCTGTCAATATAGTTACCGTGAAACCGCGCCATTGACACCATTTTCTTGTTTTGACATCTGATAAAGATTTTCAACTCACCGCCATACAAGTTTCATATAACAGCATAGTTTTTAATAGCGTTGAACATGTCCAATTTTGTGTCTGGAAACAACGATTTGCGGATAGCATTGATTTTCTGTTATCATTTGAAGAAAACTGTTGCGGAATCGCATGAAATACTTGGCGAAGCTTAGGGTGAGCACGCTCTTGGCAAGTCACGGTGCTTCGAGTGATTTAAAAAATTCAAAAGTGGCGATTTTGACAAGAGGAACGAAGAACGTGGAAGATCACCGAAAAAGTTTGAAGTTAGCGAATTGCAAGAATCGTTGGATGAGGATGATACTCATTCGCAACAACTCGCGGATCAATTAAATGTGACATGAGAAGCCGTCTGCATACATCTGAAAGCTATAGGAAAGGTCCAGAAGACAGGAAAAAGGATAATTGATTACAAAGAAACTGAGTAATTGAATGGCGATATCGATCCTCTAGGTTAAAATGCACCCGATCAATTTTCCTATCTGTGGACAGTTCGGAGAGTGTAGATACTTGGACAGAAGGTAATTGAATTTACTCTTTGACGTATACGTTAAGTAAAATTCAATGTGGCCAATGATACCATTTATTATTTAAGGTTAATACATTACTTATCGAGGATTATTTAATCGGTGTGAGATGTTTATAATTCACAGCTGAGAATTTCTGAACAATTTAATCAACTTCAATGGGAATTTTAGGTACATCAAACCATATTCCAAATTTAATAACTCTTTTGCCGGCCTCTTGCTTTGCTCGCAGTCCGGGTTGGTGGATATTTACTAACTAAAAAAGTTCCAAAACATTGAACTTTTATTGTGTGTCAATTGAATTTGGATAGTAGACAAGAAGTAGAACTGTAATTAAAGGAATCGACGAAAGAGAAGCGGCATGGCTAAATCATCACCGTCTGCCGAGGGTTAATGATATATTTCCTTGATGATATAGAGGAGGAAATTAGTTGTGCATAGGTCAGAAATCAGAAGTTGTAAGGAAGATTGAAAGGTAAATAAAGTGGTCCCGCTGTGTAATCACACGCTGCCGACCTCTTTATAGTCGCAGCGTCATCCTCGTTATACCACTCGACAGAAGTGAGTAATGAAACGAAGTGGTTGTAGAATACACGTACAACCCTCTGTGTAATTATGTCGCGAACTCTGACTGATCGCGGTTGATTTCAATCTGAATAAATTATTGGAGTAAGAATTTGATATCACACTTTCCATTCTCCTCCTTTGATCTTACTTCGTTAATGGCAAAGGTCGACAATGCAAATTTGTAAATAAAAACATGACATTGTATAAAAATTTACATAGAAAAAAACAATACAGTGTTGAGAATTGTAACACCAAACGTGCAGTGTAACTTTTAGCATATTTAAAACTAGAACTACCAATAGAATCAAAATAATCCATTTCATGCCATTTTTTGCATAAATACTGGAATTATAATAATGCTTTTGTGAAAAATGATTGACTAAATCGATTTATCAATTCATCGTGACTTTTGTCTGTTTCCGTTCTACGCTCGAATTTTATTGATAACTACGGGTTTTAAAAACACATCAAATGACAGTACAAGGACAAAACACTTTACAATGTACAGAGTGTCCCGAAAATATCGAATTTCCTTGAGAGGGTTGGTTCCTGAAATCATTTAACACTAGAACTACCGAATACTAAACTAGGTTCAAGGGTGTTCAGTTTCAGGTTGTTAGTTTCTTAAAATTAGTATTGTTTCAAATATACAGGGTGTTTCGTCTAAAACAGGACACCTAAATATCTTCACTACCTCTGAAAATACGAAAAATGTTGCTAACGTAATCTAAATGGTTTCAAAAGACGAATCAGATGGAAGAATCGTTTTTTGTAATTTGTTATTTTTTAATCGTTTCTCCAAGGTCACTCGTGTTTTTTAATATATATATATATATAATGAACTCTAAAATTTGCTAATTAATGCAGAACTTTCTTTCAGCGACATTTCAGATTTCAACGGTAACAGGAATTCGACCATGAACTTGAACTTGTAAATAATCACATTTATTACTGCAATAAATGTTCGAAATGATTTCCTTCCGTTGTGATACATTTCGTTAGGCGAAAAACGACAGATTGTACAGCTCTTTCGATGATTTCAGGTTTCGTATCAGCACATGCTGCAATTATTCGTTCCTTCATATTTTCTGGCGTCTTGGGCTGCTCTTGATAAACTGTACCATTTAATGTCCCCCATAAGAAAAAATCAAGTAGGGTGAGATCGGGTGAACGAGCCGGCCATGATACAGGTTCATCGCGTCCTATCCAACGATTTGGGAATTTTTCGTTGAGGACATGTTTTACGATATGGGAAAAGTGTGCTGGACACCTATCGTGTTGATACCATAATACTAGTCGGTCCCTAAGTGGTACATCTTCTAATAAACTTGGTATAATATGTTCTAGAAATTCAGCATACTTCTGCCCAGTTTGCGTACCGTTGATAAAATACAGCCCAATTATCCTATTATTTAGAATACCACACCAGACATTTATGGTCCATGGTCTCTGCTTATCGAGTTATCTAAACCGTCGTGGATTTTCAACCGACCAATAATGCATGTTCTTGAGGTTCACCTGACCATGATTTGTAAAGGATGCTTCATCCGTAAACAATACTGTTTGGAAAAACATTTCATAACTTTCATATTTCCGTATACCCCATTGAGAAAAGTGTACGCGGTTTTCAAAGTCTCTTCCATGGAGCTCTTGGTGAAGAGATAAATGAAAAGGATAAAATTTTTGTGAATGAAGAATTCGGAATATGCTTGTAACACTAATACCAGTTTCACGTCTAAATTGCCTTATACTAACATGCGAGTTTTGATTTACTTTCGCGATGATATTGTTCACATTTACTTCATGAATAATAGTCTTACGTCTCATACGAGTGTTTCTGTTGACACTACCAGTCTCACAAAATGTTTTAACAATACTTGAGTATGCCGAACGTGATGGACAAGAACGTTCTGGAAATCTGTCTTTGTAAATTCGTATTGCTTCTCTTAGACATTCTCCAGCTTCGCCGTAAATGAAAACCATTTGAATTTTCTCCTGTTTTGAATAACGCATTATGGATCGCTTGTCGGTACACTGAGAAATCTAGCAGTGAGCAAACTCTTAAATACATATCTCTCTCACGCTCTATGTACGCAGACGAATGATACAATGTGTTTATTTATAAGTTCAAGTTCATAGTCGAATTCCTGTTATCGTTGAAATCTGAAATGTCGCTGAAAGTAAGTTCTGCATTAATTAGCAAATTTTAGAGTTCACGGTCATTTCAAGGTCGTGTTATTAAACATGGATGTATGCACAATAATATTTGCTATAACATACAACAACAAAAACTGTGTATATGCAAATGTATATGAAAAACGATTCTTGCATCCGATTTGTCTTTTGAAACCACTTAGATTACGTTAGCAACATTTTTCGTATTTTCAGAGGTAGTGGAGATATTTAGGTGTCCTGTTTTAGACGAAACACCCTGTATTGTCGGCAGGTCGAGAGGTTTAAATTACATTGTTGTCAGGTTAATGAAATAAGTACATATAGGGTGTAATTACAATGTTCAGTTACGATGGGTTAGAAATGCTGGGACTTGGTTTGTAATAGAGTTCTACGTAAACATTATAATATCAGATCACACTGTGATCTGGATCACTCTTAACTCTTTACGCTTTTCACTTAGAACTTTAGACCTTAGACTTTTGACGCTCGACTTTGACACTGACTTTGACACTCTGTTCTGACACTCATACACCGTGCGAACACGCATGATGTTTTATAGGAATTCTTCGGTGGGCGTTTTCTCTACTTTATCCAATCACTGGATTTTCCGAAGAAATACCCGCGTCCGACGTCAGCGGAGTAGGGAAGATCAAGACCAGGGGATGCACTGTCTGGGGTACACTAGTTTTATGGTGCGACCGTTACTGAAAAATTCGGGGGACTCATTACCTAAAATCGAACTCGTAGGTGTTTCTTTGAGCCCCCTAATTGATTAAATGTCACGTCTGCACCATAAGCTCGTCCCCTGCGCTCGGACCGTTCACCCCTAATAAGGCTCTTTACCTGAAAAATGCCTACAATATTTATTTTATTTTACATTACAGTTACTTTATTTTCCCAACCAGTGCCTATTGTCCTTATCAATTTAAAGAATCATAAGGAACCACGTAACTTCCTGAACTTTCAGAATACGTGGAAAAACAAAGGGTTTATAAACAGGGTTAATAAACATATATCCATAAATTGTATAAAATATCAAAAACTACTTTGTTCTAGTTTTTGGTACAGTTTCAGTGTGAAAAATTGAAAGGGTTCGATTCGCTTTCATCAAACAATCGGATAAATATCACACAGCCCAGGATTCTTTGCCGTTAGCGCAAGCACGAACGCTCGCGTTAGGAGTGTGTTATAGCTGTTGTAAATCTACTCACGAAGAATTAGTCCGAGTTGCATGGTTCGCGTTCGTATCACGTAACCATCGAAGTTCGAGCGACAACATGTAGCTGTAGTCCTCGATGAAAGCCTGTGTTCGCGTTACAAGCGCATGCACTCTGTCGTCCCACATGAGAGAATAAGAACTCGATACAGGTTCGAGCGTGCACGTTCAAAAATCGGATGAGAATCGTTACTGTTTAAAATTTTAGACACAATTCTATGAACAAAATTGTACGAAACAATTTTTTAACACAATGTTGACCATCTATATCTGTTATGTCATAACAATATTTAGGTATACAAACAACGTTGCTCGTTCTCGTACGACAGGAAGTACGAAATACGACACACATCGCACGCGGAAAGTTTTACCCCGACGAACGGACTCCACGTGCGACGCAGTTCAAGACACGAAAATCAAACAACTCTGCAATAAATCACGATAATCCCTCATTGACCGTTCCTACTCCTTCAGGCATACTCCTTCAGACTCACGTCTTCAAGTACACTCCTTTCATCATTTCCACAACCAATTAAAAAACGCTACATTCCTCCACCTCAAACTACCCTCATCAACCAATCAAGACAAAACCGAGGTGACGACGGACAGAACGCAACAAGACTCATTAGACAATTTAGAAATCGCAAAGCAGATTATACAGAAAACGCGAACGTGACTATCCAGAAATCGCAAAGAGACTGTTCAGAAATCGCAAAAAAGACAACACGAAATCGCAAAGAGACTGACACGGAAATCGCGAACAAATCTAACAAGAAATTGCAAACAGACGAATACCGACACCGCGAATAGAACAGAACTCGAAACATAGAAATCGCGAACATTACGAAGTGAAAATAAAGAAAATCGCAACCAGTATAATCGTGTAATTATTACGCGACCCAAGGTATCACAGAAGTGAACTTCGCATACAACAGTCTGTTCATTAGTATCGCGTTATGACGCGGATAGTGGTTCGGCATCGCCAAAGGTCGTAAATCTTCGACTCAAACTTCTTGAAAATGCGAGTTCGAAACGAGTGCCTACTATCCTTTCAGATGATAGGGATGATACTTTCTAAAAATGTCTAGATAGTTTTCACAACACACGTAATTCTATATTTTAAATACAAACAGAACAACTTTGCAACGGTGACACGACTTGTCAATAGGTGTTTTAGTAATTCTCTTCGAGAGACGGTGTTGAAGTGATGTAGAGTGTTACTGTTTGATTACAAGTAACCTTGATGTAGGTGGGAATGTGACACGATCCACGCGGATTTGCAGATTTTACATTTTCCGGGGTTGGTGAAGGAAACGATCACTTTAGCTGATTGGTTTTAACATTGCAGAGAAAAAAAAGAGTAAGCTGACCGTCCTGACCAAAGTCGACTCGACGGTGCAAATTGTATCTGCGAGTGACGCACGGGGAATCCGCGAGTCTCGAGAGTCGACCGTAGCAGGTAATAAACTCGGAAAAGCACCTCGTCTTACAAAGCGGGCGAAAATAATAAGTTCTTGATGATGATTCGATGTCTGGTGGCCCACCCAGCTGTGGGCTGTAAAGAAATAAAGTACTTAAGATTCTAAGGGAAGAAATGGCTTTTCGGAGAATTGCTTGCTACAACGCGGTGTATTGTATGTTATGCTTACCGGACTAATGAAATCAGTAAGCTAAATGGTGTGAGCCGAAAGATAATGGGCTTTGTTGACAGTCGAGATTTTCTATAAGTTTTAACGCTGAACACAGTCCCCATGCGCAACACCATGAGACCTGGCACGACTGATTCGTGCGATAGCCGTACCGAAAAATTTTATAAATGCTGCACATTTTCTGCACCTCATATGATTCCAAATTCAATCCTCATCGAAATGACTTCCGACACTCTATACGCAGTCGCTCGTTTGTAACTGTAATTTAAAGCGTTAAAACTCGTACGCGAGTATATTGAAGTTTATTCTTTATTTAATATAACTTGTGTATTTCTGTAAAATCATTCGCATCACCCCTAGATATTCAAACATTAATAAGTTAACGCTCGAAGCGCACGAGCGAATTTGAATCGGCAGAGTTAAGACGAATACACTATTTGCGCGCGCTGGACGATATTCAATGATTCCAATTGAGTCCAATTAGTTTTTATTGGAAGTCTGATCAAACTTGACTGTTCATTGTCCACGGTTGATCCGCGCGATCGTTCAGACTTTGAATGTGTTTGCACAACGTGTGCTGACTAAGGAATGCACTAGATCGAAGGACCCCCTTCCCATATGGAAGCTATTAAAAAAGAGTCAAATCAAATCTGAATATCCGAACAAAGAAATTTACAATCACTTGTGGGAAGGTCGAGAGGTTTAAAATTAAACTGTTGTCAGGGTAATATAATATAACATAACATAACATAACATAACATGACATGACATGACATGACATGACATGACATGACATGACATGACATGACATGA